>OX381716.1:11900830-11943330 GCA_947462335.1 Harmothoe impar
CTTGGGCCAATGTTTTAGTCTATGACCAGGTAGCATCTATGACCGGATGCCATCTATGACTGAGTGCCGTCTATGTCCGGCTAGCAAGGAAAAGGCAAATATAGTGCGGAAGCATACATCTTTAAGTATAGAACGGTACACATTCATGTAGAGATATCACATATCACTGTATAAAAAAAACAAAAAAACAAACTACTTTTTTAGATAGCTGGTCATAGATGGCACCCGGTCATAGACAAACACATTGGCCCAAGTTCATGAGACACAGCCATATATGAGGTTATTTGGTAATCATCACTGTTTATGAGATCATCTGTAGATATTGTTATTATCTGTGATAGATGAAAGTGGAGTAAGGGACTAAAATCAAACATTCTTGTCATTGCGGTGTATAATATCACATAGAAAGATCCTCCCAGGTATCCATCTGAAGTGTATTTCCCATGGCCGCCATGTTGTCCCGCATTGGTAATCTTAGATTCGGTTCTCAATTTCTGAAACTTAAGAGGGAAATCCTTCGTTGTCAGAGGCATCGTCTCCATGGTGGTCTCCATGATCCGTATTACATCGAGAGAGGATTTCATAGTCCCAGTAAAGGCAAGTGAACAATCTTATGTAAATGCTTGTTAAATCATTGCATGCTTCTTCTGGACAATCACCGTGATTCAACTGCAGTTAACACAGTTTTACAAAAGTATTTACACGGGAGCATTCTATTCCAATAAACAACACATTCAGGTCCATTATATGTTGTGGGTTTTTACACTTACGCCTTCCAAACTATCCTGCAAACAAAATCTCAAGTGGAACTTGTGCTTATTTCGTGTCAAGACTTTTTCTTTTTCGGAAATTTTCTTGTGTCGTATTCCTTGTCATTTCTTCTGGTGAAACTCAAGAAATACACATAAGCCCAAAATCCATGACGAAAAGAACCTGCGTTAAAACAGTATCGCGATACCGTTTTAACGCAGGTTCTTTTTGTCTTGGATCTTGGGCTATATCCATTCTACTTGTGGAATTTCTAGTTATTTGCACGAGTAAAACCCGGGAAATCCATATTACCGTAAAACCTCAGAGTCAGATCGCTAGTGCGGCTTATATGATCAGCCCAAAGTCGGGGTGCGGCTTGTACGCGAGTTTTTCTAAATTTCGATTTCTAAAATGACCATAAAATGGCTTAATATGACCCCAGTTTTTACCCAAGGTACACTGTCGGACTCCCAAAACAAGGAAGCAACTGTGGCTGTCACACCCGACCCCCCCCCCCCCCCCCTACAGAGCCCCCAGGGGATTAGCGGTACAGTCCAAGGTGTACTGACAAAGCTGAGTGTGCAGTGTCAATGCTTCTTACACTTCGCACCTTAGTCTGAAGCCACATACCTAGCTGTGGTTTACATATTGTGGGCAGGGTGTTAAGAAAGCTGCCACTATTAATGGAGGCCCCATGGGCCGTGGGGAGGCGGTATGGGCCGCCAGGAGGCCACACAGGGCCACCAGGAGGACTCTGACCCCATCTGTTGCTTATGGACGTAGGCTAAAGTTGGGGGTGCGGCTAATACGTGAGTTTTTCCTAGGTATCATTCAGAGGGCCTCTGCGGCTTATAGGGTCGCCCCAAAGTCGGGGTGCGGCTTATACGCGAGTTAGGCTTATACGCGAGGTTTTACGGTACCATTGAACATGTCACTAGGAAGGTTCAATATTCTCAAGAATCTCCCATACATGTCTATCCTGTGTATAAAGCTTGTGTGTTTCTAAGGAAATACACACCTTTCTAACTTGTGTCATTCTTCAATTCTGTTTGAAGGGGTAAATATGAATTTCTCTACGTCACTATTTTGTGCCCCTCTTTCACAACCCTCCAAACAGAACTCAAGAATGTCACAAGTTAGAAAGGTTCACATTACCCCAGAAACACACAAGGTAGACACAGGAGATTCTCGAGAACATTCTTAGCTACATGTTCAATGGTGACATGTATTTCCCAAGTGTTACTCATGCAAATAACCAGAAATTCCACAAGTGGAATGAAGAACTGTATATCAATAGTTTCACTACAAGAAATGACACCAATTATGACACAAGAAAATTTCTAAATAGCGTTCCAAAACCAAAACCATTCCAAAATTCTCCGGTTTTGACACAAGAATGGAATGAGTTCGGCTTGACATTTTGTTTGCAGGGTGATCTTCTCTACCTTGCTGTATTGTCCCCCTCTTTCACCAACCTCTTGCAGGCAGCCAGGCGTACACCATACGGCAGGGGAGGAGGCAGGATATCCCGGGGATGTTCAAACTGGTGTCAGAAGCAGGATGGAATCACACCATAGAGTACCTGCAGCTCCCGTTTGACTGCTTTCCTGAAGGCGTGTTTGTGGCGGAGAGTGCAGATGGAGAGATTATCAGTATGTACCAACATATGGCTTTGCAGTGTCCTTAGTTTTATTAGGGCAGTAAAGTGCTAGACATTTACTTTACCTGGCATGGGGCAAAAGGTGTTAGTTCAGAATTGTGTTTTATTTATAGAAGACAAAAAAACTGAAATATACTGGATTTGGATTAATCATGAAAAAAATAGTCTTCAACATGTTTTTCTCTTTCTAGCTATATGAAAGAATTATGTGCCATTGGCTAGTTTTTACATCTACTTTCCTTTTTTAGTGCATTAAGTTGATTTTTTGTCATAATGTAGTTTATACTGAATGTAGCATTGTCATAGCATATGATATGTTTGCATGTTACAATGTAATAGATTCTTATACCTTATTTGCTACATCTATGATTTCATGAATTCTCTCACTGTTTTCTGCAACTCTGAACTTATCTACTCATCCTGTTTCAGGCCAGTGTGCTGCGCTCCCATTAGATGACAAAACTGGGTTCATGTCATATTATATCACTAACAAATCTTTTAACAAACGGGGAATCGGAAGACAAGTATTCAACCTCAGTCTCAAGTCCCTTGGCAACAGGAACATTAATGGGAATGCAGTCTGGGATCTTCAGGAGAAGTATGCTGAAGACTTCAAAAAACCAACCCTTACTCTTCAAGTATGTGAGTTCCCAATCAAGAATATAGTACAATCCAAGCGAGAAAGTGCCTGTAACATTGTTGACATCAGAGATGTTGAAGTGGGAATGATTAAAGAATTTGACAAAAAGATCCACCCGATACCGCGTGACCAAGTCCTGAAGTGGACTTTAGGGTTTGCTACTGTAGGTCGAGTGGCTATTGCTGGAGATGGGATACAAGGCTGGGGCGCCCTATGTAAGGGGAGCAGAGGCTACCGTCTGATGCCTCTGTACAGCAACACTCCTGATGTGGCTTGCCCATGACTTGTTGACACAGGTTGCAGAGGAACAGGAAGCTGAAATTGAAATTTGCTTTCCAGAAGACAACATTGAAGCCAGGAAGCTGTTCTGGAAGCTCGGTGCCTTTGATGGGGATAACAAGGTCAGTAAGCAGAAGAGGATGTTCACGCATCATGACGTCCCGGTGCCATCATGTCTGGTGTACTCTGTGATAAACTATGAACAGGTGTTGGCCTAAATACTGCTCGACGGGACAGACTCACACGGGAGCATCAACAAAATTATCTGTCCAATCTTAAAAGGCCACTCTTAAAAATGTTACTATCTTAAAGTCAATGTACTATCTTAAACAAAACATTTATTTAAGATAACCAGTTCTACTCCCTCTCTTCCCTAGATAGCGCCAGTGATGTGCCACTGGTTAGACTACACAGTCCATTGTAGGATAGGCTAGTCGACTAGTATGTAATGGGGGGATCTGCCCCCAACCCCCGTTTTTTTTTCTTCTTTTTTCTTTTAGATGTTTATGTTGTCTAATCTGGGTGTAGGGTATATACTATAAAGGCAGACCCCAGCTAGCATAGTGTAGGTATGTGACACTAGTTGGCAGATACATGTCTCAATACAAAACAGTACATTCTTAAATCAATGTTATTATCTTAATAATTATTTAAGATTGGACAGTTAAAGAAAGTTTAAGACTGGACAGATTATTTTGTTGACACTCCCGGGTGAGTCTGTCCACTTGTGCCTAAATACTGCACCTCAGTAGGGCAGCATATGACTGCGAAAAGCACAGGAGGATGTGTCTCACGAACTTGGGCCAATGTGTCTATGACCGGGTGCCGTCTATGACCGGGTGCCGTCTATGACCGGGTGCCATCTATGACTGGGTGCTGTCTATGACCGGATGTAGTCTATGACCGGCTATCTAAAAATGTAGGTTTTTGTGTTTTCTTTATACTGTGATATGTTAGGGGATAAAAGGATTATGGCGGTTGTTGTATACTCCCCATGCAGTTTGTGGGGTTGTTTGAATGTTAATCCTTGCCTTTTCCTTGCAAGCCGGTCATAGACGGCACCCGGTCATAGACAAAAACATTGGCCCAAGCACGTGAGACACAGCCAGGAGTGTATTCATATTTCATAAAAACCACATGATGCTGGGAAACAAACATGCTTGAAAAAAGGCCTCCCTTGTCATATTTTTCATTTGTTGGTGATGAGAAACAACTTTTCCTTCAGTGGTCTACTTAAATGGATTTAAATAAAAATGATATTAATTGGGCATTGCTATTCGTCTATTTATTTGTCACCCAGATTTATCCAGAACTGCAAAAAAAATATTTTGGCAGTCTCCTTTGTGTTGAGTGTGGGGACTGAACTGTGAACTGTAGACATAATTATAACCTCCATAAAACGAGGAGAGAAATAGGACCTTGCACTTCATTGAGTAGAGCATGGTTGTGGCTCATGAGCCAATTCCTTTTACACAAATCACATCATATAGTATATACAAGTACCTTCGGGAAAACCTACAGATATGAAGAAAAGTACCCTGAAATTATTTTAAAACTCAAATCTTTTATCTTATCTGAAATAAATATCAATGTTCACATAAATCCTCTTTCTATTTGAGGAATGTAGAACAACTAAAAAGCTTGCATTCCATAGACATATCATCTGGATTAAAAGAAAAACATATTATTCAATGTAAGACATCCTGTAGAATTCAAACATGAAAGTGCTGTTTCTCTTTCCCTTCAAAATAATCTTCTACAATAACGACTGTGGATTATGGATTTAAAACTAAATAGATTGTTGAGTCTTTCACATCACATACGCATATTGCTTCCTCTCCGACTCAATCAGTTCCACATTATCAGTTTTCCCTTCAACTATTTTAAGATCTGCTTCAGTTTTTGTCTGAACAAACCATTCCATGAAGGTTTCACCCAATGCCTCTACCATGATTGCATCTTCTTGAAGGCAGTCTAGGGCCTCTTTTAGGGAGTGTGGGAGCTCCACGGCCTCGGATACATCATGGGGGGCAGGGCAGGGCAGCTTTCTGACCACGCCGTCTAATCCTGCAGCAATGGTGGCAGCCATTATTAAGTATGGATTAAATGGTGAGCTAGACAGTCTGTTCTCTACGTACGTGTACTCAGGGTTATTGTTCTTCACACGTAACATGGCTGTTCTGTCATCAAGACCCCAGTTGGCTTGGTGTGGCACCAGTGCTGTGTGCAGTGCACGATAGCAATTAGTTGTAGTACAACCAAGCGCTGTGAGGGCCTTAGCATGGTGGATCATCCCAGCAATCCAGTGCTTCCCAAACTTGGATATGTTATCCTCTGTGGACTCATCCCAGAAGTAGTTCTCGTCATTATGCCAGACTGAGAAGTTGAAATGCCCAGCATTGCCTGGTTCTTCAAGGAATGGTCTGGTCATGAAGTTGGCGTGCCATCCTCTCTGAGTAGCCATCTCCTTAATGCCTTGTTTCAGTATCACAGCAGAATCAGCTGCCGCTATACCAAACTGGGGCTGTGTTGTAAACTCAAACTGCCCTGGGTTATATTCTATATGCATAGTCCCAACACAAACCCCAGCTTTCTTCACATTGGAGGCAACAGTGTAGAACCAGGGCTCGTATTCTGCTTGAAGTAACATCAATCTGTTTCTATCACCAGAGAACACAGGTTGTTCTGTCTCTTGGTTCATCAAAGTAAATTCCAGCTCCATCCCTGAGTAGAACTTGAGTCCCATGTTGTCCAGTTTGCTGAGCATCCTCCGTGCCATGTTCCTCGTACAGGCCTCCTGTGGAGTTGTGGGGTTCCAGAAAGTCTCTGCCATAATCTGCCCTACTCTGTAACTACAAAAAGTTATTGTAATTAACTGAAATTCGGGAGGTTTGAAGAAATGAAAGTTAATTTGTAGAGTATTTATAAACCTTGTAATTGTGGGGTAGTACATCATCTATGATAATACATATAAGAGAACAAGTGTAGTATTAGGATGTTAAGCAATTTTCAGGGGTTATGTATGTTGGAGGTTTGGGGTAATACCTTATTGAAAAATATGATTTTCAATATGATACAGGAGTGTTATTCAATACTGTTTGCTTGAATTGAAAGAGGGCTGGAGTGAACTGCCCATTCTAGTCTTGTCAGCCCTCAGAGATTATTGATTGTAGAACAGAGACAGATATCAGTATTCCTTTGAATCCAACAATTGTCCATCATAATATGTATTGTGTGTGTTGCTGGTAATATAGTTTCAAAACCTGATTTGTTCATGAACACTGAGTACATGCTGATATTATAACTACTGGCTTCGTATACTGATTAATTTTTGCATTCGAAAGTAAACAAATGTATACCATGTCTCGAATGTGTTATTTGTTAATAAACGGGAGTTGAGAGCTCTCATTGAAACAAAAGATTCTGTCAAAACAACCACCAATATAGAACATGTGTAACTAGTGGGACTTACCCGTCCACCCAAGGGACAGGGTGGAGAGTGCTGAGGTCAGGAATGGCTTGTACATTACCAACGTGACGCTCCCTCACCTCCTTAGGAACTACTCTCATTGTCGGAGCATGTGCGTGTATATCTGTCAATTGAAGTTCATGAAATGATTTCATGTAACATAATTTCCTATATATATGCAAGGAGGTTTGGGCATATATCAGTCCTGCCTCCCTCATATGTTTCCCAATTGGGGGCACTTATTCATTAGTCTTACCATATAGAAATATTTTTAATATTTAGCTTATTTTGAGACTTTTCAAAACAAATCTTAGCATGTGTATAATAATCCATTACACGTGAGATCTTGTTTTTTGTCATAACACAATCCCATCAAGAAGACCTGTATTCTTGAGCAAAAAATGTAGGACTTGTCTACTTAACTCCATTCTATATACACGGTAACATGTGTGAATATCAGGGTCTCTGCTTGTAATAGAAAATAAACGACATACAATAGTTTAAATAAAAAGTACTTCAGTTTTGCTGTAGCCTTGATGTTTTTAATGAAAACCTTTTTCCCGGCTCTCACTGCAGACTGATTGAAGACTTTTGTACCTTTATATTCATTGAATGACCAACAATAGTACACCTAGCAGTTTACTCATTAAAACTCATCTCAAACTGTCAGAGGGACACCACATTGAATCCATGAAGTAATGACTTGCCTGAAGAGATACCTATGCCTGCCTGAAGAGACTTGGCTGCAGCCTCTGCAGGTAATAAAACTCCACGAGGAGCACCATTCATGTCTACAACACTCCAGCGGATGAAGTCATAGTCACAGACGGCCACTTTGGTTTCCCTCAGCTGTTCCAGAGAGGGAGAGAGAAGTGCTGCCTCTGCCTCCGCCATCTTTCAAGTGCTGCTTGTCTGGAGTAGAATAGTAAAGTTGATGTTTTTTTTGTGATTTAATGCATCATGCCCTTACCCAGCCAACATTGCTTAGTGGGACCCATATGTGTTTTTACGTGGGCAAGCTGATTTGCCCATATTTGGGTTCTGGTCCTTTTTGTCCAGGGCCACCAGTGTGATTCCAGGTGGGCCAGCCCAGATTCAAAGTGCCAAGATCGAGCCCAGATTACATATTCTATAAAGGTGTACAATAACTGGTGATTTCTGGAGGAAAATCATGTGTCAGCATGTTTTGAAATAATTACAATGTATTTATGGGAAAAAAAGCTTTCCTGGGCTGGCCCATCTGGGCTCCCACTGGTAGCCCTGGACAAAAAGGACCCTAACCCAGATATGGGCAAGCCCAGCTGGCCCAAGTCAAACACATATGGGCCCCAAGGACCAAAGCTGGTTGGGTAGTCGCCATAATGCATGAATGCAGCCTTGGCTAGTTACTTGCCTGGGCTGCACTCGTGTATCATAATGACTGGGGTTGAGTTGAGTTGAGTTGAAATTCGTTTATTTAGACTGTATAAGATAGGCCCAGGGCCTGTTTGCTACATACAGTATAAAGGGTTGTCATGCACCTTTGGCAGTTATTCACTGGGACCATTATGACAGATGGCGCCATCCTTAAAAAGTTAATACTTATTAATCAATCGACAAAAATTTGCCTCATATTTACACTAACCTTTATGTATATATCAATGTCAGGAGGTTGTATACAAGACAATCTGATACCAATCAATTCCTAGGTTGTAGTTTTCTTGTTGTAATAGAAAAGCCTGTTTATCCTACTCGATATAGGTCTTGCTTTCTAATGACTAGAGTGACAAATAAATATTTATTATAGTGCTATGAAATTTATGTTTTACCATGACCATAGATGTCCATGTCCATCAAAAGACAGCCCTGTGTTGTGTTTCATGACTACAGGCATGATCAATTCAAAGATGACCCCTATGATCATTGGTTATGTATGCAATAAATTTAATGGAACACATTGCATTGTAAAAAGTCATTGTTCCGGTACAGCAAAATGTGCTGTAACTATAAAGTTCCTGAGCTGTAAAAATTGACTGCAAATCTTGCTGTACATGTACATTCCTGTTGCTGTAGATGTAGCTTTGATCCCCACAACCATAAACCAGGGAAAGAGAGCCAAAAGAGTTCAGGGGGAACTGTAGAGTATTTATTATATTCCACAGCTCTAAGCAGGTTTTTTCCACTTATACTCCACCAAGACATCAAACAGTGGTATATACCTATTTCCTGATAAGGGATTTACTTAATTCATAGAATTTCGTTGTCATTGGCATCAGAGTAAGATTGGAAACTGTCTTTGTTTAGGAACATATTGTGTGGACAAGAACGGGGCAGGAATGTGTTTAGGATTGTGTTTAGGATCTTTACACCTTTTTTACAGTGTACATCTATCTACCTGTTTACACATATATTATATATGTATATATAGGTGTATGTACGTATTATGCCTTTATATGAATATGCCACTACATGAACCCTGCGAATGATGGAGATATGAATTGACCATATATGGGAATTTTTACAATGTTCTGTAATTTATATGTGACCATAACATGCACAGTACATAGCAACAGGGTCACATAAACAAGACCATATATCTTCTCTTTCATGATTAGAGACATGACTACACTGTAAGAAGTAAGTACTGTACACCTTTTGGCAACTTTTGTTCCAGTAGATTTTGCTGTAGGTGTACAGCAACTGACTTGCTGTAAATTTACAGCAAGTTCTACTGTAAATTTACAGTAACTTCTACTGTACATCTACAGCAAAAGTTGCTGGCAACTTTTGTTCCAGTAGATTTTGCTGTACATGTACAGCAACTAGGTGCTGTAAATCACAGCAACTTCTACTGTAGGTTTCATATCGTTGTTCTCATCAATTTATATCAATTAATATGCATGCATGGAGAGTACTTTCCTGCATAATTGTTCAATCTCAGCTAGGATAATACACACTACACAATGTAATGGTTTAATCCTGCTTCAATACAGCTGAACCGTATGTGATACCAGCTTTTCCCCAGTCGGAGCACTTAAGCATTTAACTTTTCCCACCAAGGTGGTGTCTATTCTATACTTTTGCTGTTTTTTTTGTATTATGCAACACAATTATGCAAATATCAATACACTTTATGATAACTGCATTCAGTCTCTCTCATCCATGCTTATTCTACAATGTCTTGAGAGTTTGTGAGGTTTTATTTCACTCAGGAAAGGGTTGGCGGGAATAACTAATACAGAAATGGTCTACTGCTGCCACCTAGCGGCGGAAATCTACAGCACAATGTACTGTAAATGTACAGCAACATTGCCTGAGACCCAATTTACAGTACATAATGCTGTAATTATACAGCAAATAGTGCTGTAGTAGCAACTACAGCAAAAAGTGCTGTAAATGTACAGCACATTGTGCTGTTTAAATACAGTAACTTCTTACAGTGTATATATGAGCTTATTTGGTAATAATCACTGTTTATGAGATCATCTGTAGATATTGTTATTATTTATGATAGATGAAAGTGGAGTAAGGGACTAAAATGAGACATTCTTTCATTGCAGTGTATAATATCACATAGAAAGATCCTCCCAGGTATCCATCTGCAGTGTATTCCCATGGCCGCTATGTTGTCCCGCATTGGTAATCTTAGATTCGGTTCACAATTTCTGAAACTCCAGAGGGAACTCCTTCATTGTCAGATGCATCGTTTCCATGGTGGTCTCCATGATCCGTATTACACCGAGAGAGGATTTCATAGTCCCAGTACAGGCAAGTGAAAAATCCTTTGTAAATGCTTGTTAAATCATCACATGCTTCTATGCCAATCTATGAATGCAGTGGGAGTGATAATAATTAAAAGACTGAATTCTGGACAATAACTGTGATTAAACTGCATTTAACACTGTTTTACAAAAGTATTTACAAGAGGGGCATTCTATTCCAATAAACAACACACTCAGGTCCATTATATGTTGTGGGTTTTCACACTCATGCCTGCCAAACTATCCTGCAAACAAAATCTCAAGTGGAAGTGCTTATTTCGTGTCAAAACTCGATAAAGTTTTTTTGTTTTCGGAAATTTTCTTGTGTGTTAGACTTTTCTTGTAGTGAAACTCAAGAAATACACATCTTCATTCTACTTGTGGAATTTCTAGTTATTTGCACGAGTAAAACTCGGGAAATCCACATCACCATTTAACATGTCACTAGGAAGGTTCGATATTCTCAAGAATCTCCTATGTCTAACCTCTGTATACAGCTTGTGTGTTTCTCAGGAAATACACACCTTTCTAACTTATATCATTCTTGAGTTCTGTTTGAAGGGGTAAGCATGATCTTCTCTACCTCACTGTATTGTGCCCCTCTTTCACCACCCTCCAAACAGAACTCAAGAATGTCACAAGTTAGAAACGTTCGCATTACCCCAGAAACACACAAGCTGTATGGTAGACACAGTAGATTCTCGAGAACATTCTTCGCTACATGGTCAATGGTGACATGTATTTCCCAAGTTTTATCCTGCAAATAATCAGAAATTCCACAAGTAGAATGAAGAACTGTATTTCACAAGTTTCACTACAAGAAATGACATGGAATATGAAGAAAAATTCTAAATAACGTTCCAAATAACGTTCCAAGACCATTCCAAAATTCTCCAGTTTTGACACGAGGATGGAATGAGTTCCGCTTGACATCTTGTTTGCAGGGTGATCTTCTCTACCACGCTGTATTGTCCCCCTCTTTCACCAACCTCCTGCAGGCAGCCAGGGGTACACCATACGGCAGGGGAGGAGGCAGGATATCCCGGGGATGTTCAAACTGGTGTCAGAAGCAGGATGGAATCACACCATAGAGTACCTGCAGCTCCCGTTTGACTGCTTTCCTGAAGGCGTGTTTGTGGCGGAGAGTGCAGATGGAGAGATTATCAGTATGCATCAACATATGGCTTTGCAGTGTCCTTAGTTTTATTAGGGCAGTAAAGTGCTGGACATTTACTTTTTCTGGCATGGGGCAAAATGTATTAGTTCAAAATTGTGTTTTTTTCATAGAAGAAAAAAAACTAAAATATTCTGGGTTTGGATTAATCATGAAAAAAATAGTCTTCAACATGTTTTTCTCTTTCTAGCTACATGAAAGAATCATGTGCCATTGGATAAGTGTTAGTTTTTACATCTACATTTCCTTTTTAGTGCATTAAGTTTATTTTTTGTCATAATGAAGCTTATACCTAATGTGGCATTGTCATAGCATATGATATGTTTGCATGCTGCAATGTAATACATTCTTATACCTTATTGGCTACAGCTATGGTATCATGAATTCTCTCATGGTTTTCTGCAACTCTGAAATTATCTACTCATCCTGTTTCAGGCCAGTGTGCTGCGCTCCCATTAGATGACAAAACTGGGTTCATGTCATATTATATCACTAACAAATCTTTTAACAAACGGGGAATCGGAAGACAAGTATTCAACCTCAGTCTCAAGTCCCTTGGCAACAGGAACGTTGGTGGGAATGCAGTCTGGGAACTTCAGGAGAAGTATGCTGGTGGCGACTTCAAAATAGCAACCCTTACTCTTCAAGTATGTGAGTTCCCAATCAAGAATATAGTGCAATCCCAGCGAGAAAGTGCCTGTAAGATTGTTGACATCAGAGATGTTGAAGTGGGAATGATTAAAGAATTTGACAAAAAGATCCACCCGATACCGCGTGACCAAGTCCTGAAGTGGACTTTAGGGTTTGCTACTGTTGGTCGGGTGGCTATTGCTGGAGATGAGATACAAGGCTGGGGAGCTCTATGTAAGGGGAGCAGAGGCTACCGTCTGATGCCTCTGTACAGCAACACTCCTGATGTGGCTGCAGATATTGCCCATGACTTGTTGACACAGGTTGCAGAGGAACAGGAAGCTGAAATTGAAATTTGCTTTCCAGAAGACAACATTGAAGCCAGGAACCTGTTCTGGACGCTCGGTGCCTTTGATGGGGATAACAAGGTCAGTAAGCAGAAGAGGATGTTCACGCATCATGACGTCCCGGTGCCATCACGTCTGGTGTACTCTGTGATGAATTATGAACAGGTGTTGGCCTGAATACTGCACATCAGTAGGGCAGCATATGACTGTGAAAAGCACAGGAGGCTGTGTCTCACAAACTTGGGCCAATGTGTTTGTCTATAAACAGGTGCCTTCTATTACCAGGTGCCATCTATGACCAGGTGCCCTCTATGACCAGGTGCCCTCTATGACAGGGTGCCATCTATGACCGGGTGAAGTCGTCTGTAGACACAGCCAGGAGTGTATTCATATTTCATAAAAATCACATGATGCTGGGAGAAAAATATGCTTTCAAAAAAAGCCTCCCTTTTCATATTTTTTATTTGTTGGTGATGAGAAACAACTTTTTCTTGAGTGACCAACTTAAATGGATTTAAATAAAAATGATATAAATGGGCATTGCTATTCGTCTATTTATTTGTCACCCAGATTTATCCAGAACTGCAAAAAAAATATTTTGGCAGTCTCCTTTGTGTTGAGTGTGGGGACTGAACTGTGAACTGTAGACATAATTATAACCTCCATAAAACAAAGACAGAAATAGGACCTTGCACTTCATTGAGTAGAGCATAGTTGTGGCTCATGAGCCAATTCTTTTTACACAAATCACATCATAAAGTTTATATAAGTACCTTTGGGAAAACCTACAGATATGAAGAAAAGTACCCTGAAATTATTTTAAAACTCAAATCTTTTATCTTATCTGAAATAAATATCAATGTTCACATAAATCCTCTTTCTATTTGAGGAATGTAGAACAACTAAAAAGCTTGCATTCCATAGACATATCATCTGGATTAAAAGAAAAACATATTATTCAATGTAAGACATCCTGTAGAATTCAAACATGAAAGTGCTGTTTCTCTTTCCCTTCAAAATAATCTTCTACAATAACGACTGTGGATTATGGATTTAAAACTAAATAGATTGTTGAGTCTTTCACATCACATACGCATATTGCTTCCTCTCCGACTCAATCAGTTCCACATTATCAGTTTTCCCTTCAACTATTTTAAGATCTGCTTCAGTTTTTGTCTGAACAAACCATTCAATGAAGGTTTCACCCAATGCCTCTACCATGATTGAATCTTCTTGAAGGCAGTCTAGGGCCTCTTTTAGGGAGTGTGGGAGCTCCACAGCCTCAGTAACATCATGGGGGACAGGGCAGGGCAGCTTTCTGACCACGCCGTCTAATCCTGCAGCAATGGTGGCAGCCATCACTAAGTATGGATTAAATGGTGAGCTAGACAGTCTGTTCTCTACGTATGTGTACTCAGGGTTATTGTTCTTCACACGTAACATGGCTGTCCTGTCATCAAGGCCCCAGTTGGCTTGGTGTGGCACCAGTGCTGTGTGCAGTGCACGATAGCAATTAGTTGTAATACAACCCAGCGCTGTGAGGGCCTTAGCATGGTGGATCATCCCAGCAATCCAGTGCTTCCCAAACGTGGATATGTTATCTTCTGTGGACTCATCCCAGAAGTAGTTCTCGTCATTATGCCAGACTGAGAAGTTAAAATGCCCAGCATTACCTGGTTCTTCAAGGAATGGTCTGGTCATGAAGTTGGCGTGCCATCCTCTCTGAGTGGCCATCTCCTTAATGCCTTGTTTCAGTATGACAGCAGAATCAGCTGCCTCTATACCAAACTGGGGCTGTGTTGTAAACTCAAACTGCCCTGGGTTATATTCTATATGCATAGTCCCAACACAAACCCCAGCTTTCTTCATGTTGGAGGCAACAGTGTAGAACCAGGGCTCGTATTCCGCTTGAAGTACCATCAATCTGTTTCTATCACCAGAGAACACTGGTAGTTCTGTCTCTTGGTGCATCAAAGTGAATTCCAGCTCCATCCCTGAGTAGAACTTGAGTCCCATGTTGTCCAGTTTGCTGAGCATCCTCCGTGCCATGTTCCTCGTACAGGCCTCCTGTGGAGTTGTGGGGTTCCAGAAAGTCTCTGCCATAATCTGCCCTACTCTGTAACTACAAAAAGTTTCTGTAATTTACTGAAATTCGAGAGGTTTGAAGAAATGAAAGGTAATTTGCATAGTATAAACCGTGTAATTGTGGGGTAGTAAAGTACAACATCTATGCTAATACATATAAGATTAAAATTGTAGTATTAGGATGTTAAGCAATTATCAGGGGTTATGTATGTTGGAGGGTCATACCTTATTGAAAAATAGGATTTTCAATATGATACAGGAGTGTTATTTGAGACTGTTTGCTTGAATTGAAAGAGGGCTGGAGTGAACTGCCTATTTTGGTCTTGTCAGCCTTCAGAGAATATTGATTGTAGAACAAAGAGAGATATCAGTATTCTGTCAAAATAACCACTAATATAGAACGTGTGTAACTGGTGGGACTTACCCGTCCACCCATGGGACAGGGTGCAGAGTGCTGAGGTCAGGGATAGCTTGTACATTGCCAATGTGACGCTCCCTCACCTTCTTAGGAACTACTCTCATTGTCGGAGCATGTGCGTGTATATCTGTCAATTGAAGTTCATGAAATGATTTCGTGTAACATAATTTCCTATATATATGCAAGGAGGTTTGGGCATATATCAGTCCTGCCTCCCTCATATGTTTCCCAATCGTGGGCACTTATTCATGAGTGTTACCATAGAAATATTTTTCTTAATATTTAGCTTATTTTGAGACCTTTCAAAACTAATCAAATTCATGTGTATAATAATCCATTTCATGTGAGATCTTGTTTTTTGTCAAAACAAAATCCAATCAAGAAGACCTGTTTTCCTGAGCTAAAATTATATGACTTTTTGTCTACTTAACTATACACTCTATATAGACAGTAAAATGTGTGATTATCAGGGTCTCTGCAGTGGTAAAAGGTATGTATATTTATGAAAACGGCCCGATTGTAATAGAAAATAAACGACATACAATAAAAAAAAGTTAAAGTAGTTAGGTTTTGCAGTAGCCTCCATGTTTTTAATGGAATCCTTTTCCCCAGCTCTCACTGCAGACTGACTGAAGACTTATGTACCTTTATATTCATTGAATGATCAACAATAGTGCAACTAGCAGTTTACTCATTTAAACTCATCTCAAACTGTCAGAGGGAAACCACATTGAATCCATGAAGTAATGACTTGCCTGAAGAGATACCTATGCCTGCCTGAAGAGACTTGGCTGCAGCCTCTGCAGGTAATAAAACTCCACGAGGAGCACCGTTCATGTCTACAACACTCCAGCGGATGAAGTCATAGTCACAGACGGCCACTTTGGTTTCCCTCAGCTGTTCCAGAGAGGGGGAGAGAAGTGCTGCCTCTGCTTCCGCCATCTTTCAAGTGCTGTTTGTCTGGAGTAGAATAGTAAAGTTGATGGGTTGTTTTTTGTGATTTAATGCATCATGCCCTTACCCAGCCAACATTGCTTAGTGGGACCCATATGTGTTTTTACGTGGGCAAGCTGATTTGCCCATATCTGGGTTATGGTCCTTTTTGTCCAGGGCCACCAGTGGGATTCCAGGTGGGCCAGCCCAGATTCAAAGTGCCCAGCTCGAGCCCAGATTATATATATTCTATAAAGGTGTACAATAACCGGTGATTTCTGATGGAAAAAAATATGTCAGCATGTTTTGAAATAATTAAAATGTATTTATGGGGAAAAAAGCTTTCCTGGGAGTTAATACATATTATTTACACTTACCTTTATGTAGATATCAATTCCTAGGTTGTAGTTTTCTTGTTGTAATAGAAAAACCCGTTTATCCTACTCTATATAGATCTTGCTTTCTAAAGACTAGAGTTACAAATGAAAATTTATTATAGTGCTATGAATTTTATGTTTTACCATGAACATATATAATGTTCTTTATCAAAGAACAGCCCTGTGTTGTATTTTATGACTACAGACATGATAGAATTCAAAGATGACCCCTATGATCATTGGTTATGTATGCAATGAATTTAATGGTACGCATTGCACTGTAAAAAGTCATTGTTCCTGTACAGGTACAGCAAAATGTGCTGTAACTATACAGTTCTTGAGAGTGTATGCCTTAACTAGCCCCTTATTGACACAATAATCTTACATTTTGAAAGTTAACTGTGAATGCCGAGCGATGCAGGCGCTCCCAGGTGAGGAGAACAAGAACTATTCCTACCGTAAAAAAATATCAAATTAACAAACTGATTATAATCTTAATTAATTCCTAACAATCTGCTGTAAATGATAGACCAAAACTAGTTGTTTTCCGGTAACACGTTTTAGGACACCAGTGTTACACAACATTTCTAGGTCACATATTCTGAGAAGCCTGTACACATCTATTGAACTGTGTAATAACCGGGTACATTGTCTCACAAACTGGGGCCAATGTGTTTGTCTATGACCAGGTGCCGTCTATGACCGCGGGCCGTCTATGACCGGGTGCCATTAATGACCGGCTATCTAAAAAAGTTGTTTGGAGGAATAAAAAAGATTTTTTTAAATTTAAAATTAAATAAATTTATAGATAAAAATTGCAAATTTTTTTTAATGTTTATGCCTCCAAACAACTTTTTTAGATATCCTGTCATAGACGGCACCCGGTCATAGACGGCACCCGGTCATAGACGGCACCCGGTCATAGACGGCACCCGGTCATAGACGGCACCCGGTCATAGACGGCACCCGGTCATAGACGGCACCCGGTCATAGACGGCACCCGGTCATAGACGGCACCCGGTCATAGACGGCACCCGGTCATAGACGGCACCGGTCATAGATGGCAACCGGTCATAGACGGCACCCAGTCATAGACGGCACCCGGTTATAGACAAACACATTGGCCCCAGTTCGTGAGACAATGTACCCGGTTATTACACAGTTCAATAGATGTGTACAGGCTTCTCAGAATATGTGACCTAGAAATGTTGTGTAACACTGGTGTCCTAAAACGGGTTACCGGAAAACAACTAGTTTTGGTCTATCATTTACAGCAGATTGTTAGGAATTAATTAAGATCATAATCAGTTTGTTAATTTGATATTTTTTTACATGTTGAGCGAGTATTCCACTGACATTGGTTAAACTTATGGGCAAATCTCTGAAGGATGAAATCATGGCCGAAATGGCATATTACCTTCACAGGTATTTCAATGTATGAGAATAAAGAATTCCATGCTAGTTGACCTTACATTAGGTTGTATATAAACTGAAAGACATTGTTACTGATTGTACCATATAAAACATATTTGTAACTGAAAATCGAATTGATGTTATGAATAAACAAATGAAGAAATAAAGCGCTTAAAAACTAAACAAATTTGAACTGCTACTGCAACTTGTTAGTGAAGTTCTGCTGATCATACAATTTGAATAACCTGTGTGCGAGAAGGACCTGCAGCGCCCCCATCGGCCGTTGCTAAGGGCCTACTGTTGCTACTGCTGCCAAGCTTTCACCCTCCGCCATCTTGATTCCCCCTGTATCATATAGCTATAGACTGAAGGATGCTCCTTCAGCCTCTGCACCTGATCAGTCTTCTTTAAATAAAGTCTGTATATTGCAATGTTTGCACAATCAAACACCACAGGCATGTTGCTGCACATTATATCTGTGCAGTTACAGAAGTAACAAATTTGGAAATTGTATAACTATGATGTGGGACCTTTGGCAATGTAGAGTGTATCACGGGAAGATAAGCCTCACGGGAGGAAGGGGGTGAGCCCTCCCACCCCTCGGCCCTGGGTTGACCTACTCACGGCTAACACTGTCCTCCAGAGGCTGACCCCAGATACGACAGTCCACCACACTGTAGCACACTATATGAGGGAGGTGTGGACATCATGTTCATAATGCACATCTACAAAGATGTACTTATGTACATCATATACCTACTGCCCCTTCTGTGAGTCAGTGTGCAGGTATTATGAAAAGTAGCACACATGAAAGGCCTTTGTCAGGACAAATCCCACTTAGAACTACACATGTATAGGCACAGACACATATATGGTGGTTCAGCACAAGAGCATTACCAGATCTCCTCCAATAAAACTACAAGTTCTCATACCTATAACTTCATCTTACCCAAGGGGGTTTATCCATATCTTGTCTAGGTATTTCTGAAATATTGTTAATTGGAAAGAATTTGCCTACACTCAGCACCCCTTGAAAGATAGTGTGTATGACGGGAACCCTGCCTCCAGGGCAGGTACGGTGGTCAGCCTCCTCCAGGCGGAGCAGGGTGACACTCCCTCCCGACAACACCCTGACCTTCCTCCAGTGAGGGGGTGGCCCGTGGTCGAGCTTGGCAGCCCTCCGGGGGTTGCTAGGGGCAACCAGCTCCTGCGGCTTACTCGCACATAGGTTATTGATACATGATTCATTCAATTAGTATAAGCTAAAATAAATACATACTACAGATTACAACAGTCGACTACTGATGCTTATTGATGTGACTGACATGGACTTCGTTGTCGCAGCGTAGGGGACCAGTGCTGCTTCTGCTGACAGTCAGAGATTTGTATCTGCGTTTCCATGGTAACCATCCACATGGTACGCCAGTGAATATATGAATTTCATATATTGGGAGGTTAACCCTTTAAGGAAAGCATAGTAATACACCATGCCCTTTTCATCTGTGATGCACCAAGGCATTCTCTGTATGGGCGGCCATGTTAGTTCTGAACTCAGAATCTCTCGTGAAACTTAGGCAGTGGCCAGACACCCGCACACCATATCTTGCGAGGAACAAGCTAAATGACTTGAGCAGAACCAGAAGCAGAAATGACATGCCTGTGCCTAGGTACACACAGCGGTTGCGGGAACAAGTCCACACCAGGTAGAGTGCAATATGATTGATACACTTGTGTAGGATCATGCTGATGCACCAATGCAGGGCTATAGACAGAGCTGCACGCTAAAGTGACCTCTTCACTGGTTACTTCATGAGCAGTGCTTGGGCTGTATTGCACGCTGGCCGTAGGCCTAGTGCAATACGGCCCAAGCATGGCGCTGCATTCATGAGCACAGAGCCCATAACAAATTGAAATACTCTCCCTCCAAACAGAACTCGGGAATTGAATGCTCGTAACTGGGGAGAATCTGGGGAAGTCACCATAACACAAGAAAGACACGAGATATTCCCAAGAATTGCGAGCATGTCCTATTCACAAAATGAACTTGGGAATTAAACGTTCATGACTTGGGGGAATGACACAAGTTAAAACTAGTTTAAAAAAGTTGTTTATAAAACTTGTTCAAAAATCGTGAAATTCCTGTGAATATGCCACAAAATGTTCATGAAACGTTCAAAAATCTCCTGGGGATCACGAGTTGAGACTCAAGAATGGCACTAGTTCCGCTTGAGATTTTGTTTGCAGGGCTGCCATCCTAAAAGGGTTAACTACATGCTCCAGGTGTCCAGATGGTATCGTCATGGCTCATCAACTCCAGCATTAAATCGTCTCATACTGAATATTCATGATATCATATACAGTGCCATTCCTCTAAGGGATGCATACTTCTTTAAAGTATTTATGAAATACAAATGGACCATACAGGGTTCCCGCTTTTGTGAAAGTTGAATGCAACATCGCTGTATTCTTACTTGTTGTATGTAACACTGAACAATTTAGGGAAAATTACACACCTATACGTGGATCTAGACTTCACTGTCTGTATGGAGGTGGGGGGGGGGGGGGGGGCTAAGTGATCCAAGTTGACTAGTTATTTATTGTGCCATTTTGCTTTATTCATATATGCATTCCATGAACATACATTGAACAACAACTGGACTGAGCATCCTTTTTAAATGTAGTGTATTTTTCTTGTATAAAGATTACCCAGTGCAATACGAGCAATTATGAACTCAAAAATTAACATAGGGAAAGCACTCAAAACAAAGTCCTTTGACTTGTGTCATTCCCCCAAGTCGCGAACGTTCAATTCCCGAGTTCATTTTGTGAATAGCACACGTTCACAATTTTTGGGAATATCTCGTGTCGTTCTTGTGTTGTAGCGATTTTCCCAGATTCTCCCCAGTCGCGAACATTTAATTCCCGAGTTCTGTTTGGAGGGTATTCATCTTACATCTTTGTGTTGTATATTACAAATTCGATTTGCTTATGACTTTCCATTTTCAATGACAACATATGGTACTTTGGCTATATAATGAACAAACAATTTTTGAGAAACTTGAGAAATACAGGTGTTTATTCTACTTGTGGAATTTCTGGTTATTTGCAAGAGTAAAACTCGGGAAACATCTTGTTGTGGTAAAATATGACTACAGTTTAATGTGTTCCCTCCAAACAGAACTGAAGAATGACACAAGTTTGTATTTCCCCGGAAACGCACAAGCCATATGCATGAGAGAGACAGGTGAGATTCCCGAGAATAGTGAACGTTCCTAGTGACATGTTCAATGGTGATGTGTATTTCTCGAGTTTTACTTGTGCTAATAACCAGAAATTCCACAAGTAGCATGAAGACCTGTATTTCACGGGTTTTACTACAAGAACATCCTAAAATTCTTGAGTTTTGACACTAGAATAGCACGAGTTCCGCTAGAGATTTTGTTTGCAGGGTTGGTTAACACATGTGAAACTATTGGTGACGTGGCTGAATATTCTGTATGAGTAGTTTTGATGCTGGAGATGTGTACCACGATGTGCATGATGATACCATCTGTAAACACCTGGACAGCTGCCAGAGCATGGAGTTAACTAAGGATGGCAGAGTATTTTAACATGTCATGCCTTTGTTGCCGTGAGTGTACTAACCAGGGATGCATCTATGCATCATGCTGACCTAACAGGGGTGATACACCCTTGAAGTGTCATCATGATGCACCAACACAGGTCTTCATGCTACTTGTGGAATTTCTGGTTATTTGCACAAGTAAAACTCGAGAAATACACATCACCATTGAACATGTCACTGGGAACGTTCACTATTCTCGGGAATCTTACGTGTCTCTCTCATGCATATGGCTTGTGCGTTTCCGGGGAAATACAAACTTGTGTCATTCTTGAGTTCTGTTTGGAGGGAACATCATGATGATTGATGTTGCTTTAATGCAATATCCTGTCTCTAAAGGGTTAACACGAGGTGCTGCCGTGCAGAATGATACCATCTGTTAACCCTTTAATAGCAGCATAATGCTTAAGGAATCATGTCCATTCGACATCATGATGCGGTAACTCTCCAGCGCTGCATTGATGCATCATCATAACCCCTTAGGAATGCATCAATCATATAGGCTGGGTATTATGCATGAATCAAACACTGGTGACTTTCTTCCAAACAGAACTCGGGAATTGAACATTCGCGACTGGGGAGAATCTAGGGAAGTCACCATAACCCACAGAACCCCAAGAAATTCCCGGGAATATGCCACAAAACGTTAACAAAACGTTCAAAAACCTCTTGGGAATCCCGAGTCAAGACTGAAGAATGGGAGAATTGCTTACCACTAATGCCTTGGTGCATCACAGATCAAAAAGGCACAGTGTATTACTATTCTGCCGTAATGGTTAACCTGCAGATGAGTTACGTTTGTGACAGGCACCTCATGCACCAGGTGGAGATTGCATAATTACCATGGAAACAGACTCTGTATATGAATCACTGACGGCCAGCAGAGGCAGCACTGGTCTTTTCCGCCGCGACAACGACGTCCATGTCAGCCACAACTTGAAGCAGCTGTTGACTCGACACAACTACATTTACGTCATTCCCTTCTGTTGTGAGTATCTAGCTTTACTTAGGTTTAAACAGAATGAGCGAATGCCTTCCCATCCCAGCTAGCAAAACTCATGTAAATTACATCATTTTTACATCATTTTCTGATTGGTGGTGACATCATTGGATGATGTCAATTGTCGTTCCCAAGATGTCACATATGCAAGAAGTTTTTACGTGTCCCTTTGCATAGGTATTTTACATAAGTATATTTACATTTAAAAAAATACATATCAACGATATGTTTGAACTTAATAATATTGATGTATATAATTGGCCAGCTGTAAAACATGTCTGAAACGTATAAATTTAGACATGTCAAAAAGATGTGATATGGAGATATGTACATAACAAGTTGCAGGGATGACATTTATACCAGTTTTGAGTATACCCCCCTCCCAGTAGTGATTACAAATCAGATAGGATATTTAGGATAACTCTGAGAGATTGTAGACATCATATAGCTATGTCCATTTTATGTCAATGTATGACATGTCCACAGGCACTCTGCATAGGAAGCAAACACCTGCTCTGTGAAAGACACTTTGCAGGCATTTTCCATTCCTTACAGACAAATTCATCCTAGCCAGGAGGCCCAGATGTGATATCAGCCCAAAGCCAGAATTTCTTCTTATACAATTTGAAAGGACATAGAAAAGGTGTCCCATTATGTACCTTGGCTGTCCAACTATAATTCACCAAGTCACTGTAACACAAGTAACACATTAAATGTTACTGAAGAAATTTAGTCCAATTTTGTCTCTTATTGCAGTATATAGAATTAATTATTTTGACGTCACAATCTTGTCAGAATATGACCTATTATAGTTCTGAACTCCAACACTAGGGGTCTCATTTTGCAAGGCTGTCACATTTTGATCAGCATTCATTCATTCTTCATTGAAAAGTTGGATCAAATTAATTGTATAAACTGCAATGAGGGACAAGGTTGGACTAAATTTCCTCTGTGATATATCTGTGCCCATGTTACCTGAAACAAACCTCTCTTTTTTTTGGCCTAAAGGTCTGCGAGGCACAGGATGCAGATGCTACTCAGACTGCTGCTGTTGACCGTGCTGTCATTCCTGCCTTACTGCACCCCATGTGAGGACTGTGAGGATGAATTCCACAGCTGCAGTGACATTATTACAGATATCAATGGTTGGGCAAAATGCAAAGTCAATAAAGATGGTAAAATGGAAAAAAATTGCGCCCACACCTGTGGGTTTTGTAAAGGTAAGCATTTTATCCCAAAATTATTGCCAACTACTTAGATATTTTTGTGGAATTTGAAAGTGATGGTATTTATTGTCATAATTTTCTTCTAAATTAACTATCTGGATACATTTTGATTCCTCTGCTGGCAATCACCATGCCCAGGCACTGTAAAGTTGGCTTGTTTTTTTATATTTAAAGATGGTATATAAGCTAATAGACTTCCAAAATCCTTTCTTCAAAATGGATGCAATTGTAGTGTCAAGGGTTTTGTTATTGTTTTAGCTGATATGCAGGGCTCAATGCTAAATGTATTTGTCTATAAATGCATAATTTGAGATAGAAAAAAATGTTGCTTATTCACCTCAATGACTCAGTGTCCCCCCCCCCCCCCATGTGAGCATACCGGGAACTAAGCTAATAGGGAAAGCACTGAGCCATGCAGTATAAACACATAGAGAGTTTTAGTGTTGACCTACAGCAAAAATGATTGCACTACATGTGTTAAACTTACGGATTTAGGCTCTGCCAATTCTTTTAAGATTTAGGGAGTATGTATAGGATAGGATAGGATATGGCATGATTAAAAAGTCATCAAATTTGAGCTGACACACCATCTTCAAATGTCATACCAGTCTGCGGACACACATCTCTGTTTTATCTAAAGCATTGCATAATCTTAAGCAAATAGTCTTAAAAGGTTCATTCTCTGCATGGTCTTAACACAATGCCTATGACCAGATATTCTTGGAATGTGTATTCACTTGGTAATATTATTGTATATATTGGGCGCCCCCAAACCATTTATTCTTTCTTTCTTCCTATTTCTTCTTGAGAACTACAACTGAATCTGTTTACCTCACAAACTGCTACAAATTTAAGATTATGCGTTTAAAGATGGTATATCAGCTAATAGACTTCACAAACCTTTTTTTCAAAATGGATATCACTTCAATACCATGGATTCCATTATCATTTTAGCTGATAAACAGTGCAACATATTTGTCTATCAATACATATTTGAGATTGATAACAATGTACCTGATTTACCTCACTGACTCAGGCACTCCCCCAGGAGAGTATTGGGGGAACTAATCTGATAGAGAATGCACTGAGCCATGCAGTATCAACACATAGGGAGTTTAAGTGTGGACCTACAGTAAAATATATTGCCCTCATCTTATAGACTAAGACACTGCCAATAATTTTAAAAGTTAGGGAAGACATATGGCATAGGATATACAATAATAATATAATAAAACGAAAAAAATCTCTTAACATTTAGCTGACACACCATCTTTAAGATTGGGCAGAGAATAGATATCTGTGGCTCCAGGGGGTCAAAAGCGACCTGGCGACCTGAGCTGTTTTCCGGGTGACCTGGCGACTTGGTACAATAATAAAAGCGACCTGGCGACTTTTGCAGAAATATGACTATAACATAAATGGTCTAAAAAAGCGACTTAGTGACCTGGGGCCCTTAATTTCGGCGACTTTCCGACCTGACAGGGGGTACCCCTCTGCACCCCCATACCTGTGCGGTCCCGAATGCAACTCAGACATATCCACTTGACATTTTGCAGGGAGCAAACCATGTCCACATCCCGGGCCAGTGGAAAATGCAGTTGAAATCAGACCTGGCGGGAAATCTACCGTCCAACCCACACATTACGTTCTGTTTAGATGTCTTTATGGTCAACGAAACGGTATAAGCGGAAACCGCGGGCGGGTGTGCGGTTCAGATGGCACATTGTCCGGTTCACCACTTGTCTGTGCTGGTTTGTATCTGGTCAATTCCTACAAAATATGGTTTCTCATCAGCGCGCACATCATAAAATTCAGCTTTTGAGGAAAACCTTCTTTTTTGCTAATTTTTTATGAAAAATTTAATAGAAATGGACAAATATTGGGGATATTTGATATCAAATTTAAGCTGATACTGCCAGTAATGCAGTAGGATAGAAATAATTGTGAAATTAAATGAGACTTACCAGGGTAAGGTGATATTTGATTATGATTTTGCCGAGGGCACCGCGTTGTGGTACAGAGTATACTTTTCCCTACTTTTAAAGATCCATAAATTCTTAAGTACTAAAATGTGAATTTTGGTCATGAAAAACGTATATCATCCCATACATTTTAGCCCGCTAGTAAAAAAGTGGCCTAATCATTATACTTTTTCATCCATTGTTAGGTCCTGAAGCAGGCCCAACTGACCGGTGAGAGCTGATCATGCAGACCTTCTCCCATCTCCACTCATGGGAGACAGTCGTGAACAGGGGATGTTTTTCTGAAGGCAGAGGAAGAGAAACAGGCTGGTGTGATTGCAATCAACTTCCTTTGAGCATCACAATGCTCTCATCAACTTCAGATTTTAAATCCTACAAAATAAATGTCATTCATGATAGACTGATCTTGTTGTTAATTTTATCCAACACCCAAGTAGCAAACCAAACTGGGCCCCAGTTGGGCCCCGATTGGGCTGCAAACTGGGCCCCACCTGTGTTTCCCGACTGGGGCCCTGCGAGAACGGGCACGGGGCGCCAGACCGGGCCCAAGTGGGCTAGCCCAAACTGGGCCCCGCCAGGGCCCCGAATGGGCCCCACTTTAATATTTTAGGGTTACAACTTGCATAATAGGGCAGTCTAGTAATTAATTTTAATTAATACATTCCCTTACATCGATTTAATGACTAATATATAGCTGGGCTTGAGATGGGCACAGGTTGGGCTGGCCCATGGTAGGATTCTGGTATCCGGGAGCCCTTCAAGTCATACATTTTCTACACAGAAGATAGAAAATGTATTCATCAAGTTTAAGTCAGCAAAGATGAGACTTGTGCAAGTGGCTAGATACTATTTCATCTTAGCCATCAAATCTGCAGCTTATGCCTTCAGGTTATGTGGGTCCATGTCTTGTAGTTAACTTTTAACCACATTATAGGGGTCTCCAGGTGAATACTTCATTTTCTACTTTGATTTACACATTAAAATGGAAACTTCCATATATTATCAAACTGCATTGAAATACCTTCATTCACATACATGTATTAACTACATGACACATTTTGGCTTTATTGTATCTATGAAGAAGTCATCTTGAATTGGAGGAATTCTCTCTACATGGTATAGAGAGGCCATCTAGTGTCAACGCTTAGAACCACATAGCCCTCTAGTGTCAATGCTCTAAACTACTTGCTGGGAAGCCCATGTCAAGCCCAAAGAAAGCCCAACTATGATTTTCCAGCAAAATCATCATTATAAAATTTTATTTTTTTTTATTTCAAAAGGAGAGTTTGATTCACATTGTTAGGGACTACCATAAAGCATTTCTTGAAATGAAAATTAGCCCAGTCTAAGCCCACCTAAAGCCCAATCATACATTTCCTACCCAAAAGTGACTATAACATGTTTATACTTGGAATCTTTTTAATGGAGAGTATGATTCAAGATATTGTGGATATTTACAAAGCATGTTGTAAAATTCACTTAGCCCAACTGGGGCCCCACTGAAGCCCATGGATTTGCCCAGCCCAAAACGCAGCCCAGTCCAGCCCAAGGTTGCCCAAGGCAAACCCAACTGGGCCCCAGCTGGGCATGTTACTTGGGGCATGTAAGGGGTATCCTGTAAACAGCATTTCAAGCGGAAGATTTTTGGCACCTTGCAACATAAAAAAATTTCCTCTGCCCTTCAGGACATTTTTCTTATCCGGATCCCCTCATAGGGCAGCTTTTATTTTTTCTCCCCTGCCCTTCCAAAAGGTTGGAGCTAAAAGCCTGTAATCCAAGTTATCAAAAAGGTGGCCATAGATAGAAGTCATTCGGGGCTTATGAAAGCGGAGTGGGAAGGTGACGGGATCCTAAGTCTCAACCCTAAGACTTACATTTGCTACGATCGAGTCAGCGGCACCGGTGAAAGAAAATCCAAAAAATGGAGTGCAAAAGGTGTACAGAAGAAACAAAACCCTAAAGAACCAGACGACTTCTTGGATGTTCTTCGCCAACGAAAAACTCTCCTTGCTGTAAATAGAAATTTCAAAGTGGTGCGAAACAAAATGGTCACCTACACCATAGAGAAAGACGGCGTGCGCTACTTGTATTATAAGCGTCGCGTGCATTCTGACGGTGTGACAACGAGTCCTTTAGAGATATGAAAAAAAATAATAAGTGTGTTATTGATTGATTGAGTGCATCTTTTCAAAAATAGAGTGTTTATCAAGATTGAAAAAAAAATAAATAAAAAAATAAAATAAAATTATTGTTGTGTTTTTATTTTCATACGTCTTCTTTTATTAGTAAGTCGCGTGGCCTCTTAAAGTGTCACTCATGTGACGACGTCACTTCTAGTCACGTGCCTCATCAAGTCACTTCCTAAACAAAAAAATTAAGAGACACACTTCTTCCTCTCGAGAGGAAGAAGTGTGTCTCTCGATTATATTCTTTTCTTTCTTTTTTTCTTAAAAGAGACAAACGCCCCTTAGAGTGCCCCCCCCACCCCCCTAGAGTGCCCCCCTCCCCCTCCCCCCCTCCCCTCCCCCCCACCCGCCCCATGCATCCTAAAAGCGCCCCCCTCCCCATGCATCTTAAAGGGGCCCCCCTCCCCCCCTCCCCTCCCCTCCCCCCTTATACACTCTAAAGAACACTTCTACCTAGTTCAATAAGTCACTTCCAGTCACTCATAAAAAAATAAAAATGAAAAAACAAACTTATATTGTTGTGTTTTTTATTGGTTTACCAAAAAAAATAAGAGACTCGCCTCCTCCTCCTCCAAAAAAAAAAAATATCACATTTTAAAGCGCGTGACCCCTTAAAGACGCTCTTCATTAAGTCGCGTGACGTCACTTCTTCTTCCGGTCACGTGATCAATCAGGTCACTTCCGGTCACGTGATCCTCAATGAGGTCACTCACTTCCGGTTGTCCATTAGGTCATATGACGTCACTTCCGGTCACGTGACTCATCAGGTCACTTCCGGTCACGTGATCCTAAATTAGGTCATATGACGTCACTTCCGGTCCCCTAAGTAGGTCATATGACGTCACTTCCGGTCCATAAGTAGGTCATATGACGTCACTTCAGGTCACGTGACCAAATGGCGGCCTCTGATTGGCTAACTAGGTCACGTGACGTCACCACTAATCCCCTAAGTAGGTCACTTCCGGTCACGTGACCAAATGGAGGCCTCTGATTGGCTGCATGTCGATTGAGTAATAAACAGTACTTAAGCATAGTCCCGTTCCGATACATATTATACTACTCCCAGTTTATACAAGAATTACTGCAAATCCTTCCCTATAAGTCTAATTGGACTTTTGAGGGGAAAATTCATCCTATAGGCTGTGTCTCACGACCTTGGGACAATGTTTTTGTCTCTGATCGGGTGCCGTCTCTGACCGGGTGCCGTCTCTGACCAGGTGTCAGAAAAAGGTGTTTTAAAAAGAATTATACTCATATATATAAGGATTTGGAAAAACGTTATGGCGGTTGTTATATAAATATACAGCAGTCCAACATTATAGCACTCCAATGCACTATATGGGTATATATCTAAAACTGGACATCGACATCCATGTATCACAGTCCTTCTAACAGAAAGCTATATTCAGTCTCATCAAAGTAGAAATACATAGGTTGCTATATGAAGGAGAAGGCCATGTTCATGCCTATGTGTATGTCTGTGTGGGTGTACATGAGTCTGTGTCCATGAGTGTCTGCATTCATGCTACAGTCATAGGGTGTTTTTAGGGAAATTTCCCTTTTTGCGATTTTAGATTTTTTTCTCGCCAAATAGGTTTTCTTTAGGCAAATTTCACTTTTTTGAGATTTTGAAATTTTTTCTCGCCAAATCAGGTGTTTTTAGGCAAATTTCACTTTTTGCGATTTTGAACTTTTTTCTCGCCAAATAGGGGGTTTCTAGGCAAATTTGACTTTTTTGAGATTTTGAACTTTTTTCTTGTCAAATAGGGTTTTTTTTAGGCAAATTTCACTTTTTTGCGATTTTGAACTTTTTTCTCGCCAAATAGGTGGTTTTTAAGCAAATTTCACTTTTTTGCGATTTTGAATTTTTTTCTCGCCAAATAGGGTGTTTTTAGGCAAATTTCACTTTTTTGCGATTTTGAACTTTTTTCTCGCCAAAAGCTGCGGAATCTGCCTCCATGCGTGATCCCATTGATGGACTCTGGATAGACCCATGCATAGTGAAGACCTACATAGTGGACATAAGGTCAAGTTAAAAAGTGCAAGTCACTTGTTTTGCAACTTGCACTGAACTGAACCTAATAGCCCTTGACTGGATTGTCAACAATCAATTAAACTATGACCAAACTCCCTCTATTTCGGAGACCAAATACACTATCAAATGATTTATATTTTTTCAAAATAACACCCTGAGTAGAATGGCTCGGTATTCAGGAATCCTACTGCGAATAAAAAAATGTCAAATTCTAATTCTAAAGTCCTGCTGTTAGTATTTTGACCTTATCAAGCCAAGCCGGTCAGAGACGGCATCTGGTCAGAGACGGCACCTGGTCAGAGACGGCACCCGATCAGAGACAAAAACATTGTCCCAAGGTCGTGAGACACAGCCTATAGCTAAATAGCTTAAACTTTTGAAAACCTCACAGGTCGAATGAGTTTAAGAAGCCTTGGGGGAACGTGATCCCAACCTAGACCACCTTTTCACAGACCCAAAGTTAGTATTATTTATTACTCAAAAAAAAGTATCTTTTACAGGATGAAGAATAACATTCCCTTGGTCCTTAGATACAGTTTAAGTTTTTTCAATACCTCACCTATTAGTGAAATTGCATATTTGGAGCAAATCGACTTAGAGCAAATATAAATTCTGCATAAAAACGACTCATAGGCGAGGTTTAGGCATATAAATACGCAAGAATGCACCTTCCTCCCCACCAGTGCACCCTCAGTTTGTAAAATTACATAAGTGGTAAGAAAACACATGTTTTATTATTATATTATTTTTAATTACAAAGCAGCGAGAAAAATTGATATTGAACATAAAATGAAGGTCCTGTTGGTCAGCATAATCCTCATACAGTCTCTGGAACATGCAAGAGTCGTTTAGAAAGGTGCTAGTCCTTTGAGGGCCGCATAGTACCTTAATGTACCCTTTGTCGTCATAATGCATGACCTTAGGGAGTGTATTAATCCCCCCAGGGTCGGCATGATTTCTGGATGTGGCACTGGTGAATTACTCACCTGGGATGCATCATGCATTATGACCATAAAACGGCATACTGAATTAAAGCACTATGCGGCCTTTAAAGGTCTAAGGTTAAAAAAAAAAGGTTTGTTTCAGGTAACATGGAAGGAAAATGTAGGGTCGATAGGTCGGATTTCTTTTTAGTTTTTTCTTTAAAAACATGAATGTATAAGCCAACTTTTTTGAATACCCTAAAATTGTCCAAAAAAGCGCGAAAATTTCTTCAAAATTGCATAAAGAAACGTAGGGTCGGCCCTGTTTTGGTCGGGTTGGTCGGGTGACCTGACACAAACCCTTTTTTTTTGCTAACGACAGTACATTGGTTGTGAAGAAGTCCTTACCGGTAATAGGTGGCAATGAGATATCGCCCTCACTTTCATTCTGATTCCAAGTGATAAAATAATAAAACATTTGTATAGTAAGTGCTGTATAATACTTTATTGCATCGTGCCTTTATTGCATCATGCATCAATGCAGCCCTGGCGAGTAACTCACCAGTGCTGCATGCAAGCATCATGCTGACCATACAGGAATAATACACTCCCGTAGGGTTGACATGATTGCAGCGCTGGCGAGTTACTCGCCAGGGCTGCATCATGACAGCAAATGTCGCCTTTTAGTGACATGTGTCTTTAGAGTGTTAATCATAAAAAGCACAATTGTACATGATTGTCAGAGCACTTATTCAAAGCTATGTGAATGCAGCACATCACTTTGGATTAAACCATTGGAGGGAACACAAACCATGTTTTTGGTGATGTCTTACTTTGAGTCTTGATGGAACCGAAATGTTTAACAATTTAACATTTAACACTCACTATACAATCGGGCATCAGCAATAACTGTGAACCTTCTCTCATAAGATATCTTACAATTACTAATTTTCTTCTCTATTTCAATTCTTCAAGCACTATGTGGCCTTTAAGTTGTGATATTTTGAGATTACCAGACCTCAAAACTAAAATTGATTTACATTCAATCACAGTCATTTCATCCCTGCAAATAAGATCTCAAGCGGGACTCGTGCTATTCTCGTGTCGAAACTCAAGAATTTTAGAACTTTTTTTTTGAAATTTTCTTTTGTCATATTCTAAGTGATTTTTTGTAGTAAAACTCGTGAAATACAGGTCTTTATTCTAGTTGTGGAATTTCTAGTTATTTGCACGAGTAAAACTCGGGAAATACACATCACCATTGAACATGTCCCTGGGAACGTTCTCTATTCTCGAGAGTCTCCCGTGTCTATCTTGGGTATACAGCTTGTGCGTTTCCCGGGAAATACGAATGTTTCTAACTTGTGTCATTCTTGAGATCTGTTTGCAGGGATGGCTTCCACTACACACATACAACTATTCTCTTACTTCTGAACACGATTATAATGATGTATGAAAGACTGATGTAATGGTTATATATGGCAAGAAACGTACATGCATAATTATATATGGACCCTTAATTGACACCTATTGTTATTGGCACCGCGCCTAATATAATGGGTCGGCACAATACATGAATGCAGCCCTGCATGGCTTACCAGGCCCGCATAATGCCCAGCCTATATACCGGTACCATTAATTACATATGATTAACACTTCAAGAAAAAAGCGTATATCTAAACTCCAAGCCGCCGTATATATAGGGCCGAGTACTTGTCATGCCTGCACTCTGACTGTTGCTGCTAGGGCAGCAAGCTCTATGCCTTAAATTCAAAACAAATTTGAAATTTCTTAGTACAAAATAACATACCATGTCTACATAAGCCTATATACTATTAATAACAAACACTTCAAGAAAGTGGCGTATATCTAAACCCGGGCCGCCGAGTACCTGTCATGCATGCACTCCCACTGTTGCAAGCTCTATGCCTTTAATACAAAATAAATTTGAGCAGCATGCCAGAAGATATATCTTCATCAAGGGACGGGGGCGAGGGTAGAGGGTGAGTTAAGGGGCTGCAATAAGTTTGCCCCTGGTCTGCCCTCCCTCCTCCCTTCCTAATATACATCAAAATATAAATATACAGCAGTCCAACATTATAGCACTCCAATGCACTATATGGATATATATCTAAAACTGGACATCGACATCCATGTAACAGAATCCTTCCAACAGAAATCTATATTTAGTAGAAGTAGAAATCCATGAATATCTATATGAAGGAGAACACCATGTTCATGCCTTTGAAAATATCTGTGTGTATGTTCATTTAAAGATTCAAGATTGCAACCATTCATTGAATGCCACCATGCTTTCAATGTAATCTCGAATTGCAGTTGCAGTAATTTGATACTAATAAAAAAAAAAATCTATTCCATTTTTCTTTCATGAACAGTTGGCATCCCATAGATTCAAGATGGCTATCACTCATTGAATGTCCCGATGCTTGAAATGCAATCTTGACTTGTAGTTGCATTAATTTGATACTATCAAAAAAACAAATCCTATTTGATTTTTCCTTCATTCAACCCATTCAAGATGGCTACCATTTACTAAATGCCACAATGCTTTCAGTGCAATGAAGAATTATAGTTGCATTAATTTGTATAATTCATATAAGAAAATTTCTATTTGATACCTTTTTCAAACACAGTTGGCACCCCATAGGTTTAGGATGGCCACCATTCATTGAATGCCACAATGCTTTAAATGCAATCTTGAAATGTAGTTGCATAAATTTTATACTGTTAAAAAATCCAATTTAGTTGTTCTTTTCATGAAGAGTTGGCACCCCATAGGTTCAAGATGGCCACCAGTCATTGAATGCCATAATGCTTAAATGCAATCTTGAATTGCAGTTGCATTAATTTGATTCTTAAAAAAAATACTTTCTTTTCTTTCTTTCATGAACAGTTGGCACCCCATACATTCAAGGTGGCTACCAGTCATTGCATGCCACAATGCTTTAAGTGCAATCACAAATTGTAGTTGCATTAATCTGATACTAATAAAAAAACTAATTCTATTCTTTTTTTTTAATTCATGAACAGTTGGCACCCCATATATTTAAGATGACTACCATTGATTTAAGATGCTTAAAATGCAATCTCGAATTGTAGTTGCATCAATTTAATGCTAATAAAAAACAAATTCTTATAGATTTTTCTTTCATGAATAGTTGGCACCCCATAAGGTGGCTACTATTCATATTAATGCAAATACAATGCTTTAAGTGCTAAATTACGAATTGTAGTTGCATTAATCTGATACTAAAAAAAATAAAATATTCTATTTGATTTTTCTTTCATGAACAGTTGGCACCCCATAAATTAAAAATGCACCCAGCACCCAGGTCAACAGCTATATACGGACACATGAACCTCCCCTGCCTGTTCTCCTTCAATGCAGAGTGAAGTGGGTGGGAGGGGGTGACCATCAACAGTGCATATAAACACTTTGATTGGATGACAATGCAGTTTTCATATTACAACCCTAAATTTGTGCAACGAAAATCATCAAGAAATACTAAGTATTTTTTCCAAAGAATAGCTTTTCTAGAATGGCTCGATACTCAGAAATCCTACTGCGAATAAAAAAAAGTCAAATTCTGATTCTAAGCACCTGAAAAGTGAGAAATGCTGGCGTTCACGGTTTATGTAGGAAATGTACTAAAAACACCAAAAATATGCAACAAAACCCTAATTTTCTCAAAAACTGTTCAGTAGGATTTTTTCTTACTGAGGTTCCAGTGTTTTCTACCCTCATATTACACATTGGCATAGAGAATATATTGGCACCTAGTCAGGATTTTGCCCTAGAAGCAATCTGTGAGGCAAAAAACAGCCAAAATGAGCCACTGGTCTGAAGTATAAAACTGGGCATCGATCACTATAGAGCTACAAAGAGAGAGAATCGATGTCCAGTAACAACTATTGCTGTGATATATCAAAAAATCACAAATCAATTAAAAACGGAATCGTGTTATTATCTTTGCAAATGTCATGAGTAAACCTTTGAATATGCATATGTATTAAAAAATAAAGGATCGTGCAATTCATGTTAATCGCAGCAATTCCAGCATCATCAATATGGACCCATATATGTGAAATCATCTCCAATTGAGATGCACCAAAAAATTGGAAACTCAAATCAAACATACAAGTCCTTGTCAATTTCACAGAGAAGCCACTCTATGGTTGACAAAAAGTATGAAATCGTATAATTTTCATAATTCCTCTATAGAAAATTAACATAATTTAATCTCAGTGAAAATGTAGGAATTCCTACAAAAGTAGGCACCTGAAAATAAAAGTGGCATGTTGCATGTTAAATCAGTCAACCTTATGGGGTAAAAAATAAACTAACTTGAAATGGTATACAACGATAACTTCTTGGCACAATTGACACCTTTCTTAATGATATAATGATAATATACAATGTACCACTGTATTCCTTATGGTTTTTGGGGGATTTCCCAACTTAAGACTAAGTTCTTCTATAAATGATCATACCACACCGTTTGAACTGGGGTCATTACCAATTAGTAAAAGCACTAACTGTTTCTGACAATTTGATTCTGGAATGGCAAATGTGAGTAATAACATGTAAAAAATACTTTCTTTTTGATTCAGCAAAAATATGCGGTTTTTCAATACTTATGAATGACCTAATAGTAGGTACCCATCTTCACTAGGGTCCCTGCAAGTCCCTCTTTAATTAGTTATTTTATAACCCTTTAAGGAAGGCATGATGCCTTCATGCATCATGCCCTTGGTCGTCATGATGCATGAATGCACACCTGGCGAGTAACTCACCAGTGCTGCATTCAAGCATCATGCTGACCCTACAGGGTTAAAACAGTCCAGAAGGGTCGGTATGATACACCAATACAGCCTCTGTGATTAACTTGCCGGGGGCGGCATTGCCGCATTGTCATTTAGCGAAATGCTGTCCCAAAAGGGTTACCGTAAATTCTCGCCTATAAGCCTAACTCGTGTATAAGCCGCACCTCGACTTTGGGCAGTTCCTAAAAGCCGCACCAGCAATTTGACTATGGTGACTTTTAGTACTGTACCATAGTAGCTAAAACTTGTGTATAAGCCGCACACTGATTGACCCTGACCATGGGCTGATGCTATAAGCCGCACCCCCACTGTGTGCAGATCCTAAAGGCTGCACTGGCGATCTGACTCTCGTACTAGCCGCGACTTCTACGCAAGAATTTACAGTAACTGGTTTTTAAGTCACTAGGCTATCATCCCCAAGTACTTAAAGCTCATCGTGGTCCGGGTCGGGGAAGGCCCAGAAGGAGGTTGGTCGTTGTTTGGCAAGACGCTCCCGGGCAGCGAAGGCCGTGAACGAGGACACACAGTTCCCGATGAAGTGGTCGGACATCCCGAGTAGAGCGAGGTCCACGTGAGGGCCACCGTCTGTCTGTACTACCACCTGAAACATACAACACACGGTTATGTATAGTGGTACATTGAGGGTAGAGCCAAGTCGACGTGAGAGCCACTTTCTGTCTGTACAACCACCTGAAACATTAAACATACTGTTACATATAGTGGTACATCAAGGGTAGAGCCAAGTCCACGTGAGAGTCTGTTACATATAGTGGTACATTGAGAGTAGAGCCAAGTCCACGTGAGAGTCTGTTATATATAGTGGTACATTGAGAGCAGAGCCAAGTCTATGTGAGAGTCTGTTGCACAAAGTGGTATATTGAGAGTAGAGCCAAGTCCATGTGAGAGTCTGTTATATATCCATGGTGGTACATTGAGAGTAGAGCCAAGTCGACGTGAGAGTCTGTTATATATAGTGGTACGTTGAGAGTAGAGCCAAGTCGACGTGAGAGTCTGTTATATATAGTGGTACATTAAGAGTAGAGCCAAGGCAGCATGAGAGCCTGTTACACAAAGTGGTACATTGAGAGTCGAGCCAAGTCAACGTGAGAGTCTGTTGCACAAAGGGGTACATTGAGAGTAGAGCACCCTGTCATAGATTTTCAACTTGTATCTATTTGGTGAGACAGCCTATTGGACCAAGCAGGGTGTGTTTTGTTAGCTGTGAATATTTAAACCCCCCTTGAAACTAGGGATGTCATTGGTATCATAGGTATCGATAATTCGCCATCTTTTATGTATTGGATAACTGAATCGACAATCGACGGGTCACCATTATTGATTCTTTTTGTGCTTTATGTCAGTTTTTACGGCATATAAATCAGCCCATGATTAAGGTACTTAGGTAGTAAAAGGTCAATCTGACCGATTTTTTTTGCAAACTCCCAGTTCTGGCTATCGATCAGAAAAAGGGCCACCCCAAATTTTCGAAAATATGGTGCGGGAAATTCGTAGGCCCTTTTTTTTTTGGTGTGGCCTAATATACCTGTTTTTTTTAAATATAAATATACAGCAGTCCAACATTATAGCACTCCAATGCACTATATGGATATATATCTAAAACTGGACATCGACATTCATGTAACAGAAAGCTATATTTAGTAGAAGTAGAAATCCATGAATATCTATATGAAGGAGAACACCATGTTCATGCCTATATGTCTGTGTGTATGTTCATTTCGAAATTCAAGATTGCAACCATTGATTGAATGCCACCATGCTTTCAATGTAATCTCGAATTGCAGTTGCAGTAGTTTGATACTAATAAAAAAAAATCTATTCTATTTTTCTTTCATGAACAGTTGGCATCCCATAGATTCAAGATGGCTATCACTTATTGAATGTCCCAATGCTTGAAATGCAATCTTGACTTGTAGTTGCATTAATTTGATACTATCAAAAAAACAAATCCTATTTGATTTTTCCTTCATTCAACCCATTCAAGATGGCTACCATTTACTAAATGCCACAATGCTTTCAGTGCAATGAAGAATTGTAGTTGCATTAATTTGATATCTATATAAGAACATTTCTATTTGATACCTTTTTCAAACACAGTTGGCACCCCATAGGTTTAGGATGGCCACCATTCATTGAATGCCACAATGCTTTAAATGCAATCTTGAAATGTAGTTGCATTAATTTTAAACTGTTAAAAACATCCAATTTAGTTGTTTTTTTCATGAAGAGTTGGCACCCCATAGGTTCAAGATGGCCACCAATCATTGAATGCCATAATGCTTAAATGCAATCTTGAGTTGCTGTTGCATTAATTTGATTCTTAAAAAAAAAACTTTCTCTTTTTTCTTTCATGAACAGTTGGCACCCCATACATTCAAGGTGACTACCAGTCATTGCATGCCACAATGCTTTAAGTGCAATCACAAATTGTAGTTGCATTAATCTGATACTAATAAAAAAACTAATTCTATTCTTTTTTTTATTTATGAACAGTTGGCACCCCATATATTTAAGATGACTACCATTCATTGAATGCGCCGATGCTTGAAATGCAATCTCGAATTGTAGTTGCATCAATTTAATGCTAATAAAAAACAAATTCTTATCAATTTTTCTTTCATGAATATTTGGCACCCCATAAGGTGGCCACCATTCATATTAATGCAAATAGAATGCTTTAAGTGCTGTCACGACTTGTAGTTGCATTAATCTGATACTAAAAAAAAAAAAATCTATTTGAATTTTCTTTCATGAACAGTTGGCACCCCTTAAATTAAAAATGCACCCAGCACCCAGGTCAACAGCTATATACAGACACGTGTACCTCCCCTGCCTGTTCTCCTTCAATGCACAGTGAAGAGGGTGGGAGGGGGTGACCCTCAACAGTGCATAAACACTTTGATTGGATGACAATGCAGTTTTTATATTACAACCTAAATTTGTGCAACGAAAATCATCAAGAAATACTAAGTATTTTTTCCAAAGAATAGCTTTTCTAGAATGGCTCGGTATTCAGGAATCCTACTGCGAATAAAAAAATGTCAAATTCTAATTCTAAATACCTGAAAATTGAGAAATGCTGGCGTTCACGGGTTATGTAGGAAATGTACTAAAAACAGCAAAAAAGGGCAACAAAACCCTAATTTTCTCAAAAACTGTTCAGTAGGATTTTTTCTAACTGAGGTTCCACTGTTTTCTACCCTCATATTACACATTGGCATAGAGAATATATTGACACCTAGTCAGGATTTTGCGCTAGGAGCAATCTGTGAGGCGAAAAACAGCCAAAATGAGCCACTGGTCTGAAGTATAAAACTGGGCATCGATCACTATAGAGCTACAAAGAGACAGAGAATCGATGTCCAGTAATAATGAATAACTGATATATTAGTGAACATTCCTAATGACATGTTCAATGGTGACACTTGGAATATTTGAAAAATTCTTTCAGTTTTGAAACCCTAGAATGTGCAGGACATCTGGTCCGGTGACACAAGGTGTTTGCCAGACCAGAGCCACTATAGGCGGACATTGCCTCTGTCCGGCAGGATTTGGCAAAGACTAAGCCTACCTTGAGTGGTTTGAGCATTCCACTTTTTGACCAACCCCCTACCCAGCGCATTGGATACCCCAAGTAGTACAATGCCATGATCTTGCGACACAGGCCACAATGACTTGGCCTGTGTGCATAAAAAGTTTTCGGCAACAGAGCCTACCTTGAGTGGTTTGAGGAGCCCGGTGAGTTTGTTAATGAGATGTTTGTCGTCGGTCGCTACAAACACGACCCTGGCCTTGATGTCGGCAGCCACCGCCTTAATCTGCGACACGACGGTGGCCTCGGGCGGGTAGCACAGGGCGTCGGTCACATGACCGTGCTCAAAGCTGTAGCCCAGACACTGAGGGGAGGCGAACAGGTGGTACTTGTCACTCACGTGGCTGCACGCGTTTTTCTGAAATTGAATTGTTGAATTTTGCTATAACAGGGATGTGATTTGAAACTTATAAAACTGTTGGAGAATTGTTAAGTCTCAGTATCAGTCTATATGAAAACATTTTCAACAAGCAGGACTTTCGGTCCTGCAGATATTTCATTTTGCAGGCCCGGCTTATCTTTTGCAGGCCTGGATATCGGAGTACAATCTTATTATTCAAAAATCAAATGAAAGGCAACTTATCACCCTAATAGTGATACTGAATAGTGTTACACTGTATGTTACAAATATACAAATCAATCGAATATGTAAATCAGTGAAGAAAAGCACTGAAAATATTTATGCTTTCTATTTCATGCTGTAGAAACCTTAATACTAGTCCGATTTACAAGCCGTAAAAACTGGCATATAGGCAAAGACCTGCAGATGACAGCCAGCCATTGGGGTCGGCAGTACCCACGTTTCTGCCGGCCCGGCAGGCTTTTTGCCGGCTATAGCCAGTGTCCGGCAGGATTTCGTATAGACTGCAGTATAAGCTATCTAAAGACACTAAATGCAGCTCTCAAGTGAGATATTGCTTTTGAATAGTCACAAGCACAGCACAGCAATAAAGCTAGAGTCTGGGGCATGGCCCCCTGAACATTTTGAAAATCTATAAGTCAAATGCTGCAGTCTCCAAGAGGGATTAAAAAATAATAATTTGAAAAAAAAAAAAAGATTTAAAAAGAAAGAAGATAATTCAGAGGATACTCACAAAGTCTGACCCGTTGCGTATGTGAACCCCCACAAAGGGGTCCTTGCCCACGTGGTGCCTCACGAAGCGGTCAGCCTGTAGCTGAACCCGGTCAGACCACACGAGGTACTGGTGGTGGGGTACGTTACGAGCCACCACCGGGAAGGCAGCAGGGGCGCCCGTGAACGCCAGCACCGGGTAGGCCGACACTGGGAACCTGGTTAGGGAGAAAAGTGAAGAGATTTTTTTAAAGATTGAAAAAACAAAAAAGAATTGATATGGCATTAATTGTGCATTTTAAATTTAGTTAGCAGGGGCACCCGTTAAAGCCAGCACCGGGTAGGCCGACACAGGAAATCTGGTTAGGAGAATATTGATAAGATTTTAAATCTACAGATAATAGTGTCACTACCGTATTCTATGTAATAAGTGCACATCCCCAAATCAGTGCACACCCACTTTTGGGCCCATTATTTGACAATAAATAACTTGAAATATCGCAATTTGTTTTATCCAATTAAACACTAAAATCTGTTCATAATAAAGTACACTGTGCGCCTTATCATGTTGAAATTTAGGCAGCCAGCACCGGGTAGGCTAACACAGGGAAGCTGGTTAGGGCGGAAAGTGATAATCGGCGGGCTCACTACAGACCCACCACCTGGAGGGCAAAATATGAACTAACTACCGTGCACACCGGGTAACATGGGCGAAGCAGTACTATGGTATATACACATATAAATGCCTGCACCCTTTATATAGATATGAAATTCAATTTTAAATTTAGGCAGCCAGCACCGGGTAGGCTAACACAGGAAACCTGGTTAGGAGAACATTGATGAGATTTTAAATTTAAAGGGGGAGATAAATGTCACTACTGTATTATTCTAAGTAATAAGCCCACATCTCCAAATAAGCGCAGACAATAAATAAATAAAGTATCACAATTTTCTTATTTACCCAAATTAATCTCTAGGTCTTATTCACTAAAATGTGTTCATAATAATATATGTGAATTTAGTGCACAGTGCGGCTGATCATGTTGAAAACAGTTATTCAATGTACAAATTTAATTTAGCAATGGCAGTTTTTGATTTATTTTATTCAATATAATTAGTGCACAGAAGAACAATTTAATCGGTATTGGTATTCATGTGAAGGGAGTGGGGTAGAGTGTATTCTGCCTTACTTTTTGTGCCACTGCCGTACCACCTCCGGGTCGTCCGTGTTGAAGTATAGCGGGCCATAAAACTCCGATTTGTCAAAGTCTACATTGAAGGTGTCCCAAAACGGACCAAACGGGTTCCCACTCTTGGCGTTACAAAAGTCTTGACCCTTCTCGTTCTGACCCCGCGTGGAATAACATATCACTGCAAAATAGAAAGTGAAACTATTAGTTTATGGCTTAAATCATTTATATTGTAACCTCTCTAAATTCTCGCATAGAAGCCGCGGCTAGTTTGCGAGTCAGATCACTAGTGCGGCTTATATGATCGGCCCAGAGCCGGGGTCCAGCTTATATGCTTATATAGCCTAAGTTTTGCTACTATATTAGAGTACTTAAGTAACTTTATGACATCATAAATGTCTGCATTATATAACCCGCCTGTAATACGATAACCAGACAGGTCATAATGGCTCACCCAATCTGAGTGTGGGGTTTAGATGAGCATATTTGGGAGAATACGACAATATCAAAGCACAATTTCACATGGCCCTCATGATAAATGAATGCAGCACCAGTGAGTGAAGTCTGTGTGTACGTATAAGCCGAACTCCCTTATAAGCTGATCCCCACTTTGAGAGAAATCTGGTCATAAAAGCACTTTTAAACTACAATGAGTGGATAAAAGATTTTACGCTACCACCCCAATTTTAGGAGAGGCCTAAAATCCCCCAAAAAATGTCAGCTTAGGCCACTCAAAATAATATCCTTGTTTCTCATCAGGCCACACGTTTTTCTTCTTCTTTTTTTTTTTTTTTTTTTTGGGGGGGGGGGTTACGGGCCCGCCGCACTAGGTAAGGCCAAAAACAGAATAAAAATAAAATAGGGAAAAAACACTTTTTTTATTCCCTCAGATTT
>OX381716.1:11943530-12306247 GCA_947462335.1 Harmothoe impar
GGGGGTTACGGGCCCGCCGCACTAGGTAAGGCCAAAAACAGAATAAAAATAAAATTGGGAAAATGCACTTTTTTTATTCCCTCAGATGTGTGATTCAGAGAAAACAATCCAAAGAAAAAAATAAAAGTTATATGCAGTACAATATACCATTGGAAAGCTGGGATGAAGAGGGATGTAATGAGTTATCTCTCATTGGGATGAAATGATAATTCAAATTTTCACAATTTTTGAAAGAAAAAGTAATAGAATATCAGTTTCTTAAAACATCTTTTTTTTTCAATTGTTGGATCATCTTTTTATTTTCTCCACTTATATAGGGATATCCAATTTGTCAGCGCATATATTAGTGAAATTCCTAGAGCCCGACTTTTATTTTATTTTAAATTTCTTTTATTTCGTCCGCCGTGCTTTTGAAATTTCCCAAGGAATCCGTAACCCCCCCCCCCCAAAAAAAAGTGTGGCCTCACCAAGCCCTGACAAAAATGACGAGGGCACTTTTTTTTCTTTTTTTTTCTTTTTTCTTTTTGCTAATGCCCAATTTGGTGGGAAAATATGGATCTTTGGTAAGCTAAATCCATATTTCAGCAATTAATATAATATGGATTAGCAAACCCTGTGAATATACATATTTTCCCTAGCCCAATAGTTCCGCAACACTGTAAGCTTTCATTTGATAACAAATATGCCCATATTTTCCCCTTTGTAATCAATGTTTTCTACTGAAAATCTGAATGAAAAACAAGTATATTATTTGGTAGGGCCTTATCAGAGGGGTTTTACAGAAATAGGTGCAGCTGTACCTGTGCGGTCCCCGGGGGGCCAGATGCGGGGAGCAAGGGTCTTCATGAACTCCTCCATGGTGAGCACTTTGTGGAAGGTCGCCAGGACCTCCACTCTGAAGTAGGTGTCAAACGGTACCTGCACCTACAATACAGAACAAGTAGGTGTCAACACATAACAAGTAGGTGTCAAACACATAACAAGTAGGTGTCAACACATAACAAGTAGGTGTCAATACACAACAAGTAGGTGTCAACACACAACAAGTAGGTGTCAAACGGTACCTGCACCTACAATACATAACAAGTAGGTGTCAAATCTATAGAAAGTAGGTGTCAACACATAACAAGTAGGTGTCAAACACATAACAAGTAGGTGTCAACACATAACAAGTAGGTGTCAATACATTACAAGTAGGTGTCAAACACATGACAAGTAGGTGTCAAAACATAACAAGTAGGTGTCAAATACATAACAAGTAGGTGTCAACACATAACAAGTAGGTGTCAACACATAACAAGTAGGTGTCAATACACAACAAGTAGGTGTCAACACACAACAAGTAGGTGTCAAACGGTACCTGCACCTACAATACATAACAAGTAGGTGTCAAATCTATAGAAAGTAGGTGTCAACACATAACAAGTAGGTGTCAAACACATAACAAGTAGGTGTCAACACATAACAAGTAGGTGTCAATACATTACAAGTAGGTGTCAAACACATGACAAGTAGGTGTCAAAACATAACAAGTAGGTGTCAAATACATAACAAGTAGGTGTCAACACATAACAAGTAGGTGTCAACACATAACAAGTAGGTGTCAATACATGACAAGTAGGTGTCAACACATAACAAGTAGGTGTCAAACACACAACAAGTAGGTGTCAAACACATAACAAGTAGGTGTCAACACATAACAAGTAGGTGTCAAACACATGACAAATAGGTGTCAATACATAACAAGTAGGTGTCAAACACACAACAAGTGGGTGTCAACACATAACAAGTAGGTGTCAACACATAACAGGTAGGTGTCAAAGACATTACAACTACATGTCAATACATAACAAGTAGGTGTCAACACATGACAAGTAGGTGTCAAAGACATAACAAGTAGGTGTCAGCACATAACAAGTAGATGTCAAACACATAACAAGTAGGTGTCAAATACATGACAACTACCTGTCAAAGACATAACAAGTAGGTGTCAAAGATATTTCAAGTACTGGTAGGTGTCAAAGACATAACAATTAGGTGTCAAAGACATAACAATTAGGTGTCAAAGACATAACAAGTAGGTGTCAAACACATAACAAGTAGGTGGTAAATGGCACTTGGACCTGAAACACATAATTTGTCAGCCCCTTAAAAGAAAACACCATCCTAATTTTATGATGGCTTCGATCTATGGTCTTGGTACTAGCTAATAATATTCTGACTCATTTAGTGAAGGATGAGGTATTGGAAGGGAGCACAGCAGGCTTATCTGCTGCAGCCCATGACGTCACCATTGGGGCAGATACACCAGTTACTGCATTGTTCAAGCCTGGAGGCTGCAACCAAACGACTTTTGTGAATTTTTAATTATAAATAGGAAATGTAGACCGTCATGATATTAAAAGAAAACATCACCCTAATTTTATGATGGCTTCAATTTATGGTCTTGGTACTAGTTAACAATATTTTGACTAATTTAGTGAAGTATGAGGTATAAGAAGGGAGCACAGCAGGCTAATCTGCTGTAACCCATGACGTCACCATTGGGGCAAATACGCCAGTTGCTGCATTGCTCAGGCCTGAAGGCTGCAACCAAACGACTTTTGTGAAGTTTTAATTATAAATAGGAAATGTAGAACTTCATGATATTAAGTAGGGCACTTCAGTGGGTTTATCTGGTGCTACTTGTGAAAGGAAATCTACAAGCAATGTCAAAAGAAACCCACAACGGGATGTGGATGTAGATTGACAGTGCTAAACAGGCACATCTGCAATGTATTTGCCCCAATGGTGACGTCATGGGTTACAGCAGATTAGCCTGCTGTGCTCCCTTCTTATACCTCATACTTCACTAAATTAGTCAGAATATTGTTAACTAGTACCAAGACCATAGATTGAGGCCATCATAAAATTAGGGTGGTATTTTCTTTTAAGTAGGGCACTTCAGTGGGGTTATCTGGTGCTACTTGTGAAAGGAAATCTACAAGCGAGGTCAAAAGAAACCTACAACGGGATGTGGATGTAGATTAACAGTGCTAAACAGGCACTTCTGGGATGTATTTGCCCCAATGGTGACGTCATGGGCTGCAGTAGATAAGCCTGCTGTGCTCCCTTCTAATGGCACATACTTCACTAAATGAGTCGGAATATTCTTAACTAGTACCAAGACCATAGATTGAAGCCATCATAAAATTAGGGTGGTGTTTTCTTTTAATTAACAAGGTTTCCACTATTTTTCAGTCACAGTTTTAACTGATTTTTAACTGACTTTTCAATGACAGAAAATTCTTCTAACTGACACATTTAGTACAAAAACACTACGGATAACTCACATTTCGTGTATAACCATCCCAAGATTTTTTTGAAATCTAAAGATCGAATAGTTCATTCTGTAGATTTTGCTGAAAAGGTTTTTCTTAACACAGCTTCGCCCCATGAAATAACCTTCAGTTGGGAACTATACTCGTGGACCTTTGTCTATGTATTTTGCTGAGTCTAAGGTACTTACCGAGTTGGGGACGCCATGATACTCCACCCAAGGTGGGAGGACCAGGGTACGGTCCAGGTCCTTGGCAAAGGCCAGCGTCCCTAGGAAGTGGTCAGCCTGGTTCCCGAACCGACCTGTATAAGGGAGTGATCATTTTTTAACAACAGGGGGGGGGGGGTGGTTTCCCCCCCCCCCCGTCAACGGGTCGAAATTATTTACCCCCCCCCTACGGGTTGGAAATCGGCGCGCACGCGGGCCCCTTGAAGCATAGTAACACGCTGGCTTTTTGGCTCCCTAAGTACACATACCGTAAAACCTCGACTATAAGCCAAATTTTATTTGGCGTTTTTATTTGCTTTAAGCCAAATTTTAAGTCCCAAAGTCCCATTCCGCTTATAGGCGAGGTTTTAATAATGTAGAAACATGGTGAAAACAAATTCCAAGCACTTTTGTTATAAGCCAAATTTGTTATGCCGAAGTGGTGGCGTAGCCACCTGGTGGTGACGCCAGGCACTACCAGAACGAGGTTTATGGTCTCAAATAGGGAATTCCCCGAGGTCAGTCGGTGCATCCTTACTGAAAGACTGACTCCGCACAGAATACCAGATGAGTTCTGGGTGGTCAAAATAGTTTGGGGATTTTCTAAAATTCTGTTAAAAATCACAGGTGCCCCTATATAAATTCTAAATCATATGACATGCAATAAAACATGGTTCTTGGAGGTAAAGGCCTTTGTTTTGGGGTCTATCTGAGTTGGGTCTGAAATGAATTTATTCACTGCAGAACTGGCCGGTCATGGAGGTTTGTAGACATTTGGGAGTGGCATTTCAGATTTTCGTGAACAAAGTCTCCTTATACTTTAATAGATTATGTATGAAGGTTCATTGTAGTGACGTATGATAGACTTTTCCTTCAATACCTCCTTATAATACAATTTATTGCATGTCATGCTATATTAAAGTATAGTTGGGGAGTAATTCCCTGTCTGAGACCTGCACCAGATACAGTTATATAAACTACAATGTCTGGGGGATTATTGAAAAGTTAATCATTCAATTGGTTTAGCTTAGTTTTAAATGTTTTGGGACAATTAGGCCTACTGGGGTGTGCAATGTTGGTTGAAAATCATTAAAGTCCACCTTTTTGGGGTAATTGACAGCGACAAATTTGAGGATTTATTATGTTTAACCTATAGAATCTATGAAAATGGGCCTAGGTTCATAGGAGTTGCAGTTTCTACTATTGAATAGACCCTATTAGGAGCACAGATTCCATTTCCCCATAATAATCCAGGTTTGGGGCCTGCAGAACAGTTGTCGGTGTGATTTTCTGCGTAAAGCATAGCTCCGACAGGCTGTCTCCGAGCATCAAGAGCTGTCCATTGGCAGTTCATAGCAAGCTACACATTGTTCTGACATGCATATTTTTTTCAATGAACATTGCCCAAATATGTATGCTTAAGAATGAGGTCAGGGATTGATAATATGGTATGCCATTGTGGTCAAAATGACCACTTTTTCATGAATTTGTAGGATTTTGCACCCGATTATTGCCATCCTTAATACATTGTCATGAGAATATTCACACAATTCAATAGAGGGCAATATATTTATTGCTTGTAACATCATCAGCAGCCCCTTAGTAACCTGCCTGTGCAATTTTATGGCTCTGTCAGCACTATTTCTTATAGAAATTCATGTTTTAGCCTATAGAAGCTCAGTCCAGAGGTCAAGGGCTGGAAACGCTACTATTTAGGTTGGTAGTTTGACATAAACAAGTCTCTGTATTATAGGAAAGAGTTGCATAGGGCCAATAAAAGTTCATATTCATACTTCAAACACACAAGGGCACATGAAAAAATGATTTTCAGAAAATATGAAAAGCACGCCTCTCCATGCAGGTCTCAAATAGGGAATTCCCCGAGGTCAGTCGGTGCATCCTTACTGAAAGACTGACTCCGCACAGAATACCAGATGAGTTCTGGGTGGTCAAAATAGTTTGGGGATTTTCTAAAATTCTGTTAAAAATCACAGGTGCCCCTATATAAATTCTAAATCATATGACATGCAATAAAACATGGTTCTTGGAGGTAAAGGCCTTTGTTTTGGGGTCTATCTGAGTTGGGTCTGAAATGAATTTATTCACTGCAGAACTGGCCGGTCATGGAGGTTTGTAGACATTTGGGAGTGGCATTTCAGATTTTCGTGAACAAAGTCTCCTTATACTTTAATAGATTATGTATGAAGGTTCATTGTAGTGACGTATGATAGACTTTTCCTTCAATACCTCCTTATAATACAATTTATTGCATGTCATGCTATATTAAAGTATAGTTGGGGAGTAATTCCCTGTCTGAGACCATATGATGTTTGCACTTTGCCAGAAGTCAGAACAGGCGCCGCCATCTTGGATTGTGCCGCCATCTTGGATTAAGGTGTCAAAACACAAATTAATGCTATGTGATAACAATAATATAAATCAACCTTTGATAGTTCCTAAGGTTGATTATTATCATACCTACTCCCCTAATATGGACCCAAGGAATTCAATGGTTCTATCATTTTGTTGCTAATACAGCTGGTTGCCTAGCAATGGCTATTCTAATTGTTTATCTGCCTAGCAACACACATTTCCAGGGTCCTGAGGTTAATTATGATCATACCTACCCCCCCTAATTTGGACCCAAGAAATTTAATGGTTCTATCTGTTTGTTGCTAATACAGCTGGTTGCCTAGCAACGGCTATTCTAATTGTTTATCTGCCTAGCAACACGCATTTCCATGGTCCTAAGGTTGATTATAATCATACCTACCCCCCCTAATATGGACCCAAGGAATTCAATGGTTCTATTGGTTTGTTGCTAATACAGCTGGTTGCCTAGCAATGGCTATTCTAATTGTTTATCTACCTAGCAATGCACATTTCCATGGTCCTAAGGTTGATTATAATCATACCTACCCCCCTAATATGGACCCAAGGAATTCAATAATTCTATTGGTTTGTTGCTAATACAGCTGGTTGCCTAGCAACGGCTACTCTAATTGTTTATCTGCCTAGCAACACACATTTCAATGGTCCTGAGGTTGATTATAATCATACCTACCCCCCCTTATATGGACCTCAGGAATTCAATGGTTCTATCAGTTTGTTGCTAATACAGCTGGTTGCCTAGCAATGGCTATTCTAATTGTTTATCTGCCTAGCAACACACATTTCCATGGTCCTAAGGTTGATTATAATCATACCTACCCCCTAATATGGACCCAAGAAATTCAATGGTTCTATTGGTTTGTTGCTAATACAGCTGGTTGCCTAGCAACGGCTATTCTAATTGTTTATCTGCCTAGCAACACACATTTCCATGGTCCTAAGGTTGATTATAATCATACCTACCTCTCTAATATGGACCCAAGGAATTCAATGGTTCTATCGGTTTGTTGCTCATACAGCTGGTTGCCAAGCAACGGCTATTCTAATTGTTTATCTGCCTAGCAACACACATTTTTATGGTCCTGAGGTTGATTATAATCATACCTACCCCCCCCCTCCTAAAATGGACCTAAGGAATTCAATGGTTCTATCTGTTTGTTGCTAATACAGCTGGTTGCCTAGCAATGGCTATTCTAATTGTTTATCTGCCTAGCAAAACACATTTCCATGGTTCTAAGGTTGATTATGATCATACCTACCCCCTAATATAGACCCAAGGAATTCAATGGTTCTATTGGTTTGTTGCTAATACAGCTGGTTGCCTAGCAATGGCTATTCTAATTGTTTATCTGCCTAGCAATGCACATTTCCATGGTCCTAAGGTTGATTATAATCAAACCTACCCCCCTAATATGGACCCAAGGAATTCAATGGTTCTATTAGTTTGTTGCTTATCCAGCTGGTTGCCTAGCAATATCTACTGTTATTGTTTATCTGCCTAGCAACACACATTTCCTTACCCCCTAACATGTACCCAAGGAATTCATAGGAAATGCCATATTTGAAGTAATATCATCCTTCCCCCTGATAACCCCTTCCCGGCCCTGCTTTTTTGGTGTCTTGAATGGGTTCCCTTTTTTTACGCGGCAACAACCGCAATTCTTGTTACTCCCAAACTCACATTCAGCTTATAGCCAAGGTCGGCTTGTAGCCAAGGTTTTACGGTGCATCAAACACAGGGCCATGACAAACATTAACTGATATGTCTACCAGAACCTTTTCATGATATAATAATGGGAGTGTTCATTTATTAAATACAGGGGAGGGCGTGGGCATAAAAGATTTCGACTCCTCTTGGGGGGGGGGGGGGGTGTATACAGTCTTTGTGAAAACATGTAGGACAGTGGCCGCAATGTCCTTCTAAAATTCTACCGGTCCAGCAGATTTACAAGTTCATGTATTGCAGGACCGAATGTCCAGTCACATGTCGGGTTCTTCTGAACTAGAAGAATTCAGTTGGGTTTCTAAAGCTGAAATATGTATGTCAACATATTGTGTAAAACTATATATCTATCCTGATCTGGCAATAAATGATGAAAAATAAATTGTATTTTTAATGGACAAAACTCTTTATACTTAAAATGCAGAAATCATCAGATATGTGGCTATCTGGTCCTCCAAAAATGTAGCCGGTCCTTCAACATTGAAAATTTGCAGGACCGAATGTCCTGTGGGATAAAAACGTTTTCGCAATGATTGTGTATTCGTTGGGCCGGTAACTACGTTTCTAGGGTTATGATTTGACGTTACCAGGCACGGCAGAATTTAAGAATGACACAAGTTAGAAACGTTAATATTTCCCGGGAAACACACAAGCTGTATCCTCAATAGACACGGGAGATTTTTGAGAACAGTGAATGTTCCTACTAATCTTAGTGATATGTTCAATGGTGACGTGTATTTCCAGAGTTTTATTTGTGCAAATAACCAGGCATTCCCCAAGTAGAATGAAGACCTGTATTTCTCTAGTTTCAATACAAGGAATGACAGGGAATGTGACACAAGAAAATAGCTAAAAACGTTCCAGAAACGTTCCAAATTCTTGAGTTTTTGGCACGAGAATGGCACAAGTTCCTCTTGAGATCTTCTTTGCGGGTTATTTAAAAATTATCATATCATCAAATCAGAGATGCCACTCAATTGTCGACAAAATGTATGAAATCTTACAGTTCTAGTCGGTTTTCTGCAGGAAAATTTACATGATTTATAAATTTCTGCAAAAAAAAAGAAGTAGGAATTCCTGTAAAAGTCTAGATCATGATAGATCTATTTTTTCATAATATTGGGGAGAGTGGGGCATCTCTGAAATTATGCCCCCACACCAGCGGCAGTGCCTATACTACAGTCGTAAACTCCGTTACATATTATGTATTTTTGTGTGTTGATTTTGCCTCTATAAGTGACCCTCTCCCGCAGGGGGAGGGCCACTGGTCGCTCTTATATAGAAAGTGGAGTGAAATCATGGGACACCTAGAAGCAGGGCACTATGGACACATCTTTTGAATGGGACACACAGTATTAGGCATCCTGAGAGTGGGATACCTTGATTTAGAGGTGGCCACATTTATATTAATTAGCTATGGCTGTTTTTGTAATAATTGTTATCTATTTTCAACTCGCAAAATCCTGTCTCTCAATGTGCACACTCCTTCTCCAAGGAGGTGCTTACTTGGGTGCATTGATTGTGGGTGTAGAAGTATATGATTGGGGAGTGCCTGCATGCTTGACTGCTCCCTGTTCTTAAGTAATTGTCTATAACAACCACTCACACACTCTTCAATCATACAAGTCCTCACTATAGCCAATCATAGACATAAAGACCTCCCTGAGCCAATGCACCCAACCAAGGTATCTGCTGAGGAGTGATTGAGGCCAGAATGGGAGTTAGGATTTAGGACCCATGAAACTAAGAAATATTTCCTAAATCAAGTGAGAATAGGACTTCAGAATATTTGTTCTCCACCAAATTCTCATGAGATACACAAGAAAGTTAGTGATCTATTGACTATGATACAAGAGGGACTTTTACAGGTAAGGAAATAGGCATGCACACACTTTTACTGATTTCACTCCACTTTTTACCATTGAGCGATCTCAGTCCCAGTACTGGCGTATGTTGTGATACCGACGTACACATGTTTGTGACGTCACTACTTTGGGGGCACTTGGGCGACGAGCGGGATGGCGCACATGGTTCATAAATACAAGTCATCTTAAACCAAACTAAACTGCCTCCTTTTACTTATCAATATCACTTCATGGTGGCTAGCAGTAAAAGGATGTTTGAAGAGACTGTGTGCCACATATTTGATGTTGTGGGACACCAAGAATTGTGAGTAGAGCACCTTTTCTTTTCCCCACATCAGACCATGTGCTATCTTTGTGTGTCCATGCCCTAAGCTATCCTTGTGTGTCTACAGCCACATAAAGCCAAGCCTTCATATCACCCAAGTGTGCCAAGTAAACCCAATCAATTGTGGAGCCAGCCATATACACAAGTTGTGTAGTGTCCAATGCAACTTAGGCCTATACCAGAACTGTGATTGTTCAATGCTAGTTAGTGCCACTGACACAAATAGCTCCAGTGCACCATACCAAAACTAGTGTTATCAAAATGGCTACCAAATACCCTTCTATGAATTGGGATGCTTCTGATGTAGCAGAGACATTTACACTTTTTAAACAGAGGCTACTCTTGGTATGTGAAGATAACGAAGTCACTGATGCCTCCAAGATAGCCAGAAAAATCAAGATAAGTGTAGGAGAAGAGGGTTTGCGCCGTATTAATGCATCTGGCCTTAGTGAAGTAGATCAAAAGAAACCGGAGAAATTATGGGATCTGTTTGAGAAACAGCTGAGAGTTGCGGTAAATTTCCGTATTGAGCGACTGAATTTGATGCAGTACCGACAGAAGAGCGGTGAGTCACTTGATGCTTTTGTCACACGTGCACGAACGCAGGGCTTGCGCTGTGAGTTTACAGACGCAGAGTTGCAGGAGCGCATTATCGAGCTTGTCATCGCCAGCACTCCCATTGCAGAGTTCCGGCGGGAACTCCCGGATAAAGACAAAACACTGACTCTGCAAGAAACTCTCAACACTGGCCGACGGCACGAAGCAACCGAGAAAGGCAATGAACAGATCCGAACTCTTCGCGAGAGCACGACTGACCAGACTTCTATAGATCACGTCTCCAAAAAGAAGCCCTGTTGGAACTGTGGTCGTCACCACGCATACCGAAGATGTCTGGCATTCAGGGATGAGTGTTCAGGATGCGGGAAACAAGGACACTGGGTAGAATTTTGCAGGTCGAAGCCCGAAGACACTGGCAACAGAGACCAGAACACTCAAAGCAAATCCAGTTCCAAGCCCGAGAAACACTATCCGAACGCAGGGAAGCAAAGGAAGAAAGTGCATGCAGTAGCTGCACATGAGAATGAGACACCTGGTAGCTCGGACGCAAGTGACCCTGGTAACTATTCAGAAAGTTTCTACTGCATTAAGATGTCTGATAAGTGTTTCGATGCCATATCCAGATCTACACGTGATGAAGCGTATACTACAATCGGCATTAAGTGTCCAGGGTTAGACGGCACAAAGGGTCTCAGGCTGAAGCTTGACATTGGTGCCCAAGGTAACGCATTACCAGTACGCACTTTTAAGCAGATGTTTGGGGACATCGACCCTGATGATGTGTTGTCACCTGTGGGCAAAACTAAGCTAACAGCCTATTCAGGTGAAGACATAAAATGCATCGGCAAGCTCACATGCGACTGCAAGTACGGCAGAGGAGACTGGGTACGCACAACGTTTTATGTTGTTGATGTGCCAGGACCGGTTGTGCTCGGTCTTCCTATGTGTGAGGCACTCAACTTAGTAACTATAAACTGTCATGTTGAGACCATATTGGCCCAGCCAAGCCGGAGGGTCAACTCCCTGCAGGACCTTAAAAAGTCATTCCCTTGCCAATTTGACCAGATTGGAAGGTTCAAAGACCCAGCGAAGATATTGCTCAAACCTGATGCAGAGCCGTACATTGACCGTCCCAGGAAGTGTAATGTGAACCTTCTTCCCAAAATCAAGGCCGAGTTAGGAAATATGGAGAAGAATGGCATAATCAGAAGAGTCAGGGAACATACCAACTGGTGCTCAAGCATTGTCTATAGCACGAAAGGTGATGGTAGCTTGAGGGTATGTCTTGATCCGAAACATCTCAACAATACGGTTAAAAGATGTCCTCATAAGACTCCCACATTAGAGGAAATCAACCCATTCTTTACAGGTGCGAAATACTTCAGCAAACTGGACGCAAAGGCTGGGTATTGGAGTGTTCCTCTGGAGGAGAGCAGTCAGTTACTTACCACTTTCCGCACACCTATTGGTAGATATTGCTTTCAGAGGTTGCCATTTGGCCTGAACACTAGGCAAGACATATTCCAGCAACGAATGGATGAGATTTTGGAGGATCTTGATGGATGTGTTGGCATCGCTGACGATATCTGTGTCTTCGGTTCCACAGAAGAAGAGCATGATGCTAGACTCCTGAAGCTGATGGAAGCTGCCAAGATGCATGGTCTTGTTTTTAACCCTCTCATGGTCGTGAGTCCACTCAGGGAGGCCTCTCCCCAGTTCGCCAATCCCGAGTAGCTCATGAGTTACTCACTTTGTGGTGATCAGCAGATTTTATAACCATTGTAATTTTGTTGATATTCAAGCTAGAGTAATATTTTATCGACCAGTCATCACAGAACATTTGGAACTTTATGGATATGATAAAACCCTAACAAAATGCATGGTTAAATTTTGTAGAACTTGATGGAAAGTGGGGAAAAACGTGGAAATAAACACCATTTTCATAGGTTTCCTTACAATAATCAAAGCTTAACACTAAATAAACATGCTTCACTCACCAATCTTTTTCAACCATTTCGGTCAAGTCAGTTTAGTATATCTCGGAAAAATCAGAATCATGTTTGCAATATAATCCCAAGAGATATCTTAGATATAATACACATCTCAACCTTCTACTCAAGGACCTCTTCCATACACTTCTATGGTTAAATAGGGCCGCTGAGGGCTAGGGGAGTTTGCCAGTTTCATATCAACTCCACACTTTCCAATCACTCACAAACATCCATACATCGACTCAGTGAGCTTCTCCATAAATGTGTCCACCTAATCATGGCTTTTGAGCCATTAAAATGTGACTTTTCTGAGTGGTAATCCATGCTATAGAGTCCTGTAGTGACGCCCGCGACGTCACAGGCGTCAGATGGACGTCAAAATTATCAAAATCTGCCTAAAACTGACTGAGAAATCGTCAGAAATGTATTTGAATGGCGCCCAAATGTGTGGCATACATCCGGGAAGGTGCCCTCGTGGTGTGGGCCAAACAGGACTGTGATTGGTTGAAAAATAAGGTCAGTGGGAGGGGTTTACTGAGGGGTAGCATCAGGGTGGACTTCCGTGGGCTATGGGCATGAGCCTAGAGAGTGGGCCTGCGTGGACTATGACCATGAAAGGGTTAACTCGGCGAAGTGTGCTATAAAGAAGCAGTCAATTTCCTTTCTTGGAAACGTGTACAGCGAAGATGGCATATCACCAGATCCGGCCAAGGTGAAGGATATCCATGAGATGCCAGTCCCACAAGACCGAGAGGACCTACAACGCTTCCTAGGCCTACTAACATATATGGGATCCTTTATTGCAAATCTCAGTACACAAGCAGCCATACTTCGGGATCTGCTCAAAAAAGATGTTCCATTCGAGTGGTCAGACGACCATCAGCATGCGCTTGAGGAGCTCAAAGGAGCCATATCTGACCAAGCGAAAGTGGCCTTCTATGACTCCACCAAACCAATAGCGTTGGAGGTGGATGCATCATAAAAGGGCCTTGGTGCAGCATTGATACAGGAGGGCAAGCCTATAGCCTTTGCCTCCAAATCACTCACCAAGACACAATCAAATTATAGCAACATCGAGCGCGAGACAATAGCTCTTGTGCATGGGGTAGAAAGGTTCCATACATACCTGTATGGCAGATCTTTCACAATTGTATCTGACCACAAACCCCTTGAAATGATCTGTAAGAAGCCTATTATATCAGCACCCCCTCGACTCCAACGGATGTTGCTGAGGATACTCGGGTATGATTACAGTGTGGTATACCGGCCAGGAGAGGAGATGGTCCTATCAGACACTCTATCACGACTTCCAAACCCGAACAATAAATCGGAAGTCAAACTGGATCTACGTGTTGACGGAATCTCATTTGACCTCATCAGCTTTAGCCCAGGCAAGCAGGCGGAGCTTCGACGAGAGACCCAACGATGCCCAGTGCTTAATGCCCTGGCAGAGGTAGCGTACCGTGGATGGCCAGAAAGGATTGGGGACCTGCCAACTGACCTCCGAGTGTTCTGGTCCTATAGAGATGTCATTGGTCTTGATGATGGAGTCCTATTCAAAGGAAGGCAAATCATTGTCCCGGAGAGCATGCAAGGGGATATCATATCCCAACTGCACCGTGGTCATCTAGGCATAGAGAAGACACGGCTGCTGGCACATGATACAGTCTACTGGCCAAGGATAAACAATGATATAGAGAGGTTGGTAAAAGGCTGCAACGTATGCCAGGAGGACCAAGATGATAACAGAAGGGAGCCGATGTTAACTAGCAAGGTTCCAGCCTGTGCTTGGCAAATCATAGGGACAGATTTGTTTGAGATAAAGGGGCGCCAATACATAATTATATCTGACTACTACTCAAAATTCCCAATTGTCAAAGAACTACAAGCACCCGTGACATCTGAGGTAGTTAAGGACATAGTGGAAGAGGCCTGCGGTACCTTTGGCCGACCAGACGAGATTAGGTCCGACAATGGGCCACAATATGCCAGTGAGACATTCAAGAAATTCTGCCGTCACTGGGGAATCAATCATACAACGTCCTCGCCACACTATGCCCAGTCAAATGGCTTCATAGAACGCCAGATACGATGGGTCAAGTCAGTGATAAAAAAATGCATCAAGACAAAAGAGAATGTCCAGATGGCCCTCCTGAACCTGAGGGCTACTCCAGTTGACAACCGATTGCCGTCACCAGTGGAGATGCTGCTGGGGAGGCAAGTAGCCTCCATATTGCCTACAAGGCAGACAAACATTGATCAGGAAGTCAAGGATCAGCTGGAAGGTAGAGGCGAAAGGGCAAAAGAGCATTATGATTACACTGCGAGAGACCAACAACTAGCACCACTGTACCCAGGGCAAGGTGTCCGTATCCAAGACCAAGTGACAAAGACTTGGGCACCAGGGACAGTGGTCGAAAAATGCCTGGAGCCAAGATCTTACGTCGTAGAGACCCAAAAGGGCAGCTGCGCCGCAACAGGCATCACCTCCGGGAAACCCTCCAGACGCCCCGAGCCCCGATTCCACAGCTCGTGGACCTCGGCAGCGAGGACAGAAGGGAGGAAAAAGTCATTATGAGGCAAGAGACTCAGCCTGTGACCGACAACATGCCGATGATGCGGTTATATCATCAACAAATATCCATACCTTAATTAGGTGCTCAAATAACATAAGTGAATGGTGTAAAACCAACCTGCTCACTATAAATAAAGAAAAAACCAAATGGATGTCCATTGGCCTCAAGGACCCACCCCTGTATCCCTACATACCTAGTATTGATAATGTGCCTATTGAACGTGTTATTGAGTTTAAATATTTGGGAATACAAATTGACGAGAATGTGAACTTCAAAAAACATGAGGACAATGTATATTATGGTATAGTAAATAAGATACACCAATTTGCAGATATAAGGAAATATCTAGATGTGAAAGATGCTATAAGGTTATATAAAACCACTTTATTGCCCATAATGGACTACATTGATATAGTGTGGGACAAGCACACAATAGCCTTTTCAGCTAGGTTCCAAGCAAAGCCTTGCGAATTGCCCATAGGGTAAAACTCGGTCCAAACCCTAGGTTAACAACCTTACAATTGCATAAGGAGAGCAAATGCAGGTCTTTACATGATAGAAGAGATATTCATCTATTATTATATGCTTTTAAAATTCAATTTTTGGATAATGTTATATTAGTAAACAATAGAAATACTAGGTACACTGATGGACTCAGATACATTCAACGTATGTCAAGAAACCCGGTGGTATACAATAGTTTCCACCATAGGGCTATTAGGAAATGGAATAAGCTAGAAAAGGAATTTACCCTGGAAAAGGATTTTAGTAAATATTGTACAATGATAAAACAAAAACACCCAGCCTGTTACATCATAAACCCTGGTGTCATATATTAAGGTACTTTTGTACCAGCATATTATATATATATGTTGCATTCATATTTATATCCAGATAAATCTCATTTCATTCCGTGTATATATACTGTATGCTTGTTCTCACACATCTAGAAAAGAAGTGGAAAAGACAGTGGTCATGTTGGCTAAAAGGTTGTCTTACCAGTCACTACCTTGTTTGAATGTAAAAGACAGTGTGTATTCCCATTTGTGTTAAAATATTGCACGAAACCCCCTCTCAAAAACAGCCCCCCCCCCATCCCCTGTGACAAAATGTCGTCACTTAACTATTGTTGACATAAAATGTTAGTAATTAAGCAATTATATGACATCGCCATTTCACTTTAAAGTTGATTAGAATAGCTAGTTAGGGAAGATAAATAAAGAAGGCCTGGGCGGCAGATCAGCAGCTAGCCGTAGCCCAGTCTCTGGTTGTATGTACTTTTACATACTATACTGGAAATACCTTAATAAAAATCATTAAAAAAACACAAAAAAAACACAGAAGTGGCAGCTACCGCTTCACCCCAGAAGGCTCCTGAGACAGCCCCTATGCCTGCAGTTCGCACTACTAGGACAGGTCGTGCCATCAAACCACCAGCACGCTATCAGGAATAAACCCAAACAGTTAGGGACCACCTGCAAGCCAGAGGACAGAATAAAGCCTCCAGGTGGATGAAAACAAGGGCAGTCTACCCTATGTTTTCTAGTTAAAGGGACTCACTACTTGTCGCAGGATTACTGATGTTCTATTGACTTTTGCATATAACTCAGGATTATGTTAGTTTGATTTATTATCTAATAGAAAATCAAAAGAAATTGCCATGTCACGGTACTAACTTTCATGATACGACCATTTGAGCAAAGGAGTACCTTAACTATAGAAATGAATAGGGAAACGGCATTTTCCCATTATCTGTCATGGATAATCGCCTTCTTCTATTGATATTGCAACCATACCCTGCAAATGTATAATGGACGTCTATACAAACATTTTAGGACCAATAAAACAGGGGGGTCACGGATAAAATGAGAAAGGCACGAATTTTGGAAAAATATTTCTTTTGCCTTAACTATAGGATCCTATGGGTGTCCTAGCAGTGAATATGTGTGAACAATGGAGGTATACTGTCAAAGTAGCAAATACAAATAGTTGGATTAGGGAAATTCATCTATGTAGGAATATGAATACAGCTTAAAGAATACTTTTCATGAGCTTCGATTTTTGCCGCCAGGTGGCTTCTGTGTAGGAACCAGCAATTCCCTTTAAGTAGTTGTTATGTAACAGTTAACAAATTAAGTTCATCTATAGTAAAAGACTTGTTCATACTCATATATAACAAACATTAAGGACTTATTCAATTGAGATGTAAGAGTTCATGTAAGAGCGCTGCTCTCGATACCCCACGGACACAAACTCAAACTGTCACCATGTTATGTTCTTCTTGTAACAAGGGGGATGTTGTGATACCGACGTACACATGTTTGTGACGTCACTACTTTGGGGGCACTTGGGCGACGAGCGGGATGGCGCACATGGTTCATAAATACAAGTCATCTTATTAAACCAAACTAAACTGCCTCCTCCCAGTAAACACACCTGTACCGGGCCAGTACCGTCATTGTACTGGCAAGTACCGGCACTACCGGGCCAGTACTGCCAGTACAGAGCCATTATAATGCCATTTAAGCTTGGTTGTACTGGCACTGTGCCGGCATAGTATTTACATATCAGTAAGGGTATGCCGGTACTGGCCCAGTACCGTCATGCCACTACCAACATGCCGGTACCGGCACAATAGTTTTCAAAGAATCCACCAGATGTCACCGGTGCATGTTTTATGATACAGAGGGTTTAGTTGCATATGATATCTCTATAATTATGACCCTCAGAGTCTTCAAAATAGTTTTAAATAGTTTAGCCTGAAACAAATTTCCTGTGAATTCTTATGGAATACAAACTTTTACATTAAATGTTATAAACAATGGGAGAACAAAGGGCATGTCTTTGCAAACACCTATTGCTTGGTTATTACACAACTATAAGACCTGCAAGGTGTGTTATCTCTGTCAAAAACTGGTATGCTATACTTCTGGCTCTAAACTGTAGCTGGTTGTTGCACCATGATGATTGATTGCCTAAGTCTTCAGGCCTTGAAGCACAATAGGTACAATATAATGTTAATTTTGCAACAGATCACTTATGCTTTTGATTCTACGTTATACTTTAAACAGTGCTCAGTAAATGGTCCGGTACCGGCCCAGTACCTAAATGCCAGCATTGGTCCAGTACTGGTCCGATGCTGGCCCTGTACCATGTCAGTACTGGCATACTGTACTGGCCCGGTACTGGTGCCATTTGCACCCCAGTACTGGTCCAGTACCGATTGCCTGTACTGGCCCAGTACCGTTGCCAGGTGTGGGCCAGTACAGGACCGGTAAAGGTGTGTTTGCTGGGCTTTTACTTATCACCAGCAGCTTCGCTGCTGGCGATCGTGGCGCGGGAAAATCGTGGGCGTTCGTTTGACCTACTACACTGCACTGTGGGAATGCCTTAGCATACCGCAAATAGGGTCGGTAGTGTCGTGAGAACTCAGTCTCCTAGCAGATGTTAGGTCTGTTGTGTCCTACATTTGAGCGCAGACAGTAGGATGGAGAGTGAGCAGACAAAATGCATTCTTGGGTAGGCTCCCGCTTTCCCTGTTGTTGTTTAAATATCACTTCAGCGTACTGGGTCTGATACTCAGTCAAGTGTTGATTATGACAGCGAGATTAAGTACACATACCGGGTACCCCTTGCCGGGACCCCATGACCATGGTTATGATGACGTGTAATAACGCCACACCCCAATTACTGTTAGTGTTACGCCGGGAGTCCCCGCGGTGTTGGCCGGCCAACCAGACCGAGCAGCGTGAACTTACCGCAATTATCGCTCAAATGGGACGAGCACTTTTTGTGCCATTTCTATGATAAATGATCTTAAAACGAACACACATAGCACCTACCCATGCAGGGACAGTAGAGGATGTATCCCTTCGGGTCGATCTCCACAGACCTGCATACTGCGAGGGAGAGGAGAGCTGCCAAAAGAAGGCATCCCCGTCTGTATTTCGCCATCTCGTCGACTGCTTCTAGGACTGAACATCTGCCCGGAGAGTGATGGAGTGTCGCGCCGCTTGGAGAGTGTGACCAGCGGACCGCGCACCAGCTTCAGTGCGGCCTTGACCTTTGAGTTTGATCCGGTTTGATCCAAAAGCTGCATGTGTTCAGACAACGTGGATCTTCTATCTCTATTGTTGGCCCTGTCACTATCTAATGCTGCAACAGACTTAACTACTAAGGGGAGTAAAGCTTCTAGGACTAGCCACAGCGGCTGTCAAGTGGCAGTGAAAAGTGAACGCACCTAGACAACTCACGAGTCGAGAGCCAGGTTTTTTCCTTGGTTTGGCCAACTTTGGGTGTCTCCCGCGACTGTCTCAGTGTCTGTGGTTGTGATATTCGTCAGATATGGATGCCATAAAAAAAGGTTGGTTCTCTGAGCTGAGTGAGCTCTGGCCGGGACAGAGCATGTCTCTGGAAGTCGAGGAGGTGCTATTCCATGAGAAGTCCAAGTTCCAGGATGTCGTCATCGTCAAAACGTGGGTGCAATGTGCTTTCTTTTTTACAGTTTTTTTAAAATAATTTTATGTATAAAAATGTAGTCAGGTCGCAGTCAGGTACAGTCAGGTCGGACTTTGGTCCCCATCCTTCCCTCTCCTGCCATATGCCATGTGCTAATGTAATGTAGCCAGATGGGTGAAAAGCGACCTATAGCGACCTGTCACCTGGACTGTTTTCCAGGCGACCTGGTGCTATGCAATAATAAAAGCGACCTGGCGACTTTTGGAAAGGTTTGACTAGGTATGTGAACATCAGTGCCTCTATGGGCGCTGAGGTGCGTCACATAAATCTGTGACTGTTTTGAAGGCTAGTGCATAGCATGCTCTCGGTTATTGGGCTGTATATATGGTTAATATTTAGGTATCAACTTAGGGAGTGCTCATTTTTTAACAACGGGGGGGGGGGGCGGTGAGATTTCGCGCGGAGCGCGAAATTTTTTCACCCCCCCCCGCCAGAGGGGTCAAATTTTTTTACCCCCCCCCCGGCAGGCCGAAAATCGCGCGCGTTCGCGCCCCTTTGTAGCATAGTAACGCGCGGGCTTTTTCCCTCAAAACAGGTTGAATTTTTTTCACCCCCCCCCCAAGAGGGGTCCAAATTTTTTACCCCCCCCCCGGTCAAGGGGTCCAAATTTTTTATCCCCCCCCCCAAATCCACCACCCCCCCCCTGTTGTTAAAAAATGAGCACTCCCTTACTTTAAAATGTTAATGGCATGTATACAAGATTTCCTATAGATTGGTGCTTAGATCTGTAATAAATTCATTTTCCAGAATTAATTACAGCTGTAATTACGTCAATCCCTAATTAACATATCAATTTTTACCCATAATAAGCTATAGAGTCATTTAAAAACTTAAGATAGGGAAACTTCATAGTCTTAACCACCTACAGTCCAAATTTAAAGAGAATCTATAGAGGCGCACAGCTTCTATAAGCTCCGCCGATTTTAATAATACTAAAATATTGCTAATTTTAAAGCAATTTTTCCAACTTTTTATCATTAAAAATCTGTATTTTGGGTTCTATACATCAGAGAGCATTCAGGATAGCTGCATTAGATCCGTAAGGTTACTGACTTTCAGGGAATATATACTTTGATATGGTACATCTAAGTCTTAATTTGAGCATAGAACCATGTAAAGGTCACAGCCCATCTTTATAGTCCAGTTGCCAGCTTGAAAACCTTGCATAAAAACCCCCCGAAGAGGTTATGACTAATTTGGGTACAGGAAGTCATATACTTTCAGAATCTTGACGATGCCCGGCTGGCATCGTTGAGCGTTTTCCGAAATTCAAGATGGCGTCCAAGATGGCTGACAAAAATGTTTAAAGTCATAAATCAGTCAATTCTTATGTGATTTGCATGTGTAATACCTCTAAATTGGGGTTTTTGGGTCATTTGAGAAGGTATCCATGGTGATAGCATGTTTCCATAGCAACCAGCATGCCGATTCTAATACAAAATATATATTGTTTTAAGAAGTTTGTCATTTCTCAACACCTACACTCATGTAATATCTCAAATTAAAGGTCTCATTGAGATACATCATTTTAACATAGTTTTAGAGTTGTCACAGGTCCTAGGTTACCATGGCAACCAGAAATCACCAACAATAGTGCCTAATGATTGATGCCGAAACATCATCATCCTTACTGATAACTGCGATTGCATGACAGAACAACCAACATGGCCACAATATACTCTGTCCTCAATATCAAAAAGTCATTTGAGTGGGTATCCATGGGGATGCATCATTTCCATAGCAACCAACATTTTATCTCAAAACATGATTTTAGCTCACAATATATTTTGTATTGAGGAAATTGTCTTTTCTTAACATGATATGGTCATGTGATATCTCAAAGTAAATGTCTCACTGAGATGCATGATTTTAATATGTTTCCACAGTTGTCTTGGGTACTGGGTAACCATGACAACTCCCCCCTGTGTTAGTGGGGACCACCATGATGGGGCCATGAAGGAGTAGAATAACTTGCTGGTGGTCTTTCTTGTGATCTTTCCTCAGAGAACCATGTCTGAGATATCAAAAGCTATGGTTTGTCTGGCCCTGCCTACTATAGTACTAGCCCAGGTATGTAGGACCATGCAAATAAAAGAATGCTTGCTCTCCTCTGAAAAGAGCATGGTACGTAGCGGTTTTCTCCCTCACCTCATAGATGTGGTCATTCATTTCATGCATTCTATCATCCATAGATGCAGTCACTGCTGCATAAGGCAAGCAGCATATAGATATCTGTCTCACTGCAAGGCAACACTACTACTATTTGTGGAAGGCTACCTTGCTAACTTGAGATATGTCCCGTGAGGTACTTGATGTACGTCTGGACATTAAACAAATCGATCAATCATTCAAATCTGACCATGACAACTGGAAATCAACAACAATAATCCATAATGATTGACATAGAGGTAGTTCAAATTACCACTCCCACACGCTTTTAGGCACTATGTCTCTCTGGTCAGTCTCTGCAATCCAAATACCCTGTGTCTGCAACCTTTCATCATCCATGGTAACCACCATAATCTGACCCCCTAACCTCCCTTTCCACCAACTTTTACTGGCCTGAGCCTAGTAAGCAACAGGCCTCTTACTCCAAAATCACCACATGTACACATTGAAGTTGTTGCCAGAATTAACTGAGGAAAAGTTGATCCAGGGCAAGCACACCATGCGACCCATCAGTTCCAATGCAGTGTGGTTTGTACTGACTAACATAACCTCAAATGAGAATGTCACAAACTAGTTGGCACTGATCCTGCTGTTTGCAGCTAGCTGTTAAGCACTATAAGAGATTTAGGGAGCAATGATACACTGTTGCCAACATACACAAGGAATAAATCCAGGCCCATATAACAAAATATGAAAAGGACAGAAAGAAGCTACATGAGAATATCAATAGCCATGTACACCTCAAGCATCAAAAGGGGCATTCAGCCTTACATGAGAAAGCTTTCTGATGGTTTCATTGGCAAGTTACTGCCATGGCTGTGAACTGGAAAAGGTCATAGATAAGTTAGGCAGATTCAGTTGACACAGAAGTGTCAATGGATCAATTGGAACTAATCAGGCTCTATCAATCTTGATTCTCAAGAACTGAGAAATTCAAAGACTCCTCTTTGATCAGGAGAATAAAGCTACATGATCAAGCATCACAAATGAACAAGCCAATGCAATCATGACCATTCAAGCTATGACATCTGTGTAGTAATATCAAAGAATACATGTCATCTCTTATGACACAGGTGTCTTTATTCTGCTAACCTGAGGGGGTGCTATGTCTTCAGAACATCCAGAACAAGACCCTCTACTATTTGACTGGTCTTTGCATACAGCAATGAAGTGTGTCATCCCCACACCATTGCCAAATGTGATTCATATTCCTCCATCAACTATCCTCAAAATGCTTTGCTGTAACTGTTCTTCCTCAGACCCATGCTGTTCATGGAGATGTTGCTTGCTGATGATCATGCTTGATTGAACTGCACAGATATGTGGAAATGTCAGATCATTGATTCACATCCTTAGTGTCCCATCCAAATGACACTATGGTGGACAATCTGGAACCATTGTAAATGACCATATTGATTGTAGTATTGGCCGTAGTATTCAGTGAGATAGTGACTGAAGCCATTATTGTGTGCTACTAAGCTAACCATCAAGCAAAAAGTTACAAACTGTTATAGCATTATACATTTTGTATCTGTAAAAGGAATGTCAGCAGACTGGAGTTATTACACAGTAATGATATACATCTGCATGTTCATATGTTTGCGTATTGTTGATATTGAACAGCTATACTGCATCATTCACTAGGCCAACAAAGGGGCAGCCAGGATGACAAAGGGGCTGGCTAATAATGAGTGCACTATGGGAGGACTGGCAGGGTATGAGCTGCTTTAATGACTGTTGTAAACATCATAGATTTATTGGAGCTCTGAGGATGCATCTTATAGACACCCAGAGGCGTAGGAAGCAAATCTTCATTGGGGGGACCCAATCCAACCAGCTTTAAGTATCGGTTTTTATGCATGATGCATCATATACACACTTATATTAGAATGTAAAGAAAAGTAGTACAGTCAACTCCCTCTATTGCGACCACCCTTGGGACTAGCCAAAAGTGGTCACAATGGCGGGATGGTCGCACTGGGGGGAGTCAAGGTTAGGCACAAATAAATATGGAAGTTGTTAAGTCTTATAATTGTTTCCCAACCATTATAAAATGCCATTATTAGGCAGTGTTTAAGACCATTATTAACCATATCTATGTCAGTAACTCGCCAGTGCTGTATTCAAGCATGATGCCGACCCTATGAGGTTGATACACTCCTCAGAGGGTCGGCATGATGCATGCATGCAGAACTTACTTACAATGTACCACTGTCAGAATGTATCATCACCTCTGTCGGAATGTACCACACAAATGGTCGGAATGTACCAATATAAACAGTGCAACAAGGAACAAGAAGGAAAAACCCTAATTGGATTTTAAAAGACAAGACTAGAAAAAGAAAGAAAAAGAAAGAAAAACGGGGGTTGGGAGCAGAGCCAGTGGTACATTGTGACTGGTACATTGTGTCAGTGGTACATTCCGTCTAAGATTCTCATGACGACCAGGGTGCTGTGGTAGGGGTGGAGAGCGACAGAGACCCCCCGCCCCCCCCAGCCTATGCAGTGGTCGGGGTGGAGAGGAAGAGAGGCCACCTCACACAACTGTACTGTTGCCGGGGTGGAGAGCGACAGAGACACCCCCCCCCCCCCCCCACCTATGCAGTGGTCGGGGTGGAGTGGGAGAGAGGTCACTTCACAGACCTGTACTGTGGCAGGGTGAGGAGGGAGAGAGGTCACTTCACAGACCTATGCAGTGGTCGGGGTGGGAGAGGGAGAGAGGTCACTTCACAGACCTGTACTGTGGTCGGGGTGGAGAGGAAGAGAGGTCACTTCACAGACCTGTACTGTGGCAGGGTGAGGAGGGAGAGAGGTCACTTCACAGACCTGTACTGTGGTCGGGGTGGAGAGGAAGAGAGGTCACTTCACAGACCTGTACTGTGGCAGGGTGAGGAGGGAGAGAGGTCACTTCACAGACCTATGCAGTGGTCGGGGTGGAGAGGAAGAGAGGTCAATTCACAGACCTGTACTGTGGCGGAGTGGGAGAGGGAGAGAGGTCACTTCACAGACCTGCACTGTGGCGGGGTGGGAGAGGGAGAGAGGTCACTTCACAGACCTATGCAGTGGTCGGGGTGGAGAGGGAGAGAAGTCAATTCACAGACCTCTACTGTGGCGGGGTGGGAGAGGGAGAGAGGTCACTTCACAGACCTATGCAGTGGTTGGGGTGGAGAGGGAGAGAGGTCAATTCACAGACCTGTACTGTGGCGGGGTGGGAGAGGGAGAGAGGTCACTTCACAGACCTGTACTGTGGTCGGGGTGGAGAGGAAGAGAGGTCACTTCACAGACCTGTACTGTGGCAGGGTGAGGAGGGAGAGAGGTCACTTCACAGACCTATGCAGTGGTCGGGGTGGAGAGGGAGAGAGGTCACTTCACAGACCTGTGCAGTGGTCGGGGTGGGAGAGGGAGAGAGGTCACTTCACAGACCTGTACTGTGGAGGAGTGGGAGAGGGAGAGAGGTCACTTCACAGACCTGCACTGTGGCGGGGTGGGAGAGGGAGAGAGGTCACTTCACAGACCTATGCAGTGGTCGGGGTGGAGAGGGAGGGAAGTCAATTCACAGACCTCTACTGTGGCGGGGTGGGAGAGGGAGAGAGGTCACTTCACAGACCTATGCAGTGGTCGGGGTGGAGAGGGAGAGAGGTCAATTCACAGACCTGTACTGTGGCGGGGTGGGAGAGGGAGAGAGGTCACTTCACAGACCTATGCAGTGGTCGGGGTGGGAGAGGGAGAGAGGTCACTTCACAGACCTGTGCAGTGGTCGGGGTGGGAGAGGGAGAGAGGTCACTTCACAGACCTGTACTGTGGCGGGGTTGGAGAGGGAGAGAGGCCACCTCAGAGACCTGTACTGTGGCGGGGATACCTGGTGGTCGCATTAGAGGGGTTTAAATGCTATTAGGGACTGTAAATTTGGTGGTCGGAGGGCGGGGTGGTCGCATTAGAGGGATGGTCGCATTAGAGGGAGTTTTTTATATTAAAATAAAGGGAAAACGGTTGGGACTTTCCAAAAGTGGTCGCAATGGTGAGGTGGTCGCCCTAGAGGGGTGGTCGTTAGGAGGGAGTTGACTATAATTATTTGAGCCCACTTTTAGTTATGATTTGGGGGCCCAGTCCCCTCTGCACCCACTTTTCTCTATTGTGGGAGAGGTAAGGATTGAAAATTGTGTGTATTATATTAAAGGTCTTGACAAATTTTGGGGGGGGCCCAAACATATTCAGGCCCCCACCTCCTCTGTGATTGGGGGGGGGGCTGGGCCCCTCCATGGCCCCTCCTTTTCCTACGCCACTGGACACCACTAATATGACTTGTCATCACCTCATAGTCAGGAGGCTTGCCAGCAGGTCCCAGATTCAGTATGTACAGCAGAAAATTATTTTTAGTTACCATAGTAGCAGCAGCAATTAATAACATGTTAAAAGATGTGAGTTTTTAAGATCTATGATAAAAAGTGCACATTTGGTAAAAATCATAACATGAAATCGAAACTTTCTGCATATAAGCATATTGGTTGCTAGGGAATTGACCCATCTCCATAGATAACCACTCAGGTGACATTTTGACATCAAGCAGAGAATCATTATCTGGTGGCCATGTTGGTTGTTTTGTCATGTATTTGCAGTTATCAGTAAGGATGATGATGTTTTGGCATCAATCATTAGGCACTATTGTTGGTGATTTCTGGTTGCCATGGTAACCTAGGACCTGTGACAACTCTAAAACTATGTTAAAATGATGTATCTCAATGGGACCTTTAATTTGAGATATTACATGAGTGTAGGTGTTGAGAAATGACAAACTTCTTAAAACAATATATGTTTTGTATTAGAATCGGCATGCTGGTTGCTATGGAAACACGCTATCAACATGGATACCTACTCAAATGACTTTTTGACTCTTTTAATCAATCAGGCATGCCCAAAAACCCCAATTTAGAGGTATTACACATGCAAATCACGTAAGAATTGACTGATTTATGACTTTAAACATTTTCGTCAGCCATCTTCGACGCCATCTTGAATTTCGGAAAACGCTCAACGATGCCAGCCGGGCATCGTCAAGATTCTGAAAGTATATGACTTCCTGTACCCAAATCAGTCATAACCTCTTCGGGGGGTTTTATTGCAAGGTTGCAAGGATAATTCCTCCCTGGCAACTGGACTATTATTTGAACAGTTTAAATTAATGACCAAAATGTACCCAACCTTGCCCCATTAAAAGTGCTCTAATTTCACCAATTGTGATGATAAACTAAAAATTCCAAAAGAATTCGGTTTCTAATATGTTTGTCCAAGTAACAGTGGCAAGTGCAAGGAGAACTGATGCATTTTCATTTTTTAGTCACATACCTAGTTTGACAGTCAATAGCATAAAACTATTAAAAGGTCTTAAAGGGCGACGTTGTGACCTGGACCCTTTAATTTCGGCGACTTTCCGACCTGAGGGGGGGGGGGGGGACCCCCCCTCCCCCTGCAAGCCCCCCCCCCCCCCCCTACTCACATGCCCCACGCCCAGGCCAGTCACGTGCCCAAAGCCAAGGTGTCATGCACTTTCTTTCTTCCACTTTCTTTCTTCCACTAGCATAAAACTACCCGGTATGTTACATACCGGGTAGTTTTATGCTACCTGTCGATATATTTACCTTAACATATATTCCCTATCTATATTTTGAACAATATTTTCAAAAAAAGCACCAAAATGTGCAATTTGACTTCCAGATTTGGAAAGGATTCTGAGTACAGTTATGCATGAGATGCAGGTTAGGGCCGAGTCATATTAGCCTAATAATTATGCCTATTTTTTTCTTCGACCCCCACCCCGCCCCCCCCCGCCCCCAACCAAATCAATGAGCCAAAAGTAATCTCGACCCCACGGCCACCTATGACGTTCAGATTTTGAGATTCCCCACCCCCCCCTCCAAAAAATTGCATGTTCCTCATTCATTATGACACTCCCACCTATATCCTACCCCCCCCCCCCCCCTACCCCCTCCCCCAACCCACTCCCCCCAGCTGGCAATATTAATATGACTCACTTGTCAGTTGAGAGAATTATTCCTCAGGTAAATGTCAGTAAAAGAAAAGTTGAGTTCATTGTGTATGCATCCTGGTTCACCAGGACGCATCACTTTCATGAGTAAAGAGCGGCAGCAGCAGGACTGGAGAATAGCAGTAAAACCTTTTTTATAAGGCTAAGGCGTATAAGCCACACATAGACTTTGGGCTGATCATATAAGCCACACCAGGGGTCTGATTATGGTGACTTTAGTATGTACGGTATACATCTAAAAACTCACGTATAAGAAGCACCCCCACTGTGTGCCGATATTCTATAAGCGTACTAGCCGCGGCTTCTACCCAAGGATTTACGGTAGCATAAAGGAATGGTGTACATTGTATTTCAGTAAGACGTACGGCAACGTGCTGATCCTGGATGGGGTCATTCAGTGCACCGAGAGGGACGAGTTCTCATACCAGGAGATGATCACACACCTACCCATCAACAGTCACCCCAACCCAGAGAAGGTAAGACCCCCCCCACACACACACACCTCCCCACACCTCCCCACACTTACCCCCCCCCCCCCCCCCACACACACCCACACCTACCCATCCCCCCACCCCCTACACACCCACACCCACCTGCCCATCAACAGCCATCCCAGAGAATGTAAGATCCCCCCTCCCCCCCTCTCCCCTCCCCCCCATACACGTCCATCAACAGCCCCCTCTCCCCGCCCAACCCCTAGCCCAGAGAAGCTATGTCAGACCTCCCATATACCCCCCCCCCCCCAGCCTCCAACAGCCATCCCCACTCAGAGACAGTGTCCAAGAAAGGGCAAGCACCCCCACCCCCTCATCGACCTGGAAATCCTTCTCCATATATTCCTTTAAAGGTGGCAGATTTGACATCAGAAAGAAGTGCCCTCCTCCAATCCACTATCCCCTTTCTAAAAATAACAACCATTGCCTGAGTTAAGGTTTTTCGAATTTTGTTAATACACCAATTAGAACATAGGCTGTGGCAATTTAAGCAAATGCTCAAAAATTTTATATCAAAATGTTTTAAAATGTATCAATTGTGTGCCTTTTCATCCAAACTTTGATTTAATGATCCTTACTAGTGTAAATGTATGTTATTTCGTGCTGTACTTATTTTCGCGATTTTCGCGGATTTTAAAATTCGCGAAAATATGTACAGCGTGAATATTTATCCAATATAGTCCTATAACTAATATATGCCAAAATCCGTGAACATGTACTTTCTAGGAAAATCGCGAAAATATTCATGCGCGAAAATTTATACGTTTACAGTATTGTAGTTTGTTACTGCTTGTGTGTGTTGCAGGTGTTGGTGATCGGGGGCGGTGACGGGGGCGTGGTACGGGAGCTGACCAAACACCCGGCCGTCAAGGAGGTCACCATGTGTGAGATAGACGAGGTACGCCTCAGTATCGGTTCACAAGTTTTAGTCTGTTGAAAAGGTTATTTCACGAGTTGAAGGTGGGGCCGTATTTCACGAGGCTGCAGGCGAGTGAAATGCGGCCCCACCTTCAACAAGTGAAATAACCCTTTCAACCGACTAAATCGAGTGTGCCTTTCTGTTTATTTTCTATGATTTTCGATTGAATTTACCAAAATTATGATAGGGGGAGCCTCGTATAAGTTGCACCCCTGACAGCTTATTTAAGTCACAGAGGGTATCTGAAAATTGATTTGGTACTGTAGTATACTTATTAAACATTCAGTTTTAGCAAAAAATGTGAAAATACATATTGTAAATTCTCTTGTTAGGTAAGGTCAGAAGAGAATAGTTAAGAAAAGAAATGACAGTTTATTACCATGTTACCAACATTTTCACATGGGTACTTTAATGTCTAATTTCAGATGGTGATTGACGTGTCTAAGCGGTTCCTCCCCTTCATGTCGTCGGGCTTCCAGCACCCCAAACTCAACCTCTTCATCGCTGACGGCTTCGACTTCATGGCCAAACACGAGGGGGAGTTCGATGTCATCATCACAGACTCCTCCGACCCCATCGGTATGTTCTCTTTGCTACCATAAGGCCTAAAAAAAAAAGTTGTGTTCCGGTATCCCGATCGACCCTACGTTTTTTGGGGCCGACCCTAATTCTTTTTGGACATTTTTTTAACTTTTGAGGAAATTTATGACATTTTTGGCGTTTTTACTACTAAAATTGAAAATCTGATCTACCGACCCTGTTATTTTTGGCCATGTTACCGGAACTTTTTTTTTTAGGCCTAAGCCTCTTTTGATGGATTTTGTAGATGGAAATGTAGAACTAGCGACTTTTAGGAAAAAAGATTTACCCAGCCCCTGACAAAGGCTAAAATGTGTATGTAAATCTATTTATTTTTTGTAGTGAACCTATGTAAAGAGAGTTCTTGTGGTTTCTGTCTTTGGGTTACAGCACACCAGCTTGAACTGCTTCAAAGAAGCTTGATGTACCGTAAATTCCCGCATATTACCCACATTTCACGTAAAGCCCGCACCCCAACTCAGGAGAATCATACAACCCGTTTTTGGATCTGAAAATTTCAAATTTAATACTGTTTCATTGTAAAAAACAAACAAACTTGTATAACCTGCACCTTAAATAGGCATGTTTGTTATCAAATGAAAGCTGAACCTGGTTTGCGTACAACCCACAGGTAGTACGGGGGATTTTATGGTACTATTCATGTGTAATTCAGCCAACATTAAAAAATGCATATGTGTTTGATGTTGCAGGACCAGCGTCGTCCTTGTTCCAGAAGTCGTATTACGAGCTGATGAAGAAAGCGCTACGTCCTGGAGGAATCATCTGTGCACAAGGTCAGTAGTCTGGGGTCATGTTCAGTTCTGGTTTACATGTAGTCTGGTGCCATGTGTAGTTCTGGTTTACACGTAGTCTGGTGTCATGTTCAGTTCTAGTTTACATATAAGGTGAGTTCGGTAGCAGGTTTTTATTGACCGGATCTACCAGCCTGCCTACTCCCCCAGACCACCCCTCGCAAAGAACCAGCTTCAGTAAAACTTAGCTGGGTGTTTGCGAGGGGTGGTCTGGGTGAGTAGGCAGGCTGGTAGTTCCGTTCAATAAAAACCTGCTACCGAACTCACCTATTGTCTGGCCTAATCCCCTATTCTGGTTTACAGGAGAGTGTATGTGGCTGCACCAGGATGTAGTCTGGTGTCATGTACAGTTCTGGTTTACATTATAGTCTGCCCTAATTCACCATTCTGGTTTACAGGAGAGTGCATGTGGCTGCACCAGGACGTAGTCTGGTGTCATAAACTGTTCTGGTTTACATATGGTCTGGTCTTATTTACCATTCTGGTTTACAGGAGAGTGTATGTGGTCTAGTGTCATGTTTGGTTCTGGTTTACATATAGTCTGGTGTCATGTGTGGTTCTGGTTTACATATAGTCTGGTGTTATGTGTGGTTCTGGTTTACATGTAGTCTGGTGTCATGTGTGGTTCTGGTTTACATGTAGTCTGGTGTCATGTGTGGTTCTGGTTTACATATAGTCTGGCCTAATCCTCCATTCTGGTTTACAGGAGAGTGTATGTGGCTACACCAGGACCTGATTAGGTCTATGCGTGAGTTCTGTCGGGAACTGTACCCGGTGGTAGACTACGCCTACTGCACCATCCCCACCTACCCCAGCGGCCAGATCGGCTTCATGCTCTGCAGCCTCAACCCGGTAAGTAACTTTTATTTATTTTTTTATTTTCTATTTTTGGAAACTCATAATATCTGGGACTAGCGCATTATAGTACTTCAGGTAGTAGGGGGATTTACCCCCATCTCTTATCAGGCTAATCCCCCCCCCTTTCACACCTATAACAAAGGTGCTGATAAGAAATTCTCCCATGATGCACTGCTCTGAGCCAAGATGGCGGCCCCCATAGCCTAATGCGTATGGATAATATCTTATGATTAAAGATGGATGTACATTACTATACATCTAGTGTGTATAGTGTCATGTTTACTCTTTAACAACATACTGTAATCATATTTTATTTCACACTGTACATATTTTGTGAATTTTGCAAAAAAAAAAGAAAAAAAAAGTACTGCACGAATATTTATCCCGTATTGAATTAAAGTCCAGAAATCCGCAAAATTCAAAAAGAAAAAATCCAAAATAAGCTGAGGTTTCACAGTACCGTAAATTCTCGCGTATAAGCCTAACTCGCGTATAAGCCGCACCCCTAACTTTGACAAATTATATAAGCTGCAGAGGGGGTCTGAATATTGCGATTTTGGTACTGTAGTATACTTATAAAAACTCTCGTATAAGCCGCACCCTATATAGGCATGTTTGGTATCAAAAGAAAGCTGAGTCTGACTCGCGTACAAGCCGCGGCTTCTACGCGAGAATTTACGGTAATATTAATTGTGTCGTTTTCCCGCCACAGGAGACAAACTTCAAAGTGCCGCGGCGGATATTAACGGAGGAGCAGATGGAGACGATGGAGTTACGGTACTACAACCCGGACATCCACAGCGCCAGCTTCGTACTCCCCCAGTACATGAAGAAGGTAACCATGGAAACCACATCATAAGGGACTGGGCATTTTTTAACAGGGCGGCGAGGGGGAGGACCAAAAAAATTTGGACCCCTCTTGAGGGGGGGGACCAAAAATATTACACCCCTTTTTAACGAAAAAGCCTGCATGTTACCATATATCAAAGGGGTCGGCCACGCTCAATTTCAACCTGCGGGGGGGGGGGGGGGGTGAAAAAATTTCGATCCGATCATGCAAGAATCCACCGACCTCCCCGCATCCCCTACCCCTGTTTATAAGTCGGGTGTAAAACCCTCTTGCTCTAATATAAGCCGGGCCTCGAATACAAGCCTGGTCAGTGAAGGCAGCTCCAATGCCATTTCTTCATAGGAGCATAACTTCGCTTCTAATAGGAATATTTTCACATTTCTTTCATGTACATGAAGCTAACTTACCACCTCTTAAGTTGAGAACACTTTGGAGAAAGAAAACGTTAAATTTGTTATCATAATTATTGAAAATATCCAGAAAAAATGTGTAAAGATTATGAATGTGTCTGGGAATTTTAGCCAGGCTGCCAGGCTGGCTCTCTGAGTCTAAAAGCTAGAGGAGATGAAAGCAATATAAGCCTGCCTCGATTATAAGCCTGCCCCGTTTATAAGCCGGGTCAATTTCCCACTTGAAACCAATATAAGCCCGGGCTTATAAACGGGGAAATACCGTAATTAGCACACTTACGGTAATGTGATATCTATGATTTATTTCAGGTCCTAAAGCAGTAAGCCTCCGGGACGCGAGGAGTGCAGAAACCAACCACCACCACAGCTGCCTTCAGTCTTCACGGTCCGAGAATAAACACGGTGTATAAAGGGCCGAAAACATAGTGCTGGCTAATGCGCAATGCTCTGTAGTCGCCATTATAGAGGAATGCATGCACGCCAGGGCTGCATTCATGCATCATGCCGACCCTGTGGGGTGGTACACTCCTGAAGGGTTAAAGGCATCATGCGATTCTTACAGGGTTAACCGGAGCAATATAACAAGTGAAATTGCGCTCTGCGGGGGGACTGGTAAATGTCACAAAAACCCAGCCCTGTTCTGCCTTTAGACCACTCGCTAAAGTCTGTATAGTGCATTAATGCGCTATGCCCTTTCATCTTGCATGATGCATGCCGACCCTCTGGTGTGATACACTCTTGAAGGAGTGGATGATGCACTAAATTCCAATGCAGCGAGTTACGGACGAGATACTTGCCGAAGCTGGAAAGCGCCGCATGTTGATTTAATCAAATGAAATGTGTTACTTCTTGATGTGATCAAACCTCATTCGTGAGGTCTTTATTTTTGATGTGTAGCAACGCCAGGAAACGTTATCATTTACCATTCCACCGATCAAGGGTTAGCTACGTATATGTTTTTGTCAGATTAAAATTGTCTCTTTAAATCCGGCCGACCTGAAAGCATGTAGCTTGTCCTTAAAGAGTTAATATTTTTGTCGGAATTCCTACGCTCCTATTTCCCTGCTAATTCTGGGTCGGGTTAAAGATGTACGGTACCGTAAATTCTTGCATAGAAGCCGCGGCTTGTACACGAGTCAGACTCAGCTTTCTTTAGATACCAAACATGTTCATATAGCGTGCGGCTTATAAGAGATGATGTTGGCTTATAAGAGAGTTTTTATAAAGAATACTAGAGTACCAAATTAGCAATTTTCAGACATCCTCTGCGGCATATATAATTTGTTAAAGTTTTGGGTGCAGCTTATAAGTGAGTAAGGCTTATAATTTATGGTCAGCCCTTTGAAAACTGTATAAACTCTACGTTGATCAGTATTTGAGCCCAATTGTGCTTTAAACTAGATAACTGATATCTAAGTGTGGTTGAGTGTAGCACAAGTTGTGTATTAGGCGCCGGAACGCCACCTTGTGGAATAAAGTGGTACTAGGTGCCCTCATCAAAGAATCTTCCAACTACCGTATTTGCCATAATGACCGCACATCTCCTAGTAAGCGTACTGCCACTTCTATAAGACCATAAACAACAAATGTCGTGACTAAAAAAAGGCTTATAATAATTAACTAAATGCACTGCACGCATATTACCGTAAAACCTCGCGTATAAGCCGCGGCTAGTACGTGAATCAGATCGGCAGTGCCGCTTATAGGATCGGCCCAGGGTCGGGGTGCGGCTTATACGCGATTTTTTGCCACTATGATACAGTACTAAAATCGGCACATTCAGATCGCCAGTGCGGCTTAAAGGATCGGCCTTAACTGGGGGTGCGGCTTATACGCGAGTTAGGCTTATACGCAAGGTTTTACGGTACGTCAAATATGGTACTGATATAGGATCTTTCTAGTTTGGCCGGGACGCCGTATCAGAGACGCCACTTTTCCTAATTTTCTAGGAATTCCGATGCTTAATTCTGGAAAATCTGCAATAAATTATGTCAATTTCCAACAAAAGATTTACCAAAATTGCCAGATTTACAACTTTTTGTTGACGAATAAGTATCATCTCTTAGTATTACATGCTCCGACGATCTCAACGTGAACATGTTTCTGCTATAGTATAGAGTTGAGTGGTTTTGTGCAAGGTGCTCCTGTTAACACTTTGAAGACTGCATGATGCCTTAATGCATCATGCCCTTGGTCGTCATGATGCATGAATGCAGCCCTGGCGAGTGACTCGCCAGTGCTGCATTCAAACATCATGCCGACCTTACGGAGTAGAGACACTCCCGAAGGGTCGTCATGATGCAGTAATGCAGCACCAGGGAGTTACTCACTAGGGCTGCATTCATGCATCATGACGACCAAGAGCATGATGCATTAAGGCATCATGCCGTCCTTAAAGGGTTAAAAATGTCCCATGGAAAAGTTCTACAAATCCTGTGCGGATCATTTAATGATTACAAATCAATGAATTGGATTTACAAATGTATAGATCTAGATGAAATAAATGACAAAAGTATCGACTCTAGTCGAGTTAGTGTAGTTACTGCTATTGTGACACCCGAAAAATATAATCACTTCAACGCTGAGAATGTATCAAGATTGCTATGGTCACACTATTGCAGTGTAAATTTAAGAAATGTCAATAATTCATGGAATAATAATCGATACTGTATTCAATGTAATAAGCTCCCGCTCCTTTGGGGGCATTTTTTAGACTAGAAAACTCAATTTTATTTGTAAGTACAAAAATGCCTTACAAAACAATTTTGTACACGCCCAGGGCTCTTATTATATTGAAAACCGTATGTAAAATTGAGCTACTTGGTAAATGGTCATTGATTCTTCATTTATAAATACCATATAAGGTAAGTGTGAATCACGTGTGGATGTGAGTTCATCAGTTACATGTAAACACAACGCCATCATTTCTGTTAATAAAGAAGTATAAACTGAACATGTTTGTTACTCTTTTGTTTAGTTTGAGGTTCATGAAATGTTAAAAGAAATCATATTCCTACATCTTATTTTAGGCCAGACCAAAGAAAAAACGTTTTTTCCAAAACATTACTGCGTCAGCGGGGTCCCCGTCACGGGCTGGGTAGAAACCAACAATGTTCGCTCGCTAAACTTTTCCAGGTACAGAATCCATTGATTTGCAATTATGGACAAAGCAAAAACGTTAATCACATAACGCAGTGCTTGAGTTCCAAGTTTTATTTTTCTCATTAATTACAGTTAACACATGCTTTGTGACTCAATGTACATGTTAAGCATTGTTTGGCAGTTTACTAGTAATATACAATGATTTTACACTATTCGACGTAATAAATTTATGCATCATGCCGACATAGAGGTACATACAAATTAAAATAATTCCTCATTCGCCATGGCTACTGATCTCGACAATGCTATTTTGTATGTATGCGATTTGGAAAGAAAATTCACCAGTCATTTTCTTGTGATTACAAGGAAAATACTTTATAAATATATTTTTGATATTTACTATGAATTAGGTAAATCAACTCTTCCTATCCTATTGCGTTATGTGGCGACCCCAAGCCATATTGCACACTTTAAAGCTGGGCCGTCAGGGAATAAGTTCAGCATTTCCCCATCATAGACTAAAATAACAGTTCCACTAGAGGGCAGCAGTGTTTGGACAGGGGACCATGAGCATTGTCCAGCTACAACATAGTTCACCCTATCTTGTGCCTGTAAGAGCTGAGCTCCCAGCCCTTAAGAGCCCTCTTGTGAATGAAAACTGAACTATATCCCAAAGTGCTTTTGGCCTCACTTCAACTATGACGGTCAAGCTTTAAACTTAAATGCCGGTAATCAATTAATATCACCGGGTATCGGTGATATATATGTTGATGCACATAAAGAAGTATATGCACTACATGATTTCTGAAGAACCCCATTAACGGTTCATTATATACATATTGATAAAAATCATCCTATTTGTTAAATAACAAACAAAAAGTTTTCTTAATTATAGTTACCGTACCCGGTAATATATATTTAACCACCTATAACCATTTGTACATTGTAAAGTGGGGTAAAGATTGCTCTCTTCCAGTGCGAAAAAACGGTTATGTACAAAACTTCTGTGTAGGAAACTAAAATAATTTAGCACAGAAATTCGAGTGAAAAGGTAGGAGTTCCTACGCAATTGGCACCTTTGCCTATTATATATACATGTACAACAGTTTATTTGTCTTTTTTCTTTATCGATGGCGGCAAGCCATTTGATACAGTATACATATATACCGGTATATATACAATAGTCTATCAATCTTGGGTTAATGCGCTATCTGCCTCACACGTATTCTCCGTCGCCCGCGCTGTGCGTGGCGGCGTGGCGCTTTATCCGCTGGAGGTACGTCTTGATCTCTATGGTGTGACCCAGGTTCTGCCCGGTGGCGTCGTGATACTTCTCCTGGACGACCGGTAACAACGTGTCCACCAGGAAACCCGCATTCTGAAGGATCGTCTTGTGCTGGAAGAAACACACAAAAAGGGGTTTAATTAATTAAATTATTTCAAGTGTAACGGTCCCGGAAAAATCATCTGGAGAAAGTGGGATTCGAACCCACAACCTCTAGACCAATGAGCGAGTGCTCTACCGCTGAGCTTCATCCCCATTCGACAACTTGACCGCGTCATACGTTACAGGGTGGGTTCTGGGTGTGGAAGGGGGTGGTAACCACTTCCCTTACATAACTGACTACTCCCTCACCATCTATATGTTCATGGGGGTGGGGGGAGGGGGCGGGGTTGCAATATTTTGGTACACCATCAATGACTCTAATGAAGTGGGAAAATCCCAGGCTATAAAGACAGCCTCGCCCTTTAAGAGTTAATAGGGTCAAAATATTATTGCCCAAATATAAAACATTTTTCAGTCACAGTTTTAACTGACCTTTAACTGACTTTTAACTGACAAATATTCCTTCAACTGACACGTTTATTACCATACGTTCCGTTGATATTTTGAATTCTAACTGACATATTTTACAGTAATCTAGAAATCAAGTGACAGACTTTGACAGTTCTGTTTTTGCTGTCATTTAACTGACTGAGAGAAAATAAAACTGACTTTTAAGGCCAATCAAAAAGGCCACTAAAATAAGTTGTTTCTCATCACCGCACGCATGATGATTTTTTTTTTTTTAAAGATTTTTAATGAAAAATGACAAATATAGGCATATTTGGTATCAAATTAAACCTTATACTTTCAGTAACGCATGCAGCTAGGAATAACTTGCATTATAACAAGTTTTGCGGACCAAAATGTGAAATTTGCGTGCAAAAGCCCTATATATATTCACAGCTCCCAGTAAAAATCTTTAAAAAAAACCACAACAAGAATTGCGGTTGTTGCCGCGTAAAAAAATGCCTCAGGCATTTTTATACGCGGCAACAACTGCAATTCTTGCATTCGAAGAAACATAATGTCGACATGGTTGGTATGTTTGAAGGGAACCCATTCAAGACACCAAAAACGCAGGGCTGGGAAGGGGTTATCAGGGGCAAGGATGATATTACTTCAAATATGGCATTTCCTATGAGTCCATATTCCTTGGGTCCATGTTAGGGGGTAAGAAAATGTGTGTTGCTAGGCAGATAAACAATTAAAATAGATGTTGCTAGGCAACCAGCTGTATTAGCAACAAACTAATAGAACAATTGAATTCCTTGGGTCCATATTAGGGGGATAGGTTTGATTATAATCAACCTTAGGACCATGGAAATGTGCGTTGCTAGGCAGATAAACAATTAGAATAGCTGTTGCTAGGCAACCAGCTGTATTAGCAACAAACAGATAGAACCATTGAATTCCTTGGGTCCATATTAGGGGGGGTAGGTATGATTATAATCAACTTCAGGACCATGGAAATGTGTGTTGCTAGGCAGATAAACAATTAGAATAGTCGTTGCTAGGCAACCAGCTGTATTAGCAACAAACGGATAGAACCATTGAATTCCTTGGGTCCATATTAGGGGGGGTAGGTATGATTATAATCAACCTTAGGACCATGGAAATGTGTGTTGCTAGGCAGATAAACAATTAGAATAGCCGTTGCTAGGCAACCAGCTGTCTAAGCAACAAACGGATAGAACCATTGAATTCCTTGGGTCCATATTAGGGGGGTTAGGTATGATTATAATCAACCTCAGGACCATGGAAATGTGTGTTGCTAGGCAGATAAACAATTAGAATAGATGTTGCTAGGCAACCAGCTGTATTAGCAACAAACGGATAGAACCATTGAATTCCTTGGGTCCATATTAGGGGGGGTAGGTATGATTATAATCAACCTCAGGACCATGGAAATGTGTGTTGCTAGGCAAATAAACAATTAGAATAGCCGTTGCTAGGCAACCAGCTGTATTAGCAACAAACAGAAAGAACCATTGAATCCCCTGGGTCCATATTAGGGGGGGTAGGTGTGATTATAATCAACTTCAGGACCATGGAAATGTGTGTTGCTAGGCAGATAAACAATTAGAATAGCCGTTGCTAGGCAACCAGCTGTATTAGCAACAAACGGATAGAACCATTGAATTCCTTGGGTCCATATTAGGGGGGTTAGGTATGATTATAATCAACCTCAGGAACTATCAAAGGTTGATTTATATTATTGTTATCACATAGCATAAATTTGTGTTGTGACACCTAAATCCAAGATGGCCGCACAATCCAAGATGGCGGCGCCCGTTCTGACTTCTGGCAAAGTGCAAACATCATATACCTCGTTCTGGTGGTGCCTGGCGGCACCACCAGGTGGCTACGCCACCACTTCGGCATAAAAAAAACGCCCTCGTCACATTTTTCACTGCCAGGTAATGAGAAACAACTTTTTTTGAGTGGCCTAACTAACAGGTTTGTTTAAACCAAAAAAAAACAAAAAAAAACTGACAGGTGGTAAAATGCTGACTGACCTCCTTGGTGAAGTTGGGTGACTTGATGGAGTGCTCGGCGTGTTTGAGCTGTGCCCGCAGGATGTCCAGGATACCCCGCAGGATGACGTCATGCAGCTCGTGGCAGTGCACCTGGCCAATGGCGGGAAATTCAAAATTAAATTTCTTAAATTTTTACATGGAAAAGTATATTTATAGCTATAATCCTGTCCTTAGCATAACACTTATAAACACAGAAACTCACTTTTCCCTAAACTACTAGATTCATTTTTTAGTATGATAACTTTTAATCGAGAATGTTTTTCAATTTACTAAACCTACTGTATATTTTGAGAGGTGTGCCTGAATGTATATGCATGTAGAATATAGCGGATGGTTAATATATAGATGACCAAGGGCATGATGCATGAATGCATTATGCGGCCTTAACCCTTTATAAAGGATGGCACGTCGCTAAAAGATTACGTTTGTCGTCATGATGCATTGGCCTATTGGAATGTCTCAACCTGGTAGGGTCGTCATGATGCTTGAATGCAGCACTGGCGAGTTACTCGCCAGGGCTGCATTCATGCATTATGACGACCCAGGGCATGATGCATTAAGGCATGATGCCATCCTTAAAGTGTTAAACCATTTTTCTTTCTGGAGTTGTTGATAGTTACAGAGTTGATTGTTATGATCAACCCTGGACACAGATAGGTTTCTCTTGTTATAAGCTCATCAGGCATCTAAATAGCTTCACTTATTGAAGCTATCGCGGACAAGGTGTCTAAAAAAATAAAGTGTTAAACCCCACTCACCTTGAGTATGTCGTCACAGAAGGCGAGGTAGGACCGTGTGAAGTGGGTGGTGTTGGCTGTCAGTACAGTGAAACACTCATCTGGGGGACGAACAGCAAAGGTAGTAAATATAAAGATTAGCGCTCAAAAATCTAATTTCTTCTCAAAAACAAGATAGGTTTGCAATCATTTTTTAACAGCAGGTGGGGCTAGGGGGGGAGGGGGTGAAATTTTGGCCGGGTGCGCAATTTTTTTTTGCCCCCCACCCCTAGTCAAGGGGTCAAATTTACAGTAAATTCTGATGAATTCGCCTGTAGGGGACAGGAGAGAGGGGAGGGACAGGAGAGAGGGGAGAAATGGAAAGACAGCAGAGAAGGAGGGGAAGGAGAGAAAGGAGGGACAGGAGAGAGGGGAGAGACAGGAGAGAGGGGGGACAGGAGAGAGGGGAGGGACAGGAGAGAGGGAGGGCGAGGAGAGAGGGGGGAGACAAGAGAGAGAGGGGGAAGGAGAGAAAGGAGGGACAGGAGAGAGGGAGGGGAAGAAGAGAGAGGGTGAGACAGAAGAGAGAGGGGGGAGGGAGAGGAGAGGAGAGAGGGGGAGAGACAGGAGAGAGGAGAGAAATGGAAAGACAGCAAAAGGCTGCTTTCAAAAATGAAATAAAATGTCTCACCATATGTGTAATTAGTGATGTTTATGAATCCCAAATCCATCATTTCTTCCTCGTATTTCTCCATCATTTCTGCATTTTTGTAATTCACAGGCCGCCATAGGTCCTCCTGTAGAAAAATAGATTAAAATCAGGAAAATTAACAACCACACAAAAATTATTCCTTTTCAAAACGTAATTGAGCCAAACGGCTCATATATTCTTTATTCTAACGGGACATATTTATGGTACATTTTGTATAACTAATTATGTTGTCTCCAGTCAACTAATTATCCTATTTTTTAAAATAATAAAAGCTTTAATCACATCTACTACCAACCCCGTTTCACCTTCCCCTTGAAGACTTATCGAGACCCGATAAAATGGCTAATGGTGCTATTTTTAATAGCGGTGGTGAGAAAATAGAGTGAGGAATGTATTTTCCTTTCATTATTGAGAGAACCACTACATTTTTTTATGAAGATATCTAGAGGTTTCAGAGTGTGTTTAAACTGTCTGGAGAGTATAGGAAAGGCAAAGTTATTTCAAAGTAAATGAGTTAGTGGGTAGGTATGGTCCCACAGGATACGATCTTCGTCTATTCTCTTCACTGCATTTCAAGTGTGTTTCTTAACTAAACTCACAAACGTATTTTTTTAGGATAGATTTCTTACATGTTTCTTGTAATAGTACTTATGACATAATATAATTATGGTAAGGAATCTTAGGTATGGGGGGGGGGGGAGGGGGGGCAATGTTGCCTCAGTCACTTACAGAAATGTCATCTATTGAGGTGCGAATTAACCTTAACCTTCTAATGCCAACATAGTGCTTTAATGTGCCATGCATTTATTGCCACGAAGCATGAATGCAGTACTGGCGAGTAAACTATCAGTGATCTATTGATGCATCATGTCGAGCCTACAGGAATGATACACTCCTGAAGGGTGGGCATGATGCATCAATGCAGAGCCAGTGAGTTATTCACCAATGCTGCGTTGGTGCATCATGACGAGAAATGAACATGAAGCCTTGAGGCATCATGTTGGCTTTACAGGGTTAACCCGTTAATGGCCCCCAGTGCTTTAATACATCAAATCCTTGGTTGTCATGATGCATGAATGTAGCCCTGGTGAGTAACTCGCCAGTGTCTCAGAACTGTACGGTCGGCATGAATGCAGCACTGGCGAGTTACTCGACAGGGCTGCATTCATGCATCATGATGATAAAGAGCATACTGCATCAAAGCGTTATGTGGCCCTTAAAGGGTTAATCGAAAGGTTAATACAAACTATGTATGACAACAGTAGACGCTGTTGCTGAGGGGTCGGTGGATTGTCCTGTAAATTAAATACCCTTTTCTTAGTTAATTTTTTTTTTATACAAATACTTGTTCTCCTACTTGTCTTACACACCGAGTTCTCCCATAGGAAGTGCTCAAATACATAACATTTTTATGGAGCGGGTTGGTGGTCTGGGTCCAAGGGTTTAGCCCTTTAAGGGCCGCATAATCCTTTAATGCAGTCTATCCTTTGTCGTCATGATGCCTGGATGCAGCGCTGGTGAGTAACTCGCCACTGCTGCATCCAAGCATCATGACGCCCACACCGGGCTGATTCACTTCTGAACGGTCGGCAAGATACAGCCCTGGCGAGTTACTCACCAGGGCTGTATTCCTGCATCATGAGGACAAAGGGCATAATGTATTAAAGCACTATGCGGCCCTTAAGGTTTTATTGGGGCGAAGGGGGTGGGGTGGTGAGGGCCTTCTGACACTGGTACAATTTCTTATGACATCTTCCTGATTAAAGACAGATATTGTTAGTTCTAATGGCAGCAAACATGCTTTTTTTTCAAGATAAAACGAATATAATAGCACAGTCAAAAGGCACTGATGCATTTCTCGACATTCCAACTATCCTGAAAAGCAAACACTTGTTATCAATCAGAAATCGTGATGCTGAAAGAGGTCAGTATAGATCTATACTTTGCATAAAACAGTTTAATGGACTGAATATTTGCTATTTATACCATTAAACTTTAGGCTCGCACACATCGCACACTACGGTAGGTATAGTTTATCATATGACTCAGCGGCTATATTAGATCTATAACAGCATTAACGCGTTAACTAAATCAAATTTCAGTAAGGACATCCAATTTGGCCATTTTCTTTTAGCACTTTAATGTCAATGTAGTGCACTGTCCCCCTTTGTCAGCATGATGCATGAATGCAGCACCGGTGAGTAACTCGTTGGTGCTGCATGCATGCATCATGCTGACCCTAGAGGGTTGATACACTCCCGAGGGCTGCCATGATGCACCGATGCAGTCCCGGTGCTGTGTCGATTCATCATGAATACCGTAAAACCTCGCGTATAAGCCTAACTCGCGTATAAGCCGCACCCCGATCTTATAAGCCGCACCAGCGATCTGGTTATGGTGACTTTAATGCTGTACTATAGGAGCAAGAACTCGCGTATAAGCCGCACCTGGACTCTGTGCCGATCCTATAAGCCGCGACAGCGAACTGATTCGCGTACTAGCCGCGGCTTATACGCGCGGGTTTACGGTAGACAAAAAACAAGAAGCATTGATGCATCATGTCGGCCTGAAATGTTTAATCAGAATTTGTAAGAATCTTGAACTCAAAACGTTCAACGAATACATCATTTCTAACCGTAAATATTTTCAAAAGATAACCCTTCAACACAACAAAATATTCTTCTCTTTATGAGGTTTTACTTACTGGTAATGTTTCAAAATTTCTCAAATCTGAATGCTTCAAAAATAACAAGGGATAGGCATGTGAAAATGTCAAAATTTCAATCGATTTGGCCAGGATTTTCAGTAATTCAATATCACTTGTACAACTGAATTGGTGCTGTAGATAATATCCATTTCTTTAATTCACAGCAAATACAATCCTGAAGTTTAACACACTGCAATAGTTAGTTGGTCACACTCACAAATCATGTTAGTTTGATCCTTTAAGGATGGCATGTCGCTAAAATACCACATTTGTCAACATGATGCACCAATACAGCCCCAGCAAGTAATTTGCCAGGGCTGCATTGGTGCATCTGAACCCCATAGGGTCGGCATGATGCACCAATGCAGCACTGCAAAGTCACTCACCAGGACTGCATTCATGGCGTCAAATGTCATCTCTTTTAGAGACATGCCGTCCTTAAAGAGGTAAAAAGTCGTATGATAAATACCTCTCAGTTTGGGCTGCATGAACACTTCACTCTTAGCCTTAAACCCTTAAACCTTTTAAGGACGGCATAATGCACTAATGCATCATGCCCTTGGTCGTCAGAGCTGAATGCAGCCCTGGCGAGTAACTCACAAGAGCCGCATTCAAGCATCATGCTAACCCTTTGGGGTTGATACATCCCAAAGAGAAAGAACGATGCATTCATGCATCATGACGATAGAGGGCATGATGCATTGAAGCACTATGCGCTCCTTAAAGGGTTACTAAGGGGTATATATGGCTCCTTGACTTAGGCTCGTCGGGACAGACTCTCCTGGGAACGTGGACAAGAAAATCTTTCCAATCTTAAAAGCGACAATCTTAAGGTCAATTATTTTAAAAACGTTGCTTGCTTTTTAGATAATCGCTTCTGTAAACCCGCTCTAGATTGCGCCACTTGTGCTTACTGGTTTTTGTTTTTTTTACCTTTATTTATTTATTGCTGGTAGTATATTTTTTTCTTTCTTTTTTTCTTTCTTTTTCAAAACTGATATCAAACACAACTATGGACAACTGCACCAGGTATAATACAGTGGTGCCATCTGGTGTTTAGAATCTGTTATTATCTTTAAATTATCTTAAAATGCAGAGGGAAAAGTTTTTAAGATTAGGCCACTTAAAATTGATTATCAGCTTTGCGGACACCGCGCGCATCCTCTAAAAAGGGCCGCATTGGTCCTTTTTTTCACCTTTTAAGAAAATAAATGCCCAAAAACTTAGGGCGCATCTAGAAAAAATCAGGAGACATGTTGCAAAAATACAAATATCTCAGCTGATAATGGTTAGAAGCAAGAGTCATACGGTTGGTTCATGCATTGATTACTAGGGGGCACCACCTACCCTCTCCTCACCTGTGCCCAGGTATAACTGGGTCACAGCTGATCTCCCCTCTCAGGCAGGCAGACAGGGCAGCCAGGCAGAAAAAAGGCCCTCCCGCACCTCCAAAAAAAAGTATATCAAATTTTTGAAAAAGCCTCCCTCCCTCACCGATTTTTTTCCAAAAAGTGTCCGCAAAGCTGATTATCAATCTTAAATATATAGTGGTTTAAAACTATAGCTACTATAGAGTAACACTAATGTTAACTAAAGGAGTGGGCTATGTTGTTAGAGAGCTATTGTAATTTTGACCCAAAATATGGATTCTACACCCTAGATAACCCTAAAATCCATGTATCACACAAGGAAATCAGACAATATTTTATTATCCCCTCAAGCTAAAAGTAGGCCTAGTCCCAATAGGAATTGAATTTATGTAGGAAGATTTTATTATCCCCTCAAGCTAAAAGTAGGCCTAGTCCCAATAGGAATTGAATTTATGTAGGAAGATTTTATTATCCCCTCAAGCTAAAAGTAGGCCTAGTCCCAATAGGAATTGAATTTATATAGGAAGATTTTATTATCCCCTCAAGCTAAAAGTAGGCCTAGTCCCAATAGGAATTGAATTTATGTAGGAAGATTTTATTATCCCCTCAAGCTAAAATGTAGGCCTAGTCCCAATAGGAATTGAATTTATGTAGGAAGATTTTATTATCCCCTCAAGCTAAAAGTAGGCCTAGTCCCAATAGGAATTGAATTTATGTAGGAAGATTTTATTATCCCCTCAAGCTAAAATGTAGGCCTAGTCCCAATAGGAATTGAATTTATGTAGGAAGATTTTATTATCCCCTCAAGCTAAAAGTAGGCCTAGTCCCAATAGGAATTGAATTTATGTAGGAAGATTTTATTATCCCCTCAAGCTAAAAGTAGGCCTAGTCCCAATAGGAATTGAATTTATGTAGGAAGATTTTATGATCCCCTCAAGCTAAAAGTAGGCCTAGTCCCAATAGGAATTGAATTTATGTAGGAAGATTTTATTATCCCCTCAAGCTAAAAGTAGGCCTAGTCCCAATAGGAATTGAATTTATGTAGGAAGATTTTATTATCCCCTCAAGCTAAAAGTAGGCCTAGTCCCAATAGGAATTGAATTTATGTAGGAAGATTTTATTATCCCCTCAAGCTAAAAGTAGGCCTAGTCCCAATAGGAATTGAATTTATGTAGGAAGATTTTATTATCCCCTCAAGCTAAAAGTAGGCCTAGTCCCAATAGGAATTGAATTTATGTAGGAAGATTTTATGATCCCCTCAAGCTAAAAGTAGGCCTAGTCCCAATAGGAATTGAATTTATGTAGGAAGATTTTATTATCCCCTCAAGCTAAAAGTAGGCCTAGTCCCAATAGGAATTGAATTTATGTAGGAAGATTTTATTATCCCCTCAAGCTAAAAGTAGGCCTAGTCCCAATAGGAATTGAATTTATGTAGGAAGATTTTATTATCCCCTCAAGCTAAAATGTAGGCCTAGTCCCAATAGGAATTGAATTTATGTAGGAAGATTTTATGATCCCCTCAAGCTAAAAGTAGGCCTAGTCCCAATAGGAATTGAATTTATGTAGGAAGATTTTATTATCCCCTCAAGCTAAAAGTAGGCCTAGTCCCAATAGGAATTGAATTTATGTAGGAAGATTTTATTATCCCCTCAAGCTAAAAGTAGGCCTAGTCCCAATAGGAATTGAATTTATGTAGGAAGATTTTATTATCCCCTCAAGCTAAAATGTAGGCCTAGTCCCAATAGGAATTGAATTTATGTAGGAAGATTTTATTATCCCCTCAAGCTAAAAGTAGGCCTAGTCCCAATAGGAATTGAATTTATGTAGGAAGATTTTATTATCCCCTCAAGCTAAAAGTAGGCCTAGTCCCAATAGGAATTGAATTTATGTAGGAAGATTTTATTATCCCCTCAAGCTAAAAGTAGGCCTAGTCCCAATAGGAATTGAATTTATGTAGGAAGATTTTATTATCCCCTCAAGCTAAAAGTAGGCCTAGTCCCAATAGGAATTGAATTTATATAGGAAGATTTTATTATCCCCTCAAGCTAAAAGTAGGCCTAGTCCCAATAGGAATTGAATTTATGTAGGAAGATTTTATTATCCCCTCAAGCTAAAATGTAGGCCTAGTCCCAATAGGAATTGAATTTATGTAGGAAGATTTTATTATCCCCTCAAGCTAAAAGTAGGCCTAGTCCCAATAGGAATTGAATTTATATAGGAAGATTTTAGGAAGAGAACGGGATAAACGGAGAAAGGGAGAACGGGATAAAGGGAGAATGGGACAAACGGAAAGCGGATGAATGGATCAAGAGAGAACGGGATAAAGGGAGAAGGGGATGAACGGAGAACGGGATGAACGGAGAATGGGATGAACGGAGAACGGGATAAATGGAGAAAGGGATAAACAGAGAACGCTATCAACGGCGAACGCGATAAACGGCAAACGCGATAAACGGAGAACGTGATAAACGACAAACGGATAACGGGATAAACGATAAACGGGGAAAGGTATAAACGGGGAAAGGGAGAACGGGATAAACGGAGAACGGGATAAACGGAGAACGGGATAAACGGAGAAAGGGAGAAAGGGAGAATGGGATAAACGGAGTACCAATATAATCCGACAAAACGAAAATCGCAAATATCTTCGCTGTTTACGCTCCGATCGGCCCGATTTTCGGAAGGGTAGGAGAACTTCAAAATCGTTTTTGGGTCAAATCGTTTTGGGGCTCAAAATCGGTTTTGGGGGCAAAATCGGTTTTGTAGGCAACATCATCTGCAGCTCACGCCGCCCCCCCCCCCCCCGGCCAACCCGACACGTCGAACTCGAAGCAAAGCTGCAACGAAGATGGTGTCGCTGCTGACGCTCTGATCGACTCGCTTTTTCGGCCGAGACGTAAAACAGCGGTTACGCGCTGCCGGGCGCTGACGCCCACAGCCACCTGCTCGCCCCCAGCCACCTACTTTCCCACAGCCACCTGCTCACCTACAGCTACCACCTGGAATTCGATTATACATGACTTCCAATATATGAAATTAGGGTAGCTTCTTCTGGCGATTACGATTCTGCTGTCAGAAATGAGAAATAACGTACTGTACTCAAATTAGATAATCCATTTGACTTTCTAATGACAAAAGCGGTATCCCCTCAAGCTAAAAGTAGGCCTAGCCTTATAAAAGAGGATTAGGGGCAGGAAAGGTCCTAATAAAGAGGAATTTGGGGAGGAAAGGTGCTATAAAAGAGGATCTCGGGCAGAAAAGGTGCTAAATAATTTATTTTTTTTTGTGTTTTTTTTTGGCTTCAGCGAGGGTAGGGGGGCTATAAATAAAATAGGCCAAGCTATAGTTAGTAGGCCTACATTGAGAGAATTGATTATAGTCCCGGTGCCCCCCCCCCCCCCCCCCCTCTTTGTTTTCAATAGCCTAGCCTAGGTCAAATTGATACATTTTAGTAGCGGCAGCAAATTGATACATTTTAGTAGCGGCAGCGAATTGATACATTTTAGTAGCGGCAGCAAATTGATACATTTTAGTAGCGGCTGCAAATTGATACATCTTAGTAGCGGCTGCAAATTGATACATCTTAGTAGCGGCTGAAAATTGATACATCTTAGTAGCGGCCAAATTGATACATCTTAGTAGCGGGCGCAATATCATGTGACCTCAGTCCTGACTTCTGATTGGTCAAAAAATGGCGGCGGCTGCAGCGTGATTTCTGAGTGTCCAATCAGCACACAGCTTAGAGGTCACGTGATCAGTAGAAATCCAACATGGCGAGCGCCAACTCGCATCGATTCGAATCGATAAAATTGCTCAAATTGGTCCAAATAGCCACCATTCCACCCCCCCACCACATGTTTTCGGCCTAGAATTCGAAAATAAAGAGAATGGCGCTGGTCGCAACCCTGAAAACAAAGTAGATCCGGAGATATCGACTCGTCGGCACGCAGAAAATTGTCGAAATCCAACATGGCGAGCGCCAACTCGCATCGATTCGAATCGATGAAATTGCTCAAATTGGTCCAAATAGCCACCATTCCACCCTCCCCCACCACATGTTTTCGGCCTAGAATTCGAAAATAAAGAGAATGGCGCTGGTCGCAACCCTGAAAACAAAGTAGATCCGGAGATATGTGACTATACATGGGTTAAAATTCGACACGATCGACACGGCGACACGGCCCTTTTAAAATCTGACACGGGCGACACGCCACTTTTAAAAACCGACGGACACAGTCAAATAGATCATAATGCACTAGATAAAATTCGACACGGCGACACGGCCCTCTGGTTAAAATTCGACACAGCGACACAGTCAAAATTCTGGGCACCCATGTATAGTCACAGATATCGACTCGTCGGCACGCAGAAAATTGTCGAAATCCAACATGGCGAGCGCCAACTCGCATCGATTCGAATCGATAAACGCCAACTTCACATCAATATATTGTTTTGATGCTAAGTATTTTCATTAAACTAACAACAGGAGTTATCACCATTTTTAGTAGGGAATACAACAGAGCAATATTTGAAATGGTACAATACTGAAATCATGTAGAAAATTACATTCTCCCAACATTCACTTTTTTTTGGCAGAATCTGAGTTTTTTTTCAGTTTTTTAAAGAAATCTCTTATTTTAGGTGATTTAACTTCTTTTTTTCCCATTTCTTTTTACAGATATAGATACCTGAGGTGTTTTGCAAAAGAATGATATAGCTCAAATAGTCCACAGGATATTTCATCAAGTTGTAACAGATCAGGCAAAACATGTCTGCACAAAAAAACAGGGTGACTATATAAGAGTGGGCTTGACCTAGTTTCATAGCGTTACAGCGAACATAGCCCACTCCAATTAGCCTTATCGCTTTTAAGATTGGAAAGATTTTCTTGTCCACGTTCCCAGGAGAGTCTGTCCGCTAGTGCTTGACTTAGCCCGGTACCCTGTGGTACCTGGTGGTACCCACGTGGTACCCCACGTGACCTTACCTTGCTGGGGGCTCCCTTGTACCTCCGATCACACTACAAACACAACAACGTTACCACAACACGGCCCACATCAAGCTTCCCACCATTTCTCAGTCAAGTTTTAACTGACTTTTAACTCAAATAATTCTTTCAACTGACAAGTTTAATACAGTAAATTGCTACACATATATATAACAAGCATATTGTATATCTAACCACAGCCAGAAAAAAACACGACGGACGGAAAAATTGTGTCTATCCACTTGCGATGCAACCTTGAAGTTGCAGATTTCAAAACTTCAATGGCTGCCATTGTCTCATTGTAGCACTCACTCAAAATCTAGAAAATAACTGACAAAATATGGCAATTTTATTTTTAACTGTGTTTAAGAATTGAAAAGTTCAATTTAAAAAAAAAAAGATCAAATCCCTCTAAAATCGCCATTTGGTGACAAAAAAGTTCAAAGTCGCAAAAAAGTTTTCCTAAAAATGGCCAAATTGGAAAGTACAAAATTCAAAATCTCTTAACAAGTTAATATCCCAGAAACTGACTAATCTGGCGAGAAAACAAAGTTTTAATCACCCAAAAAGTTGATTTTCCCGAAAACAAATATTATTTGGGGAGAAAAAAAGTTCAAAATCGCCCAAAATTGCCAGTTTAGTCAGAAAAACATTTAAAAAAACACCAAAAAAAGTCGATTTTCCTGAAAATGGCCAAATTGGCGAGAAAAAAGTTCACTATAATAGGGTATTGTTACTTACGGCGGCGCGGTGTTTGACGGCCTCTAGTTGGAGGTCTATGTGGTCCTGCAGTATCCGCCCCACCTGGGGTAGTAACATGCCGTCCAGGACAAACGTCAACTCCAGCCCCACCTCCGCTAGCTGCAATATGCACATGGGTATTTTTGACAGGTTTTTATCTGCTTTTTGTTTTCACGGTCTACCTACTCGCAAACTTAGGGTGACCAAGCCCTCACAAAATTGTAAATGATATTGAATATAATGGTGATGAAATTAACATCACCAGTATGTCATTATTCACATTAGAGGACATTTCATATACATTAATATATCGAACTATGGGTATAAGTTGTAAATTAAATCGTACACAGTTCAACCATGTTTACAATATGGGTCATGATAAAGATCTAGAGCATGATACTATGTGTATGTCAGAGTGACATGTTTTACCTTAGAGGTAATTGAGCTTTATGCACTAATTAACTCTATTAATGAGTACTGTATTTCTAGCAAGAAGTAGCAAAATGTTGGTACATTGTTCAATAAAGCATGTCAAGGCATATAGTATTGTAAGGGTCTGAATTGTATAATATCTTTGTTAATTGTTTTCCCTTTCTTTTTATTGTTTAACCCTTTGATGCTAACATGCTGTCCACTAACCCACCTCAGCTAGCTGTAACACAGACAGGGTAATAAAGTTCTATATCCTTGGTCGGCTTGATGCATGAATGCAGCCCTGGCGAGTAACTCGCCAAGGCTGCATTCATGCATCAAGCCGGCATGGTCTATGAATGGAGCTCCAGCAAGCTTCTCGCCAGGGCTGCATCGATGGATCGAGAAATGTAATTTTTAGTGATAGGTTGTCCCTACCTGGTCAGAACACCTGGGGGCCTTGGCCACGATGGGTAAAGGGGGGAGGGGGGGGGGGAGATAAAACTTTTCAACCCTGCTTTGTGCAAAAAAGTCTGCACACGCCCAAAATGTCAGCTCGCCCAATGGGGTGGGGGGGGGGAGAGAGAGGCAAATAATTTTGAGGGATGGCGAAAAAACAGTTGACATACCTGGTCACAACAGCGGCGTGCCTCGGCCACACAGTCGGCCACGCTGGGTAGCGTCGTCTTGTTAGTGAACACCTGCTGACTAAACATCTTCACAAACATGGTCAGCTCCTCCTTCGCCCACACGATGAACGCTGCCAACAAACAGCAAACAACCATTAGTCATTAACACTTTAAGTATGGCAACTTATCCTTTTAATAGTTTCTGGGTGGTGTCTGGGGGGGGGGGGGGGGAGGGGGAGGCGAGAGGGCGGGTAGGGGGGGGGGAGCCAAGAGATTTCACCAATTTTCAGCAAAAAAAATAAGCACCCCTGGCTACCCTCCAAACAGAACTCGGAAATTAAACGTTCACGACTGGGAAGAATCTGGGGAAGTCACCAAGATGTGAGATATTCCCAAGAATTGTGACAAAATGAACTCGGGAATTCAATGTTCACGACTTGGGCGAATATCACAAGTTAAAACTTGTTCAAAAAACTTGTTCAAAAAACGGTCTGTCAGTGCTGTTTCGTCCTTAGAGAACTGCTTTTTATTTCCTGGTGAATACCGCAGTCCCATTGCTTTAACTAAGTAAGACAGTATTTCACACCCTCTGTTAGATGACGCCCATGATTTATAGAACGGCCTTTTTAATCATTAAAACTGATTATTTTAATACTGTACAATAGGTACCATAAAACCTCACGTAAAAGCCAGATCGTCGGTGCGGCTTATAGGATCTGCCCCCTGTGGGGGTGCGGCTTGTACATGATATTTTATATGTATGCTACATTACTACATGTATATGCGCGATTTCCAGACCCCTGTTAGGCTTATACCATTTCTGAAAGTTAAGGTGCGGCTAATACGCGAGTTAGGGTTATACGGGAGGTTTTACGGTATATACTTACATGAGAAGCACCCGTAGAAGTGTGGGAATGCCCTGAGGAACTCGTTACAGGTGTCGGTGAGGCAGTTAAACGTTTAACCATTTAAGGAGGGCATGTCGCTAAAAGATGACATTTGTCGTCATGATGCACCAATGCAGCCCAGGCGAGTAACTCACCGGTGCTGCATTGGTCTATCATGCCAACCCTCCAGGAGTGTCTCAACCCCATGAGGTCGGCTTGATGTATGAATGCAGCACTGGTGAGTTCTTGCCAGGGCTGCATTCATGCATCGTGACCACAAAGGGCATGATAGATTGATGCTTTATGCTGTACTTAATTACAAAGGGTTAAAGAACTGTCTATACACTTACATGAGAAGCACCCGTAGAAGTGTGGGAATGCCTTGAGGAACTCGTTACAGGTGTCGGTGAGGCAGTTAAAGAACTGCTCACACAGACGCCGTATGTACAGCGTCGTGTTGCCCTCCATCTTCAGCTGACGCACGTTGTACTTGGTGATCGCACTCCGGTTCTTCAGGAACAGCTCCGACGCCTGCCGGGAAAAAATAGAGCGCAAAACGATAAAGTTTGAAAAATAGGAAAACCTTGGTTATAAGCAAATAGTGACTTTGGGGAACACCCCAAGCTGGCCCCAACTCGTCCTCGGACGCGTCCGAGCGACATCGCTGGTATTTGAAGGGCCATGACGGCGTCACTTTCCCCGTATATTGGGGGGGATTCCTACTCGGTACACTTTCAATACCACAGCACCAAGCGCACAGGAACTATTTTAACCAGCAACCTTTGGTGCCAGCGATGACGCTCGAGAACAGAGGTCGAGGTGGGGCCAGCTTGAGAACAGCCTGACATACAGTGACTCCAAAACTATCCACTTTCAACATACTTATATTAGCAACCACAGTACTCCCTAAGTGGCGCCTCAAGTGTTTCTAGTGTAGCCTTTAGGAATTGACTAATGAAAAGATAAGCATTTATACGATGGCCCTATTTATGGGAAATATTTATCATAATGATCCCACTCCGGTTCTTTAGGAACAACTCAGACACCTGGCGGGAAAAAGGAGCGAAAAACTATACAAATCTAGATACCATGATACTGAATTCACAAAAGAAGCATAAGTTAGGAAAACCTCACCTATGAGCCTAATTCTCTTTGGAGTTTTTAAAATTTTTCATATATTAGAGCCAAATTTTATCCCACTTAGCTTTTGGTGAGGTTTTGATATTGTGGGAAAAATTCATGCACTTTTACTATAAAGAAGAATGAAATTGTTCTTTTTTTTATAAGCCAAATTTTGATACCCAAACTCACTTTCGGCTTATATATACTGTAAATGTCCCTTACCAAGATGTCTTTGCCCGGCGCCTTACCAGCTGCATGACAGCTCGCCTCGAGGCCCGCCACCCAGCAACCGTTTTATCTATATACACTTGTACACTTACCCGGGCTGACTTTCCGAGCCGTACTAGCTGAGTGACGGCTCGCCTCGCGGCGCGCGGCCCGCCCCGCAGCGAGCGTTATATCTGTATGTATATAATCGACTTACCCTAGCCGACTTTCCTAGCCGTACTAGCTGAGTCACCGCCCGCCTCGCGGCGCGGCCCGCCCTGCAGCGAGCGTTATATCTATCAACACTTACCCTGGCCGACTTCCCGAGCCGCACTAGCTGCGTGACGGCTCGCCTCGCGGCGCGCGGCCCGCCCCGCAGCGACCGTTATATCTATACACACTTACCCTTGCTGACTTTCCTAGCCGTACTAGCTGCGTCACGGCTCGTCTCGCGGCGCGCGGCCCGCCCCGCAGCGACCGTTCGGGTGCCACCTGCAGCTCCTGCATCAACACCTCCGTCAGCTGCTGGATGCGGTGGTCGATACGCGCCCTGGAACAACACCAGGGGTCTTTGTTAGAAAGTTCCTCGTGCATTGTAAGCGTACCGTATTCGACCTAATAAGCGCTTCCCTCCCTTTTTTCAGATTTTTTCCAGATATTTTAAATGTGTTCCTCCCATTTTGTCACTGTTTGTCACATCTGTGTGTGCCATGGAGCATTTCACACCTGTGCAGGTGTTAAGGCCAAGCCAAGTGTGAACTTTTAGGGGTGAGTAGATGCCTTATAGAGTCCACTGAAGTGGGCCAGTAGTGTGTATATGACAGTCATGAAGGGGCGCTTATTAGAATGGATATTTGGGGCTGATTTTTTCACTGAAAATAATATTTTAAGCGCCCAGGGCGCTTATTACGAATACGGTATACCTAAAGATGCAGAGGAGGCATAGGAAACCGAGGGACCCCATTCCAACCAGATTTAAGCGTCTCCTTTCATGCATGATGGTGCATATGTACACGCTTACCATATTCGACATAATAAGCGCACACCCCCTAATAAGCGCACACCCACTGTTTGTGGCCGAATTTTATACTATAAATAATCAAAAATATCTCAATTGTTTACCCCGTTTGAACTCTTAACTACTAAAAGGTGTCCATAATAATCTTTTAAGTGCACTGTGCGCTTATTACTGCGAATATGGTATATTGGAATTGTCTAGAAAAGTAGTCTATGAGCCCCCTTTAATTCTCATTACCGTAAAACCCCGGCTTTAAGACAGATCTTATTTCTTTTGTTTTTTCTCTACAAGACAGATTTTTTTCCTAGAATTAGGGGGTCGTCTTAAAGGTGGGGTTTTTATATACCGGGTAATAGAAAATAGTGAAATCGATTTTCAAACGTTTTTTTTCCAAAGTTGGGGGGTCGTCTTAAAGCCGAGGTCGTCTTAAAGCCGGGGTTTTACAGATAGGCTGTATCTTTACTTACTTGTACTCGCGAACTGGAGCTGATTTTGAGCATCCTGTCAGGAATTCATTTACTGCAATACAACAAAGTACTTGAGTTGTTGTTAGCAGACTCACAGTGCATCCATTTATACAAGAGTATATCTTTCTCATTATTCTGACATAACCTCACTAAACTAGAATCATCTACCCGAGTGTAAGTCAAAAACAAAAAACAAATTTGTAAATTTTTCCTCTCAACTTTGGGCAAAATTATGATATTTCAAATTTGGTGACCATATTTGGGCCAAATTAGACTCTTAAGTACGAGAAATAAATTCATGATATTTGCTACTAAACAAAATTTTAAAAAGGTACATAAAATATTTAAAAAATGGAACAGAAATATGAATTGCGAAGCACACTGTATGTTATTCATATTCAATACGGTATATTAAGGTTACCTTTCTCTACGAGGTCTACGGCTCCCTCAAAGTCCCGCTGCGCGATACAGACGTCCAGGTCCTCCGGCAGCTCCTGCAGCCAATCAGCATGCAGCATGTCCGTCTCCATGACGACCGAGGTGGGACGCGAGTCGGGCGTCTCGTCAAAGTCATCCTCAAACGCTGCAGGAAAAGTAACGATAAATAATCTCAACACGCAGGTTTGTACGTGAGTCAGGGCCAGTCTTGATTTGGTACCAAACATGCCTACCGTAAAACCTCTCTGATAAGCCGATCTTTTTGGGGACTTTAGGCTCAATTCGGCTTTTAGCATTTTCTCAAAGTGGGGGGCCGGCTTATAAGAAATATTTTTTATCAAGTAAAATATAGTTTACCAATGTTTAAATGGGTCCAAATTCGGCTCATAAAATTTGCGGCTTATACAAGTTTTTTTCAGACATATGCTATAGTACTAAAACCCTAAAGTCACCATAATCAGAATGTCTGTGTGGTTTATAGCATCTTCTTAAGTTTGGGGTGTGGCTTATACAAGAGTTATTCTTGAACGTGAACATTTTTGTCAGATTATATCGGTGGTCTAGAGGGCTACAACAGTGACTTACAAATGAGTAACTGGAGGAAACTGACTTCCTCAGTACCAAGTATTAAAGGTTGGTTCTAATCTTCAATTCTTGGTTGGAGAATGAAATATAATTTTCGGGTGGAAAACTGGTTTCAGGCACCAGGTACGGGTTATAGGATTTTCCCATTCATGCTGTGGATTATATGCGAGATCTTTTTAAAAAAAAATTGTTTTATCTGGGTAAAAGATTACAAATAAAAAAGTACCGTAAAACCTCTCCTTTAAGACGATTTCACCTTTAAGACGACCCCCTTGTATGAGGAAAAACTTGAGAATGTTTTTTTCTTTAATCCTATATAAGAAAACCCCACCTTTAAGCCGACCCCCTAGTTAGGGAAAATAAATCCCAAAATATGGTCGTCTTAAAGGCGGGGTTTTACGGTAGATGTATCACCTAGCATGTGCGCATTGTATTGCCTCCGCTAGCGATTATAAGTGGTAATTCACGGTACTTACGATTGGAGGACTCTACCGAGGTGCTGGGGGTGCGTTCTGCTGCGGCGGCCGCCTCTTTACGCTGAGTGTCGACAGCTGCCTTCTTCTTCTTGGTTTCCTCCAGGATATCCATCCACTGACGCTGAGGATAATTAGATTGTATATATGTGAACCAAACCTCCAGTACGATTTAATTTTCCAACCCTCGAGAGGGGGGGGGGGTGAGCACCCTTGTTTCATAAAAAAGCCTACGATTTACTGTAACTTGAAGGCATTATCACATTACAGCATTATGTGGCCCTTAAAAGATTAAAGTGTTAACGCATTATGGGCCGAATAGTGCATTAATGCATATTGCTCTTGGTCATCATGATGCATGAATACATTCAAGCATCATGCTGACCTCATAGGGTTGATACACTCCCACAGGGTCCGTATGATGCACCAATGGTGCGTCATAACGACAAATTTCCCATATTAACGACATCCCGTCGTTAAAGGTATTCAACACAATCTAACTGATTGTAGATTGACCAACAATATTTCTTAATGACTCTTAGGGATGTTAGCCTGATGCATATGGAACACAAAGAAAAGAAAAAATGCTATGTCGCGGGATTTGTTTGCCTTTTAGAGGGTATACTAATTTGGGTGAATCACATAGGCCTTCATGAGAAAATCATATTTTTCTACATCATTTGACATAGAAAAAGATCTCCCAACAATATCTCAATAAAAATACAGGCATGCATTCAGATGATCATTAGGAACATGTTGAAAAGAAGAAAATAAGGGGTCACGGGCAAAATGAAATTATGCTGAATTATTCAAAATAATTTCTTATCTATTCACTGTATAAGCCTATGGGCATGGCAGATAGGAAAAATAGTGATTAGGATGCATAGAATACCAAGGTGTGACACTTGGATGGCAGATAAAGGAAGATCATGACATATAAGTTGGAGAAATCTGCAAATATCATGGTTTTAGGTAGTTCCAGTTTTTGCCACCAGGTGCCGTATGCCTAGATTGTGTTGAGTACCTTTAAAGTATTAAAAAAGGTCCTTACCTTGGCTTTGGGGTTCTCTGCCTGGTACATCCGGGTGTCTGGGAACATGAGCAGCTTGAAGGCGTTTTTACACGGTCCACGCTCGTTCTCGTTCACCACAGCCAGGCTGTCCAACTCGTACAGCGTCTGGAACCGGTACTTCACCGGGCCACGGCTGGACAGACAAAATAGAAAAATAGGAAGCTAAAGTCAGTTTTCGCATATGATTATGACTAAGAATTACCATTTCTATGACAGGATCCAATAAATAAGTTCCCGAATAAAGTAATTTTGAAATAGTCTGTTAACAATGAATTGTATGACATATATGTTATATTGCTTTGTTGTTGTATACGTGTTCATCAAATCATCATAATACCAATTGAATTAACTCATATATTGTTAGGATGGACGGTTTTTTGTGCATACATTTGGGGACACATCTGCTTAAATATCATTGAGTCCAGTATCGTTTGACTCAAAAGAGAGAAGCCAATCTGTTGCAGAAGGGGAGTGCCAGAGTAATGTAAGGGAGTCAGGCAATGCTGTACTCTTCTCTCAGAGTCTGGCAATGCAGGAAAGACGTTCATGTATAGACTATAGAAAGAGAGTCCAGAGTTTCTTAATGATGTACTCTGTTTCCATGAGGCTGGAGTCTCCATCCAGAATCACACTACGCTGGAATAATGATGGGCTTTAAAATTTAAAATTTCAAAAAAGAGACGTACCGGTGGGGTAGCCATGTGGCGACCATGAGGCTGTCGTTAAGGAGGAAGGCGTGCACTTTGTTGAGCTGCGTGAACGACTCGGGATCCAGCTCAATGAGGTCCGCGTCGTGCACCAGGGTACGACCCGGAACCTCCGTCACACTCTACCAGAAATAAAGATAAATGAAGATTAATAAATTGATCACTTTATATATTATATATTTTTAAAATCTCAACAAATCACCTTCGCCCACCAATATCGATGGAATATCATGACGATCTGATTTGTAAAGATTTAATAAAAAAAAGTAATGTAATCAATACTTTTTACATACTTTCCATTTCCTATTATTTGTCTCAATATGTTTCAGTGAATGAATATCATTTTGATTGGTATTGTTTTTTCAAAGTAGTTTTAAAATTTAACCCGAGATTTGTTCTACGCTAGATGGGGCTTCAAGTAGTCCAGGTAAACGCGATACCAGTTTTCACACATGTATTCTCACCTGTAGGAAAACAGGGATCCCGTTTACCCGGACTACTTGAAGTCCCATCTAGTGCAGAACAAATCTTGGGCTCTCCCTACCATTGGTTGTCTTGATATATACCGGTAATGTAAATCGGGAAATAAATACTGTAAACGTATATTTCGCGATGTACAGACCGAAAATTTATCCAATAGAGCTTTGTAACTGCCACCTTTTAAAATCCGCAAATTTATAGATACCCCACAAGTTAAATACATCAGAGCGGTATAAATGAAGTGGTATTTCTGTTTTTTTGTTTGAAGCCATTTAATGAAGGAAAACAACTTTTCCTTGGTATTCCCTATTGAATACAGCCACATTGCATTCAATGAGGGGCATTGGTTAAAGGCCCTTCCAATAAATATAAAGCATAATAAATCTTGTATCTCAAAAAAAAAGAAAAAGTGTGCTTACGGAGCATCCTTCGACTTTCTCCAGCAGGAAGGCGAGGTTCTTCTGTAAGTCCTCCTCAGGGGGCACGTCATCCGGGTCCTCGGGGCCCTCCGCCTGGGGGCAACAACGGGAACTAGTTAACACTTTAAAGTAGGTATCCACATACACTATACAGGTACAGGTGGGAGGAGCAGCGTAACACAACTCCCAATAGTTAGAGCTTTAAGGACGGCATGTCGGTAAAAGATGACATTTGTCGTCATGATGCACCAATGCAGCCCCGACGAGTAACTCGCCGGGGCTGCATTGGTGCATCATGACAACAAATGTCCCTTGTATAAGCCACAATCTATATACTGGTAGCCATGTTTGTTATCAAATTGAAGCTGATTCTGATTCACATACAAGCCACTGCTTCTACATGAGGCGTTACGGTACGGTAAAACCTCTCTGATAAGCCAACCTCTTTTGGGGAATTCAGGCTTGATTTGGCTTATAGAATTGTCTCAGACTATGAGTCAGAGAGGGTGGGGGGAGGTCGCCTTTATAAGTGGGTTTTTTATTGGGTAAATTATAGTATAACCATGTTTAAATGGACCAAATTCGGCTTATAATATTCTCTCAAAGTGGGGGATCAGCTTATAAGGGAGGTCGGCTTTACGGTAATGTAGTACCGTAAAGCCTTGCATAGAGGCCGCGCGCGAGTCAGAACACAGTGCAGCTTATAGGATCGGCACAGAAACGGGGTGCGCCTTGTACACGAGTTTTTGCTATTATAATACAGTACAAAAGTCACCATACTTAGATCGCCTAACATTGGGGTGTGGCTTATACGCAAGTTAGGTAAAAAAAAAAAAAAAAAATTGTGTTCAGGTATCCCTAGCATTTTTATTTTTTGGCCATACCCAAATTTTTTTTCTTTTTTTGGAAGGCATTTTTGTGCTTTTTCTACCAAAAAACACTTTTTAAAAATGAAACATTATACGAACTGGGAGGAATTTCGTCTCAGAATCCTGTAAAAAAATGGTAAAAAAAATAAACTTTTTTTTTTTGGCCTTAGGCTTATACACCCCGCCGCCCCTTTGAACTATAGTAACACGCAGCTTTTTTTTTTATTAAAAAAAAGGGCTCACGCCCCCCCCCCCCCCTTACTAGTAAATGCACACTCCCCTAGCGTACCTTGTCTCCGGTGATAGACATCTCCATCATGGTGGTCATGACAGACTTCTGGTCCGTCAGCATGTGGCTCAGCTGGTACATCTCCTGCTCCAGGACTCACACAAGGATAAGGAACCACTTCTTTCACTTTTTTTAAAATTATTTTATTTTGATTTTTACTCTTTTTTTTCAAGGATCCCCCCTCTTTTTATTTGTTTTTTTTCATTTAAAGTGAGCCTAGGCAGATCCTAGCCTGAAACCACTTTCACTTTTCTTTTTCTTTTTTTTTATCTTAGGCCATTCAAAAAAAAAAAGTTGTTTCTCATCACCGCGCGCATCATAAAAATCATGATTTGGGGAATTTTTTTTTTTCTTTTTTTACATTTTTGATGAAAAATATGTTAAAATTGCCAAAATATTGGCAAATTTGGTATCAAATTAAAGCTTATGCTGTCAGCAATGCAATTAGCTAGGTGTAACTTACATTCTTACAACTTTTGCTGATCAATAAACTCCAAATTACTAAAATTTGAAAATTGATCCCGAAATGTCCAAATTTCCCTATGTAAATTGCCCCGAGTAAAAAAAAAAAAAAAAATTAAATAAAAAACGCCCTCGTCATATTTTTTATTGCTTGGTGATGAGAAACAATTTTTTTTTTTTGAGTGGCCTTATTTTAATTTTATCTTATTTTAATTTAATTTTTTAATTTTTTTTCAAGGATCCCCCCCCCCCGTCCGTTTTTTATATTCTATTTCATGACAACACAAACTGCCTAATAACTTTGTTGCAGGGATCTGGTCCTTGATTAAAGCAGTTATCAAAATATGCTATTTTTTTGTTTTTGTTTATTATGTAGATAGAATGTCATGGTTATCTAAATGCGGTGTCTAGCTGTATAGTATCTTGGACCATCTTATTAAATGACCTGACAGTCAAATTCAAAGGAAACTATTTATACCGGAAATTAAAATATAGATTTAAAAAGATAGTATCTATAAAAATATACTGGTAGGCCTTCATGGTTATTATTTCATTTAGTGATCTCACAAGAGCATGATATTTAAAGATAACATTGTACACAGCGTCACAAGGATACTGGAGATTTCCTTGGCTGTTTCTATGAACTGTGAGTAGTTTTTGTAGACATTCTTTTTGAGGGCGACGGCAGTCTCTTCAGCGAGTGTCTGGACGACTTGTCGTGTCTCGAGCAGCTCATCTTCACCGCCCTGCGACAACTTGTTAACAACTAGAACCAAGCAGAGGAAATTATGGTCACACTGGGTACTTTATCATATACAGTCAACTCTCACCTAATGGTCACCTCTCTATAGTGGTCACCTCGCCAATGTGGTCATTTATGGAAAGAACCGTCAAGTTTCCTCTATATCTTAATATAGAAAACTCTCTCCAATAGGGTCACCTCTCTATTGTGGTCACCTCGCATTGTGGTCACTGATTTCCCAGTCCCAAGGTCCATATTACTCTCTCTAATGTGGTCAACACATTATGTTTTGCCAACAAAAACAATTATATAAGTGTGTTCATTGTCTGCAGAGTGAGTTTTTTAGTAGATGTTATGTCTATAGAAATGTCTGAAGCCAAATAGATAAAGGTATAGATGTAGGCTTAATGTAGTTTGATTAATGACCTTCATTTTCACTCAATATGTACACCTTTTATTTTCCATACGAATGATAATTGAAAACCTCGGAGACATGCATGCATTTCTATGCTCTCTTCAATGTGGTCACCTCGCCAATGTGGTCACTTTAGCAAAGTCCCATGGGTGACCACAATAGAGAGAGTTGACTGTACAAGCCTACAACATAGCCTAGCCAGACCATACACAGAACTACAACTGCCCCCTCCCCCAGAAAAACCAGAGATCTAGACCGTCTCACTTTGCCACCCATTGTACATACATTGAGTTTAATAGTCTGATCAATCTTCGGCTGACTTTGGAGGTCTGTGTGGAGAAGTGGTGGAGGGGGGGTCCCCCTGTCGATTTCAAGAAAAGGGCTCATTTGTTAGTATTACATTCAAATTTCCATCTTTCTTGTGAGTTAAAATGTGACTTCTTAGTCATACATTCCTCTTCTTGTTCAAATTTGGAGAGAAAAATAGACTTTTCCTAGAACATGTACCCGGTACAATTTATTGCACCCCATCATGTATATTCAATATAAATTATATTGTCTATGATGTAGGTAAAACCCTGATGTGTGAGGCTGTATAGGCTACCTTGCATGGCAACCACAGAACGGCTGCCTAGAATTCCCTATATAGCTGGCCCCACCCCAACACTGGCAAAAGTGGTAACACCCAGGCCCAGTCACCGGCCAGTGGCAGTGCCAGGGCAGGGCCCTGCCAGGGGGTGGGTTGAGGAAGGGGGTCTCAGTCTGCGATGGCATATGGCGGTTTTAAGCATCACCTGATTACCGATCCCCTCCAAAACCCATATGACTATAGAACTTCTATAGTAGATCATATTAGTTGGTTTTAGATCTTGCTTTAAGAAAGTATACGTACAGTTTTCTGGGTCAAACGTCGTTTTTGACAGATCGCGAGCCAGTCGCTCCGCCATTTTGACAACAGGAAGTGGCGGTGAACTACAGTAGATAGTTTCGTAAATAACAAGATAATTTGATTTCAAAATGTAAATATAAAATGACGTAAACTGGAGAAATTCTGAAAATTTCAAAGAATAATGGGGAAGTGGCTATGGATTTAAGAGTTCTAGCGTTAAACTTGAATACGAAACTAATCTATAGCCGGGCACTTTGCGTTGTGACAACAAACCGCGACAGGGAAAGAAGGCGTGGACATTTGGACGTCAATTCAACAGATAAAAAAGGTAATTGACAGCTCAAAAAACATGCACTATGCACTACTAGTATGCACACTATATAATGACGTCATAATCTTTGTAATATATTAGTCTCCCCAGTCAAGTTTATGGAAATAGGACGTTCAGTTTCACCATCATGAATGAACATGTGTATTCAGGTCGGAACAGGTTCGCCGGCCGGCTAAAAATAATTTTACTCCCGATCTTTAATTGGCAGCACCACTCAGTCTCATAACAAGCTGACAGTCATTCTGCCTGACAACTGCAAGCATTTTTCTCTCATCAAAACTCTTGGTTTGCAGAGTGGTGAGAGAGTGTCACAGTGCGCGGGCCCGCGCCGGGGGCTATTTGCTCCCAGCCTCAGGCCAGTAGAATTTCCAGGAGACTCGCGTTTCACCTTTTACTTCAAATTCAATGGTGACTCGACCCCGGCTCGACCCAGAGTGCCACGAATTTGTCCGCGGGGCCTGCTATGTATAGCTGCTTGCTCAGGTGTGACCACGTCATGTGTGGCACTTGGGGGGAAAGTGCTCTTTGTAGGTCGCTACTGCCTGCTTCCTTCCACTCTCTCCCTCCCTTCTTGCCTCTGTCTCCGAGTCCAAGCCCTCTCCCTGCCTGCCCTGCTTAGTTGAGCCTGCCCAACCTTCTACTCCACAAGCATCGCTCAGTGGGTTTCATCGGAACTAGCCCTGCTTGCCCTCCCTACCTGCCTCCCTCCTTGCCTCTCCCTGCCTGCTTCCCTCCTTGTCTCTCCCTGCCTGCCTCCCTCCTTGCCTCTCCCTGCCTGCCTCCCTCCTTGCCTCTCCCTGCCTGCTTCCTTCCCTCCTTGTCTCTCCCTGCCTGCCTGCCTGCCTGCCTCCTTGTCTCTCCCTGCCTGCCTCCCTCCTTGCCTCTCCCTGCCTGCCCCCCTCCTTGCCTCTCCCTGCCTGCCTCCCTCCTTGCCTCTCCCTGCCTGCCTCCCTCATTGCCTCTCCCTGCCTGCCTCCCTCCTTGCCTCTCCCTGCCTGCCTCCCTCCTTGTCTCTCCCTGCCTGCTTCCCTCCTTGTCTCTCCCTGCCTGCTTCCCTCCTTGCCCCTCCCTGCCTGCCTCCCTCCTTGCCTCTCCCTGCCTGCCTTCTTGTCTCTCCCTGTCTGCCTCCTTTTTGGTTTTCGCTCCTGCCTCACCTCTGCCTGTCTGGCTTCATCGATCCTTGTCTGGCCCTACCTGTCTGGCTTCTTTCCTCTCGCTCCTACTTTGCCTACCCCTGCCTGCTCCCTACTTTCTTGTATCTCCTTGCCTGCCTCTCTACTTGCTTCCCCCTAACCCCTCCTTCTCCCCACCTGCCGGCCTCCCTCAAGCACTGTCTCGCTCCCTGCCTGACTCCTTGCTACCCCTACCTGCCTACCTTTCTTTCTCTCCCTGCTTGCCTCCTTGCCTGCCTTCCTTCTTAATTGTCTCCCCTGCCTGCATGCCCTCTTGCCTACCGCCCTTCTTACCTCCTTGTTGCTTAGTACATGTACTTGCCCCCTGCCTTCTTCCCAGCTCCAGGCCCTGCGTGCCTGACTCCATGGCCTCTCGTACCTGTCTCCCACGAGTGCCTGCATTCTTTCCCCTTCGCCTCCCAGTACCCATGCTTTTCTTCTTGCCTCTCCTGCATATCTCCACCACCACCCCCCCCCTCACTGCCTGCTTCCCTCCTTGCCTCCAATGAGGAAAATACCTCCCTTTTTCTCATAACTTCAGTAAAAATGAGAAATTAGTTTGAAAAAAATAAAAAGATAATGGGGGGGGTGTCAAAATCCTTAAAATGCTTTCCAAAAACAAAAAAAAAGGGGGGGGGGGAATTTAGGTTTGGCCAAAAAAATAGGGTCCATCGGGATACCTGAAAATATGTAGGTCCATGCTGAGGCCAATAATATAATAGTTGTGTGCAGGTAACATGGCCCAAAAAAATAGGGTAGGTAGGTCAATTTTTGTAAATTATTTTTACCAATTCTTTTTAAGGATTATGAAACAAAATTCCTCCCTTTTCGCATAATTTCAGAAAAAAAAAAAAAATCAGTAAAATTACAATTTTTCCGGTAGAAACAAAACGAAAATGCCTTTAAATTATTATTTTTTAATTGGGTGGGGCCAAAATTTTTTTTGGCCTGAACACCACTATTTGCTTGGCATGAGTGCATCGTCCGTCTGTGCCCGGTCAATACGGCACAGGCTGCCGTCGGGCTGATAACTCACGCTGATTAATTTGGTCAATACCGTAAAACATCTGTTAGAAACACTTTACGCGGAATCCAGCTTGTTGCATTTTCTAGGGCTGGAGGATTGGTTCTTTTACATCCCACACTACATAGGCACAGAGTGAGATGGACAGGTCTTTGATTGCTGTATGTCTACCACAGCAGGGGGAGGTGGCAGCCCATACAGCAGGGTGCTGCTGAGTCTTGAACCCACGATCTTGTGCGTGCCAGACAAATGCTCTACCTCGGAGCCACGTCCCACCCCCTATTATTGGGTACCAGGCAATGAGAAAGGTTGATCTGGTGCCCCCGTGCGGAGCATCCTTTTGGCATGGCTGCTAACGGTGTCCTCCCAGTCCTGGTGGTTGTAAAGCGGCCACGTGACCACACAATGGGGAGGGGGGGTGGAAGGGGTGAGGTCGTCAGTGTAAATTTAGATACTGCTATTTTAGGATTGTTTGAGTTGTAAACGTGGTCTACACAGTGTCCTAGACACAGGGGCTTAGTGCACCATGCTATAGTAACTAATATAACTATAGTCCAGGGTTCCCACAAGTCATGGAAATCATGGAATGTCATGGAATTTGAAAGCTGTCATGGAAAGTCATGGAATTTTGTTAAAATTTGCTGAATGTCATGGAATGTCATGGAAAATGAAAATGATGGAATTAATATTACAAAATCGCTGAGAATGTACCATTTGCTTCCTAGATTTTAGAAATTTTCTCAAGGCCCAAGCCCCCTAACCCCCAGAAGAATGTAATGAATGTCATGGAAAATTGAGATTTCTGTCATGGAATGTCATGGAAATGTCATGAAATTTCAAACTGAAATTTTTGTGGGAACCCTGATAGTCTGATAATAATAATTGATGATGTATTTAATGTGTAACTTCCACCAGCCCCACCCCGGTCTGTTAAAGCATCACCAGCATTATTAATACCTGGTAAAGATACAAAATGTCTAATATTAAATCGTTATCCCATGATCCCAGCACCATAAACAGTGTCCCACTGGCCGTGAAGTAACTCACCAGTGCTGCGTTCAGTGGCACAGCACCTTCCTTCCCCCTTTAAAGATGGGTTAGTAGCTAATTTGGGGTAGATTTAAATTTTTCATATTTTCAACGTATTTGTGCTCATATCCATATAAATATGTGGGCAGCTTTTTAAATAATTCTGATGTGTGTAAAGGCATAAGATATAGAGAGAACTAGGTCAAGAGACCACTTTCTGTAATAGAATCGGGTCGCATGACCCATTCTGACCATAATTTGCTCTACTTTTTATGGATTTATATGTGTCTGAATGATTTAAGGAGCTACACACATATTTATATGGACAGCATAAACACAAATATGTTGAAAAAAATAAAAAATGGCCCCAAATCAGCTCCTAACCCGTCTCTAAAAAGAGCACTCCCTTGTATGGAAATTAGCTGAAACTCTGACATTATCAATGTCTGCTGTTTACGTCATAAGGGATCCAAGAGAGATGAGAGTGAAACAACTTTATACTAAGGCTGGGCTGTTACCGGTAGATCTACGTAGAATCTATCTTCAATGTACTATGTGCCACAGGTTGGTCTACAACGGTCAGCTTGAAATAATACACAGTACTGGTACTCGCTCCACTTTTGCCCCTATAATTAATCAGAGTAGACCTAAGCTAGTCTCGGGTATAAAGAGCCCGGTCTATCAGGCGCAGGCTCAGTGGAATGCTTTACCAGGGGACCTGAGATGGTGTGTTGAAAAAGATGTGTTCAAGAAGGAATTGAAGGCCAGATTGTGGGCATATTTTCATAAGAAATGGAGATCAGATCAGCTGAACCTTATTTACGACGGTCAGAGTATCCTACAGGGCCGAAAGGCCCCCCCCCCCCCTTGACGGTAACTGATGTTATGACTCGATAAATTCGTGATAATTCTGCATAATCTAATGTCACTCGTTATGGATGAAAGGTGTATGAATGTTAGTTTAAGCTATTTTTATGTTACCTTTAAACAGATTGGGAATATAATCAGTTAATGGTACAAAAATATATATATATTTTTTTATTTATTATTATTATTATTTTTTTTTTTTTTTGATGAATCGTCAACAGCTATTATTGTTAGACTTAAGCGCATGAAGGAGCAATATTACTGAGAGGTTAGCTTTTGTACCTATACCTCCCTAGAGGAGTTATGCAGGAAGATCAACTGTAAGAGGCCTAAAAAAAAAAAAAAGTTGTGTTCCGGTATCCCGACCGACCCTACGTTTTTGGGGCCGACCCTAATTTTTTTTGGACATTTTTGGAATTTTTGAGGGAATTTATGACATTTTTGCCGTTTTTACTACTAAAATTGACTTTTTTGTCAAAAAAAAAATTGTAAAAAAAAAAAAAAATCCGACCTACCGACCCTGTTTATTTTTGGCCATGTTACCGGAACACAACTTTTTTTTTTTTTTAGGCCTAAGATGATGCCAACTTCTCGAGGATGAGATAAAAATCTTGTGAACTTGAACTTGAACTTGACATGTCTTTGAATGTTTGTACGTTTACAGCAGCATGAACTCGATCCCGCTGGCCGTGAAGGACGCCTACATCGTGCAGTTCCCGCGGTTTAAGGACAACCGGGGCTGGCTACAGGAGATCTACAACGAGGAGAAGTACCCGGCAGAGATATCCAAGTTCTTCCCCGTCAGACAAGGCACCGTCTCCACATCATGCAAGGTATGTGAATCCCCACCCAACATATTAGGGGTGCAGATGCCTCACCCCCCCCCCTTCTCGCCCTCAGGTCGGAAGGTCACCAACATTAAAGTGACATGGTCCGATGATTAGGGCTCAAAAATCAATTTCGTTAAAAATGAATCAGAATGTTCCTTAATATGGCCATACTTCATGTGCTAGCTACTTTATTTCATCTCATTATCTAGAATTCAACTTAGAATCCGACTAATTATCAGATAATGGCTCTATTTACTAATTTAGGAGTGCATCCTATAATTCCCCCATTGAAAATACACTGTAAAATACTATACTTAGGCCACATCTGAGCCTCTAATTCGGCTCTTATTGCCCATAGATGATATTTTATTGGGCCCTATTCTCCAAATATAATATTATGAAACACATTTAAGCAGGATTTAAAACATGAAAAAATATCGGACCATGTCACAAAGTCACTTTTATTAGACCATTTATACTAGAGCTGATGACCAGTGAAAAACTCCGGCACAGACCACCACAGTTCACCTCTAGTTGAAAAAATCAGGGATGAAAGTCTTCAAGTTTTCCCCTGATGTCAAGGTCCCGTAACTCTAAATAAGACCCAAGATCTCTTGGCCAATGGTCAAAATTATTTTTTCTTTAAGAGAAAAAAAAAAAAAAAAATCTTGATTGGTCTATGAAAGAGAGTAATCAATATGATTAGGGTAAAGTGCCCATGAGTCGACCACTTGGACCTATGTTCCAGCTGTGAGGTATTTTGGGACCTATACTGTAGTATGCTAACCAGTATGGGTCCCCCCAAAGTTGGCCAAGTTTTTTTTCTTAAGTCCTAGGCATTATAAAAAATGAGGTCCCCACTTTTTAGTTTAAGACATTTGGGCCCTATTGGCTTAACATGAAAAATGTGTTAAATTTGTCGCCACCAGTACCATGAGTCAAACACTTTGGTACCTTGAGTCAACCACCTTGACATGCTAGTACATCGCTTTCACAGGGTCACTAGACTGGGTAATTACATATGAATTTTTTTTAAATCAATTTGTTTTTTCATCCAGACGTAACAGTCTAGAATATAATTGCTTTTTACTGGACATCGATTCTCTCTCTTTGTAGCTCTATAGTGATTGATGCCCAGTTTTATACTTCAGACCAGTGGCTCATTTTGGCTGTTTTTTGCCTCACAGATTGCTTCTAGGGCAAAATCCTGACTAGGTGCCAATAAATTCTCTATGCCAATGTGTAATATGAGGGTAGAAAACACTGGAACCTCAGTAAGAAAAAATCCTACTGAACAGTTTTTGAGAAAATTTGGGTTTTGTTGCATATTATTGGTGTTTTTAGTACATTTCCTACATAAACCGTGAACGTCAGCATTTCTCACTTTTCAGGTGTTTAGAATCAGAATTTGACTTTTTTTTATTCGCAGTAGGATTTCTGAGTATCGAGCCATTCTAGAAAAGCTATTCTTTGGAAAAAATACTTAGTATTTCTTGATGATTTTCGTTGCACAAATTTAGGGTTGTAATATAAAAACTGCATAGTCATCCAATCAAAGTGTTTATGCACTGTTGATGGTCACCCCCTCCCACCCTCTTCACTCTGCATTGAAGGAGAACAGGCAGGGGAGGTACACTTGTCCGTATATAGCTGTTGACCTGCTTGCTGGGTGCATTTTCAATTTATGGGGTGCCAACTGTTCACGAAAGAAAAATCAAATAGAATATTTTATTTTTTTTAGTATCAGATTAATGTAACTACAATTCGTGATAACACTTAAAGCATTGTATTTGCATTAATATGAATGTTAGCCACCTTATGGGGTGCCAACTATTCATGAAAGAAAAATCGATAAGAATTAGTTTTTTATTAGCATTAAATTGATGCAACTACAATTCGAGATTGCATTTCAAGCATCGGGGCATTCAATGAATGGTAGTGATCTTAAATATATGGGGTGCCAACTGTTCATGAATTTTAAAAAAAGAATAGAATTTTTTTTTTTTTTATTAGTATCAGATTAATTCAACTGCAATTCAAGATTGCATTTAAGCATTATGGCATTCAATGACTGGTAACCACCTTGAATGTATGGGGTGCCAACTCTTCATGAAAAAAACAATTAAATTGGATTTTTTTAACAGTATAAAATTAATGCAACTACATTTCAAGATTGCATTTAAAGCATTGTGGCATTCAATGAATGGTGGCCATCCTAAACCTATGGGGTGCCAACTGTGTTTTAAAAAGGTATCAAATAGACATTTTCTTATAATAGATATCAAATTAATGCAACTACAATTCTTCATTGCACTGAAAGCATTGTGGCATTTAGTAAATGGTAGCCATCTTGAATGGGTTGAATGAAGGAAAAATCAAATAGGATTTGTTTTTTTGATCAAATTAATGCAACTACAAGTCAAGATTGCATTTCAAGCATCGGGACATTCAATGAGTGATAGCCATCTTGAATCTATGGGATGCCAACTATTCATGAAAAAAAAAATAGAATAGATTTTTTTTTATTAGTATCAAATTACTGCAACTGCAATTCGAGATTACATTAAAAGCATGGTGGCATTCAATGAATGGTTGCAATCTTGAATTTTGAAATGAACATACACACATACATATTCATAGGTATGAACATGGTGTTCTCCTTCATTATAGATATTCATGGATTTCTACTTCTACTAAATATAGCTTTCTGTTAGAAGGATTCTGTTACATGGATGTTGATGTCCAGTTTTAGATATATATCCATATAGTGCATTGGAGTGCTATAATGTTGGACTGCTGTATATTTTTTTAAACATTTCATACCAATTAACAACATACCAGTCATCAATACCATCATCAAGCAAAGAGCCCTGGGGTCTTGGGGGTTGGCTCGCAGTTCACCCATTATTGGTTAAAAAGTATAGTAAAAGGTGGTTATACACAGTATATTAGGCATCCGTCAGAGAGAGGCAGAATTATGTCCCCAAATTTGTGAAGTAGCAGAAAGCTGAATCTCCCTCTATTATACTAGGGAAAATAGGGTAAATACCAATTCAACAGATTTTTATGGCTGTAACCTGGCACTAAAAGTAGAGCAAAGTGGTTGACTCAAGGTACATGGTCGACTCAAAGACAGTTTACCCTAAGTCAGGCACATTTCCCTCTTTCCAACGATATATTGTATGACCATACTCGTCAGTCAAGCTTTCCTTAAATTTCCTCAAAATACTCCTGTGGGCACCCGGGCCCATAGTAATGCTATTTTGCAGAAAACTACGGGCCAGGATCCGAAACTACAGGCCATTGGCTCCCGGGCCAACGTTAGTGTCTATCCCTAAAATAAATGACCTGACCTTGTGTGTTGTGTTTCAGAATGTGATCCGAGGTCTGCACGTGTCGACGTACTGTAAACTGCTGACGTGTGTGAGTGGCTCGGTGTATGACGTCGTGGTTGACGTGCGCCCCGACTCCCCGACGTACCTCCAGTGGGCGGCCGTGACACTGACGGCAGAGAACCGCAGACAACTCTTCATACCCCCCAACTGTGGGCACGGCTTCATGGCACTAGAGGACAACAGCACAGTCGTCTACTCTCAGGTACTCACCGGCTTCTCTAATATATTTAAGCTTTTAAACCCCCAGCACCCCCATATATAGGGCTGAGTACCTGTCCCGGCTCCACTCCGACTGTCGCTGGAGGGGTATCGAGATCTGCGCCTTTAAGGACGGATATGGCTAAAAGATGACATTTGTCGTCATGATGCACCAATGCAGCCCCGACCAGTAATTTGCCGGCTCTACATTGGTGCATCATGACGACCCTTTGAGAGTGTCTGAACCCCGTAGGGTCGGCATGATGTGTGAATGCAGCACTGGTGAGTTACTCGCCAGGGCTGTATTCATGCATCATGATGACTAAGGCATGATGCATTAATGCACTATGCCGTCCTTAAAGTCCATTGAAATGAACTATTCGCTTTTGAAATTTAAGAAATGTTCCCCATGAAATTGCAGACCATCTGCACTATATATTATGCCATGACAGTACGGTATGTCAGGGAAAATGGTAATTTTCGGTCCTGGAAAATCAGGGAAAGTTATGGCATTTCAATCTAAAATGAATGATGTTGTATAAGACACAACCAACCGAACTTTCCTATGAGCCAAACTACCTTTAGGGGTGATTTTATAGACAATAAATATTTAAATAAAATTGTGAAGATAAAGAAATATTTCTCATTGTTTTATTCAGGGAGGCTGCTTCAACCCTGAGAAGCGTAGTGACACCGGGTTCTCTCCGTTTGACCCCATCGTCAACGTCCGCTGGCCGGTGAGCCAAGCCGAGGCTATCGTATCAGAGAAGGACACAGCTGCACCCAACTTGGAAATCGCGGGTGGCGTCAAATTCCAACCAAACCGCAAGAGGATCCTAATTGTTGGTGCATCCGGACAAGGTGAGTGCTGAACTTCCAGCAATTTGCATTTTATTACCCTTACCGTATTCGATGTAAATTGAGGCTTAGTTCTTGTCTAGAAAATGCCTCAAGACGGCTTATTACCGTAAAAAACTGGTTAAAAGCCAAAAGCGATGGTGTTTTTGTTTGCTATAAGCCAAACTTTGACCCCAAAACTCTCATCCAGTTTGAAGTCGAGGTTTAAGTATGAAGGAATATGATGAAAACGAATTGCAAGCCGATATTTTCCTCTCAAACTCACATTCTGCTTAGAACGAAGGTAGTTTTTATGAGCTAGGTTTATGGTAGTTGTAAATTAATTAAGGCACCATTGCTCCCCCCCCCCCCTTGGCAGTATAACTGACTGTACCATAAATAGTCCTAACCAGCTAACTCCATATATAGCGTCGGGCGCCGTCAGGTTGTTAAGCCATAAACCTCGACGGCCAGCCGTCGGTATCTCTCTTATCTTCTTCAAAGATAATGCCGCCTTAATGACCCCTGTAGGGGTGTGGGGGCAGTTTGGGGACATGTTGGGGGTCAGTCTCAGGCCCCAGTATCTCATTCTCCATAGGAATAGCATTGGAGCTGCTCTTTGCATTCAATAAAACCTCTCAAACTATGATATTAAACGGTTGCCATAGAAAAGCCCAGGGCATATAATAGACAGGACCATAGGGGTCCCACCCATGGAAGAAATTTTAAAATCCAACCAAAAGTAACTATTCTGCCACCACTTTTATATGCATACCCCAGTAAATTCCCCATACATGTACACGTATTATTCCATGTCTGCACATCCTACAACTCATGAAACTATTAATAGAGAATGTATTGTAAGTATCTACACCTATGTTAACCATAATACATAACCAGTTGTACAATAGATGCATAATTGGTCAAGATATTGAGGTATATATTAAGTATTTCACTGTGAGCCTATACTACAGCATGCATCAGTAGGGGTTGTTTGACCCCCATGGGCGTGGCAGAGGGGTGTGCGGTCATCATGGGGAGGAGAGGGGTAGGTGGGGGGTGAGGTCCGGCCGACCCCCTCCGCTATAAATGGACTTAGAAACTCAGGCCTATTGTCGTGTATAAGGCTAATTCAGCAAAAGCCGCACCCCATAACTGTGACAAATCCGATGACCCTCAGACTCCCAGACTCACATGCAAGCCATTACTCAGGGTTGCCACTGTCAGGGAAAATGTTAGGGAAAATATTTTTCGTTCCAGGTCAGGGAAATGTCAGGGAATTTCAGATTTTTTGGCAAAATGTCAGGGAATATGATATTTTTTGAAAATGTCAGGGAAAATAATATTTTGTCAGGGAAAATCTTTGAAATACCAAAAAAGTCCCCTGTTTTCTCTGAGAAAAGCCTGTATTTAACTATGATTTTAAGAGAGAAAAATATCTAAATCCTCAAAAAGGAGGGGGTAAAATTTTGCGTGCACGCGATACACAAAACCCCTGTTGTTGAATAATGATCACTCGCTAAGTAGAAGATAACTTTAAAAAAAGAGTGCATATTCATAGTTGGAGGGCATTTAAAAACATTGGGTTTATGTCGCGATTGTCAGGGAAATTTGATATAACGTCAGGGAAATGTCAGGGAAAAGTCAGGGAATTTAAAACTACCTTGTCTGTGGCAACCCTGTTACTTCTACGCAAGAATTTGTCGTAACAATGTACCACTGCTCCCGCCCAGCAAAGTCAGGTACGGTAAAAGTAGAACCTCGCGCATAAACCGTGGCTAGTACCCAAGTCAGATCGGCAGTGCGGCTTATAGGATCGGCCCAGGGTCAGGGTGCGGCTTATACGCGAGTTGGGCTTATACGCGAGGTTTCACGGTACTGGTAGTATGGTAGTTGTAACTAATGCATCTCCCCCCCCCCCCCCAGTTGGCAGTGCCCTGATGGAGGAGCTGGAGGCACAGAAGGACAAGTACGTGGCTGTCGGCACCTACAACTCCAACAAGAAGACGGGCATGATGCCCTTCGACATGGAGAAGGCTGCCGTGTAAGTTACATTGTTTTTAAAAATCATCCCTCAAAACAGAAATTCAAGTTAGAAACGTTTACATTTCTATGGAAACGCACACGCTGTAGACACAAGATGGACGCAGGAGATACTCAAGAATAGTGAACGTTTCTAGTGACATGTTCAATGGTGATGTGTATTTCCTGAGTTTAACTTGTGCAAATAACCAGAAATTCCACAAGAACAATGAAAATGTGTGTTTCAAGAGTTTCACTACAAGAAATGACAGGGAATATGAAAGTAAAATTTAAAAAAAAAACATTCCAAATTCTCGAGTCATCATGTCACTATCTATTTTTTTCCTCCTGTCCCATGTCACTTATCCTAAAATTGTCCATGTCACCGTGTGGTCTAGTGCCATATTGGGGCTAGATGGTACCCTAAATAGGTCAGATACTTGCGACATTTAGTGCATCAAATATATGATACAATCTAATACCAGTCTACATTTCCTCATCTTTTTTTTTTAAGCTCTGGCTAGTGATAGGAAAGGCCCCACATCGTGTTTCTAAAGCTACATTGTGTGGTCATCTTGGCGCGCCAACATTCCCGGTCATTGCCGGCCCCTGGCGTTACCCGGTCACTCTCCCAGCACACACTCACCCTCCCCCCACTGGTCCCTCACTCTCCGCTCTCCACCCAAGCTACATTTCCTTATCAATAAAGAAGACCATGATTCATATATAAAAGTGAGGTAGGCTAGGGTTGAAAATGTTATTTTACAACCGTGCTTTTTGTTCAGTGACCCCGGGTGCGTGGATCTGCTGCTGGACGCGACCAAACCAGACGTGGTCATCATCTGTGCCGCCTTCTCATGGGTGGACGGCAACGAGATCCACAAGGACAAGGTAAACCAGGCTTCTTGTTACCGAGATCCACAAGGACATGGTAAACCAGGCGCCGTTTCAGTTTTGTCCTGATTTCAAGTTACTTTTAGGCCACACCAAATTAAAAAGTTGGTCTGCAGATTTTTTTATTCAAAAGTTGGTGAGGGCGGGCGATTAAAAAAAAAATTGTCTGCGGATTTCAATCTTAAACCAAGGGAAGTGGGCGAATTTTTTTTTTTTTTGAGGGAAAATGTTTTTATTTTTTTTACAAACTGATGTTACCTGGCCCACAATTAAAGAAAAGTCCACCAAAAAAAATGATTTAAAAATCAAATCGTCAGGAAATGATGCGGGCACAGTTCATAGACACAATTTTTTTCAAAAAAAAAAATTGCATTTCCAAAAATATGGTGCGGGAATCCGTAGTCCAACTTCTTTTATTTGGTGTGGCCTTCTGTTGCAAAGACTTGTACTTAACTATAGGGGACATTTGTTCAGTGGCCTTAATTTGAACATTTAGATTTGCTCACTATCATCCCTGGTCTTTAGGGAGTGATCATTTTTTAACAACAGGGGGGGGGGGGTGGTGGGTTTGGGGGGGGGGAATTTTCCGCACGGAGCGCGCAAAATTTTTTACACACCCCCGGTCGAGGGGTCAAAATTTTTTACCCCCCCCCCCCCTTACGGTCGAAAATTGGCTCGCGCGCGGGCCCTTTGAAGCATAGTAACGCGCGGGCTTTTTGGCTCAAAACTGGTTAAATTATTTTGACCCCCCCCCAAGAGGGGTCCAAATTGTTTTGCCCCCCCCCCCCGGTCAAGGGGTCCAAATTTCCCCCCCCCCCCCAAACCCACCATCCCCCCCTGTTGTTAAAAAATGATCACTCCCTTATAATGATCGTTAACCTGTTAAGGGCCGCATAGTACTGCAATGTGCTATGCCATTGGTTGTCATGATGCATGAATGCAGCTCTGGCATGTTACTCACCAGTGCTGCATTCAAGCATCATGACGACCCTCCAGGACTGTATCGATCCTGTATGGTCAGTATGATGCTTAGATGCAGTGCTGGCGAGTTACACATTACATTTACCGTACTGTTCTCCAGGTAATTTCCTCTAAAAGCTTAGCCACGAAATTGAAAGGTTCTAACATTTTCTAGAGCAATTATTAACGCTACCTATATTCAAGAAATGTTTTAACTACAACCAACCAAAAATCTCCCAATATTCACTTTTAATAAATTAGGTGGCCAATTAGGTTTAATAAAAAAAATACCTTTATTTTACAGGCGGAAGCAATTAATGTTCTTGCATCTGAAGCGATTGCTCGCGGCGCAAAGAAAATTGGTGCCAAAGTCGTGTTCTACTCCTCAGACTACGTCTTTGACGGAGTAAACAGTAAGTATAGTTTTCAACCATTGAATCTCCAAAAGCAGAAAATGTTTAAACATGTTCAACCTCTCTTCCCATTTTATTCTCGATGAGAATTCTTTTCTAGTCCAATTACAAGATGAGTCTTGCCTATAACCTGCAACCCGGTTTTGGAAGAATCCAATTACCCAAACTGGCGGTTTGGTTTGCATACTACCCGCGGGTTGTATGTGGGAATTTACAGTACCGTAAAACCCTGCCTATAAGCCGACACAGCCTACAAGCCGAAAGTGAGTTTGAGGACAAAAATTCGGCTTAAAGGAATTTATATTGACATATCATAGAACCCCGCCTATAAGCCGACCCCTCACTTTTGAGACATGGGAAGCATATTTAAGAAGAATTTACAAAATGGAATTTTCGGATGCACTAACTTTAAATAAAAATAAAGCCATTTAAAACTCAGAAACTCAAGTAAAACTTAAACCCCTTTAGATTCTGAGAGTCTCAACTCTGAAGCCAGTTCTCCCACGCCCGTCAATTCCTACGGAGAGTTCAAATCCCGAGCGGAAACCGCGCTTCAATCAGTCCTGCCGAACACTCTTGTCCTCCGCATCTCCGTAAGTTAATATTATTGCCTCTCTTTACATCGCCTTATTTTTGTTCCTTACAGACAATAGTATGTTGAATCACGAGGGCACCGAAGTGAGCCCGCCCAATTCTTACGGCGCTTTTAAAGTACAGACCGAGCATCTCCTACTGGGCATTAGCCTCAACAACTTAGTTCTACGTATATGTGTAAGTGTTGAGTTTATAACGCGTGACTGTTTTTGAGAGGGGGGGAGGGTGGGGAATTATGTTATAGCGTGATTATTCCATTCATCTTTGTTTGGCAAAAAAAAAAAGATTGAATGAAACAGTGCTCGCTCACATTTTTGATATTTTTAATATCATTTTATTGATCAACAAGAAATTCTATAAAAATAGAATTTTCGCTCACTTGGACCTTTTTGGGAAATGAATTAAAAATGTATTTATTTCTTAGGGCGGGGGCTAAATTCCTAAAATATTAGATTCTGAAGGTTGTTCAACCTGAAGTGTTTTGACATCAGATAACGCCATAAGATTGGGTCGTGTAGAGAGTGCCTTGTCAATTTGTAAATATCTAATATATATTCTCAAGTAAATGATCTAAGCTAACCCATCGTTAATAAATGAAACTTAAGTTCAGTATTCAACTCAGCTTTGAAAGATAGTTTTGAAAAGTAACAAATATCATTTGGTGGTGGTTTTTTGCTTCACGTGAAGTAACCTTTGAGATGACCCCTTTACTCTAGAAAATAATTTATTTTGTACAAAAAAAAACACCTTTGAAAACCGTTTTCACTTTGATCTAATGTATAAGAAAAAAACGCCTTTTAGACAACCCCATAATTCTAGAAAAGAAAATCTGTCTTGTAGAGTAAATCGATCAGTCTAACTGTCTTAAAGACAAGTATAAAGGTTTTACAATAGAATGTATATTCAGAATCTGCATATATACGCCAGTACAGGTAAATATCAATCATTTTGTTCTTCTTTTCAGCGAGTGTACGGACCAGACGAGCAAGGAAAGAACTTTGTGTACCAAGTTACACGTAACGGCAAGGAGGGAAAGCCGCTCAACTGTCTCGTTGACGAGGTAGGTACTCACATTATTCCTACGTATAAACCACATCTCACGTATAACCTGCTCCCCCCAATAACTCCTATCACCTGGTCTTAGGCCCTTAAATTTTGGGGATATAGTATATATATAAATACCCTTGTATAACCCGTACCCTATATAGATAGGCATTTTTAATATCAAATCAAAGCTGGTTCTGTACAAGCCGTGGTTTTGACAAGAGAACTAGGCGGCAGCTAGTACGCAAGTTAGATCGCCAGTGCAGCTTATAGGCTTGGCCCAAAGTCAGGGTGCGGCTTATGCATGAGTTTTTAGATGTATACTACAGTACTCGATCCACTATGATTAGATGCCCTGTGCGGCTTTAATATTCCTACAAGTTAGGGGCGGTTTATACACAAGGTTTTCCAGTATATTTGTTGAATTCCATATTTGAAAAAAACTTTTACCCGGTTGCTGTTTGATTCCCGCAGGTGTCGTGCGAATATATCTACATGAGAATTTACAGCAAATGTTAAATTTCATATTTGGAAAAAAAAAATTCACACTGAGTAACATACCGGTAGTCATGTTTGGTATCAAATCAAAGCTGATTCGGAGTTTTTCTACCACCACCATTTCTACAAAAGAATTTACAGCCCATATCAAATTCCATATTTGAAAAAAAATCCCATTGTTGATATTCCTCTCCCTAGGTGTCGTGTGGGACGTATAACCGTGACATTGTGAAGGCCACCCTACGGCTGGTGGAGGAGGACAGGAGCGGCATCTTCCACTGCTCGGGGCCCGACCCCTGGAGCAAGTACCACTGGGGGCAGGAGGTGGTGAGTTAACGCTCGGTTATAACCCAATTTTTCTTTGGCGTTATTTTTTTACTGTAGGCTGAAATTTTGCCAAAAAGTCACGTTCGGCTTATATGTGAGGTTTTTGTATGCGGTAGGAACATATTGAAATAGTTTTTCAATCACTTTTTTATAAGCCTATTTGAGTAAATTTTAGACTATAAATAGTCCTAATAACTCAATTTTTTTATCCCAATTAAATTCTTAACTTTCTGGAAATGTGTTCAAAAATATTTGCTAAGCACAATGTGCGCTTATTACCTTGAATACAGTAGACCAAATTTTCATCTCAAACTCACATTCGGCTTACAGGTGAGTTTTTGACACAATATGGAGAAACAATTTCTTACCCAAAAATTATCAAAAATAATGTATAATTTCCTTGTCTACTTCAGGCCAAGTACTTCAAGCTGGACCCTGGGTTCCTAGTGAAGACGACTCAGGAAGAGGGCAAGGCACCCGCCAAGCGACCCAAGTACTGCGCACTGGGCACCGAGAAAATAAGGTGGGTTTACACTTGTAATAATGTGAAAAATAAGGTGGGTTTACACTTGTAATAATGTGAAAAATAAGGTGGGTTTACACTCGTAATAATGTAAAAATAAGGTGGGTTTACATTTGTAATAATGTGAAAAATAAGGTGGGTTTACATTTGTAATAATGTGAAAAATAAGGTGGGTTTACACTTGTAATAATGTAAAAATAAGGTGGGTTTACACTTGTAATAATATAGAAATAAGGTGGGTTTACACTTGTAATAATGTAGAAATAAGGTGGGTTTACACTTGTAATAATGTGAAAAATAAGGTGGGTTTACACTCGTAATAATGTAAAAATAAGGTGGGTTTACATTTGTAATAATGTGAAAAATAAGGTGGGTTTACATTTGTAATAATGTGAAAAATAAGGTGGGTTTACACTTGTAATAATGTAAAAATAAGGTGGGTTTACACTTGTAATAATATAGAAATAAGGTGGGTTTACACTTGTAATAATGTAAAAATAAGGTGGGTTTACACTTGTAATAATGTAAAAATAAGGTGGGTTTACACTTGTAATAATGTAAAAATAAGGTTGGTTTACACTTGTAATAATGTGAAAAATAAGATACCGTCCCTCTCACACCATGTCTATGTGGTGTCAGAGGTTAAAGAACCCTTGCTTCGGTAAATGTGTAGGAGCGGGATTTCTATCTCTTGGCTCATCTCATAGATTCGATCATCCTGGATACGATCATCCAAGTCAGTGTGACGTTAAACTACACAAAAAACTCCTAACTATGCAGATAATATGCTGGAGTTACATTTATACAGGTCCCAATGATTCAAATTATCATAACGGAGGGAGGGGGGCTAAAAACTTCTATGTGCAAATGTAAAGAAGCTGCCATTTTGAAGACATCACAGGGCCATAAAATACCGCTGTGCGTTATGTCAACGGCTTCGCTTCATGAAATCAATGCTGCTGCCATATTCTATAAATAACACGACAGCCTCTCCCTTGCGTCTTTGCAGGAGTGTGCTTCCCGACTTCAAGTTCCGCAACATGGCGGAGGCCTTCGCTGATTGGAAGAAGAACCCACGTGGACAGCCCATCCAGTGGCCCAACTAAACCACACCCACACAACGTTACTCAGGTCTCCGCCCCACATTATAGACCAATGCAACAAGAAAGGGCGACCTTTTCAAAATAAAGTTGTGTTTACGTTTGTAATGGCTTAGTTTACAAACGTCTCATATCATGAGACTCAAAGGACAATTCTCTTTCAAACAGTGTACATTAGAATGCAGGATTTTGAGATTATATGATGAATTTGTAGGTCAAGGTGACAAAATTGATCCAAAACCTATCAACAACTTTTCTGAAAAGTCACCCTTTCTTGATGCATGGATCTATAGTCTTGGTTGTTATGGATTATAAAGACAGACAGAGGTTGCATCTGACAGATGCCACTTGATCTACTCTTGCAGGAATCCCTACTATTTTGCTGACATTTTTCTACCGTTGATACCAATTTCCTACAAAAAATTGACAAAAATTGTAGCGTTTTCCTACTTTTTGTCGAAGTCTGAGTGGCATCTCTGATCTGAGTATGTATCACCTATCACCAAAGTAGATAGATTTTCACAAATTGGTATTATTTTCTGGTATGTGGTATATTGGTAAATAGCATGGACCTTGATACTTAAAATCAATTATCAGCTTTGCGGACACTTTTTAGTTAAAAAGGGTGCGGGAGGGCCCTTTTTTATTTTTTTTTGTTACTTTTTTCTGGAGGGGCGGCCCGAGGGCCTTTTTCTTTTTTTCTAGAAAATTGATGGTTTGCCATCGGAAATTATATCTAAAACCCCTTTTAAATTAGCTTTCTACCCTTATTATCAACTGAGAAATTGCTCATTCTACAACTTTCAAAAGATGAAAAGAAACACCCATGCGGCCCTTTTTAGAGGATGCGGGGGCTCTCCGCAAAGCTGATAATCAATTTTAAGTGGCCTTACTGTATTTGGATTCATAGACATCTAAGCAGCTCACATGATATGAGGCCTATGATGAGGCTTTTTGTATCACAAGCATACATGACGTTCATGATGAAATTCCTAAATTCCCGCGAATAACCTGCAAACTAAAGGCTAGGTGCAGGTTTAAGGATTTACCTAAAGTTCATGGGCCACTTATACTCGCAGTTTTGAAAAATTTCGAGCAGTGCCAAAGTGAACATAATCACAACCTCAGTGCGGGTTGTAGGATTTTCCCAAATTGAGGTCGCAGGTTTTGCGCTGGATGCGGGTTATACGCGGGAATTTACGGCACATAATTGTATAGATCTGACGCAATCGGCAATACAGCATCAGCTGAAAAATAGGGCATTTACTTAGTATGAGAAAAAATGTAAGTAGTGCACGAAAACAGGTAGTATGTGATGATGCTGTTACGTGTGTATGTCCAAGTTCATGAAAGACTGCTGTTTACAAGAAATCTCAATTGAATTAGTCAGCGATATTATTTCTCAATGTGTCAAGACATATGTAAGACATCTAGATCTGATTGAAATAGACATTGTTAATGTCTGTATAGCTGTTTTCACTTGCTACATTCCGACATCTGTGATCACTCTACTTACGTCCTTAGCTTAATCTAGGTCAACAATGTGTTATACATAGCAGTAGAGTTCTCTATCTCTCACAGAAATGTTATAAAATCTGTTACCTAGCATCATGTATATTCACATTGGGTTCAATATGATTGTCTATCTATTCTAGTATTGCATTTGGTAGTTTGAATCTACTTAGTTTATCATTGTGAATTGATGCAGCCCGTAGCTTCCTTTCTTCTTGCATATATTCTTATGTCTCGGACTCGCTCAATTTATCGTGTTGTTCAGAAGACAGTTCACAATCGACCGTCCCTTACAAAAAATATTCTTCCTAAAATTACCATCCGGCCGTATTGTATTAAGAAAGAATTTGATCGCGAGATACAAACAATACCAAACTACTTAATGTGTTATAGAGTGGCAACTAGTGACCTACCTCTAGTCAGAATAAGATGGACACTGATAGCATACTGTGAAAGGACTTATTTTCACGATTTAAATTTTCGCGGATGAGTGAAAATCGGCAAATTCACGGGTATCTATTCCATACTTGAATAAATAAAAATTTGCAGGTTTTTCATTTCCGCGAAAATCGCGAAAATATATACCCAGCGAAATACCCAGCGAAATACCCAGCGAAATAAAGTACTTTATCGTCATAACCTTACGGGGTCGATACATTCCCAAAGTGTCGGCATGATGCCGTCATGCAGTGTTGGCAAGTTACTCTCCCAAGCCTCATGTTTGCATCGTTACAATTAATAAATATGGGTCCTAGGAGCATTATGCTGTCCTTAACGGTTTAGGTACAGCGTAGTTGGGCCACAGGTGTCGCAGTTTTGGGTAGAGGCTAGTAAATCTATTTGGGATTTGATAGAAATTAACATTCCACATTTGGGGTACGTTGATGGAGGGTTAGTTTTTTATGAAGTTGATGTTTTTCTATGTTGTCGTTGACTTCAGTGTTAATCACCGGTGATGTTTTACCCTCATAACACTGATTTATTTAGTCTATGCCTGGTTTATCCTTGCCAAAGTATTTGAATAAAAATGGCAATACCGTATCCAACGTAATTTGCACCCTGGGCGATTAAAAAAATATTATAAATGGAAAACCCAGCTTTAAGTATTCATTCTAATGAGCGCCGCCCTGGCTGACTATTAGCCCACCTCAGTGGCATGTACAAGGCTTCTACACACCCCTACGACTTCAGAATTAGCTTGACCTTAACGCCTGCACATGTGTTAAATTCTCCATGTCACGCAAAGGTGTGAAAACTTTAACAAAATCGGAGAAACACATAAAAAATAGTTGAAAAAATCTGAAAAAGGGGAGGGGGCGCTCATTATGTTGAATACGGTACCTATTTCAGTTAATGTGCACAAGTTAGTATTTCATTTACAAATGTAATAGAATTTGAGTTACCTGGTAGGGACCCCCTTGTCTTTTTCTCCATACATTTTCTCCACTTTATCAGTTAAAAAACGAAATATATTCATGAACGAATCTCGCTGCTAGTATATTTGTATTGAATACTCATATTTTTGTTTATATTTACTGAACAAGTATTTTGTCTTCTCAGAAATTTCACAGCGTACTCTCAGATAATTCTTCAAAAGGAAATTGTGAGTACTTCCGCCCATGTTTTGTTCAAAACCAGGTGAAATGGCTACACTTGAATTGTACAGGGAAATAAAAAGTTACAATAATGGTACTTCAAGCGTTTGTCGTCTTTTGGTATTAGATAAGTGACTTGCTTTCAACGTTTGGTGTAATCAAAAAGCAAATACTAATAAGAGGGTCCACTTTGGTGTTCTCTCTCTCTATGGCCTGTGGTGCCCCCTGGTGGATGGACTGTACAGTCCACTGTTACCAACTAAGACCATGTTAACTAATAACTCCCTGGAGTTACTAAATTTCCTCCAAACTTTACATAGATATTGAGAAAAACACAGAAAACATTATGTGGAGGTGAAAAACTTTACCAGGAATTGAGGATGTATTTTCATCCATGGTTAAGCAAATAGAGTTTGAGTGGGCTGTACACTCCATTCACTAGGGGGCGCCATGGGCCTTTGTGGGGGACATGAAATCGGCCAGTGGACCCTTTTAAAATTCTTTGCATTTTGGCGTAATGCACCGATAGCAAATCAAAGATACTGTATTTATTTCTGCAAAAGAAGTATTTAATACTCCTTTTTTTGCACCCTTGTCACATGTTTGAGTTGAGTTTTGAGTATTTTTATTGCAACAACATCTCCGGTGAAGGAGTATTTATAGTGATACAATATAATGGTTTTGCATATCAATTTTTAACACATTGGAAGTTTGTATTTGTTTCATCTGACTGTGAATTACACAAAGTGGACAGGTGAGATTTTTATAATGACTATGATACAAGTACATCAGATGACTTCATCTGAGTTGTCTTTTCGGGGTCTAGAGGCATTTGCAGTTGCTTATAGGGGGTAAGCATCTCAAATGTTGTCTCTCCAGTTAATCCTATATCTAAATTCATCGTGTGGTATCCTCACATTTCTTCACGCCTAGTGCGGGCTTCACTCTTTTAAGGAACTTTTAAAACTCTCAAGACTGGGCTTACGCTGTTGCGTTACTGTGAGCTTGTCCCAGGCTAGTTTGCCACGGTATATCGGGCTTTTCAAATAAACATCACTTTTTGGGTGCTGAATTTTCAGTCTTATTTTCTCGTGACCCCGCAAGTAGCGAGGTGCCTGCACTACTCTATCAGGGCGTTTTGAAATTCTGTACATGAGACCCTGTAGATGCATCTGTCTCCTATCACATAGCATTTCTGAATTACATAGTGTAATTAGTTCATGTACATGAATGTCTCTAGCATCCCAGATTTGCAAGCAGATCCTAAGGCCATAATTGTGGAGGCACTGAAGTTTCCTGGGAACCCAATGAGGCCCACCCTCAAGTACATAGTCAGAGTAGTCCAGGATTGGCAACACCATGGTATTATAGATTTCCAAGGCAGTTTCCTCGTCAATAACCGCTCTTATATCCTTTAATTGTGCCAAGCGTATTCTCATCAGATTGATTACTTTATTGCATTGATCCTTCCAGTTGAGTTCAGCATCCAACAGGACTCCTAGATAATTGTAAGAGCGCACCCGTTTCAGTGGTTTATTATCTACTAATATATGTTGGCCTTCTAGGTCCAGTGGTTGTCTGGACGAGTGGGACCACATCACTACAGTCTTTTCAGTGTTTATTGTCAGCTTGTTGGTCTGACACCACTTGCTAACTCTGGTCACGTCTGATTGTAGAATCAATCTCACATCCTCCACGTCCTTCCCTGTTGCTACCATTGCCAAGTCATCTGCATAGGGGCCTTCCATAAAGTATGTACGCACCCAGGGGGGTGGGGGGGTTAGGGCAAATGCATACAAATGCGTACATGAAAACAGGGGTGGTGGGGGGGTCTAGAGCCATTTTAACATACTCTTTATGTACGCATTTTCACTTTTTTTCTGAGAGAAATCAGAGAATTAAACTCACTTTAATTGCTTTTTTGTAAAGGTAAACCAAAGACTGTTCCATGATGCTACATATCACTTATAGTTTGTTTTTTTACTATTCTTCATGGCCCAGACAGCATGTATGCAGAGGGATTAGATGCATGACTATGATAAAATACTAAATTGAATAATGAGTAATTTGTAAGCAGGTGTTTTCAATAGGGTATGTGTGCAGGAAAGGGGGTAGACCAGCTTTGATTGCCAAGGTACCAATATTTGAGTGCTGGACATATTGATATACGTTTATAAAACTTACATTGTTAGCTCTTGTCGTTCTCCTTGGGGATTGGGAGGAAGGGACAATGATGACCCCACAGAAGAAGGAAAATGATTATCTAGAAAACAGATAGATATGATAGAGCAGTTGCATAAAGAAAGGGACCAACACAGCCAAAAGAATTTGTACTCATTCCAAGAAAATAAATAATCTTGTCTAGTGGACAAATGGCTAGTTTCAAGAATTTTTTCAAGAATTTTTTTTCAAACTAGTCCTTTGTCCACCAGATGAGTTTATTATTATCTTGACCCTGCGAATTTGAGAGGTTTTACTCTGCTCTAAGCTTGTTTGACTCCCCACTCCCTCTGGTTATTTGTGTCCCTAAACATCCCCGCACCCAGTAGGGAAGGGATGGTCTGTGTACACCCTAGTATCGGAAGGCCTCTCTTCTTTTTATACTTTGGGTTATTGGGCTGCCATAGTGATATGAAACCCCTGCACTTAAAATGAAGTAGTAATACTTCACTTGCATTGCCATCAGTTTTAACAGAGTGTAACAATTATTACCCTTTTTAGATAGTAACACTTGAAAGATTAAATCTTATTTTATCTAATTTTATTCTTACTGCTTCCTCTGTACTTGATAATTTTTCAAGGTGTCCTTAACCTAAAGAATAAAAGAATCAAATGTTTGTATTTGAGCCAGAACGATGGCTGTAGTGGTAGGGGTACACCAGTGATCTTCCGTGAAAAAGGGGGGGGGGCAATTCCTAAAATGAGTATGTACTTGAGGGGGGGGGGTCACCCTAATGCGTACATACATGGTGCAACAGGGGGGGTGGGGGGGTCTATTTTCTGGAAAAAAATCCGTACATACTTTATGGAAGGCCCCCATGTAGCACTTCTTTGCACTAGACCACAAACACATTAGTTATCTGACAGCACACCAGGTGGCAGCACAGCTGTGAGACTGTAAGTACAGTCTCAGCCGCGCCAACCCTATCTCAGTAGTAGGTCTCATAGAGGGTAATCCCGCAGAAAACTGAGAGTCATATACGATTCTGGTCAGAAGTGAATACTGCAGGAGCACTGAATGGTCCATAAATAATTTGGAAATGATGCTAATATTATGAAAACCTACACACATGCTGCTGAATGTCTGCCAATTTCAATCAAATAATAGGAAAGGGATTCTCAGTGAGTTTCCATTTTTTTCAAAGGCTAGATTGGGAATCTGCGAGAATGCAATTTATTCAGTGCAAATTCAGGCGAAATTCAGGTGGTTTTACGATACAGACCAGTGTTCTGATTTTCCGTGGTCAGTAGCTAATTTTTGTGGGAAATGTTTTGAAGAAAGGATGTATCTTTCAGGTCAATGGTGATTTTCAGAAATTGTAAATGTCCTGGTTGCAGTAATCGGGTTTTCCGCTATATTAAAGTATATAGTAGAAGCATTTCCTTCTCTGAGACCTAAAGCAAAAGGGCTATTACCATGGAAAAATTAAAAGCCCCTCAAATTGATTTCTTTTGCACTGGTTATGTACAGAATAATTACTTCTGCCAAATTTCATAGAAAATTTATGACCAGGTCCTTGAAATGTGAAAAAAAGTAAGGAAATTCACATTAATATTGCTGTCGGAGGGTCCCCGGGGCCGAGCCGCAAGTTGGTTTCAGTTTATGGCCACTGGGGGTAATTTAGAGTAATTTGATATGTCTTATTTATTTTTTACCTTAGTCCCAATAGCACAGGTATATCAAAATTGTGTAGTAGCTACAGTTTGTAACCAGTCAAGGGCATACAGGGAGCAAGCATTGATACTCTTTGAAGGATGATTGGCGAGCATTTAGTTAGAGGATGGCACCGCAAATGGCATATTTGCTACTACAAGGGCCCCCACCACCGTATTTTTTTAAAGTGTACTTTCTAAAAATCGTGAAGAAATGTAGAAAAACATGAGTCAATGGCCTTTCAATACACTCTGAAGAATCAATCCTGGCATGATGTGCGAATAATGTATATTTTTATGGTAATTTTCAGGTATTTTTCCATATTTTTCCATAATTTTTTGACCTTATGAACAGAAATCTATAGTATTGGCACATGTATCACATACAGATATTCCATGCAAAGATCCATGTTGGATTTGATGGTCCTAGAGGTACTTCTTGCTATGAAAATGGCTAAAACATGGAGCCGGGGGCCCTCTCGGCCCTAGGTGGGAAATCAGGGTGATTTTGGGCCTGGGTTTGTCCCGGAAACATCAGGTTATCTTGGTATAGGGGAGCCTAAGGGACATAAAACTTTGGGGCCTATCTGTAAACATGTATTGGGTCATAGAAATCACAATTATAGGTAATAGAAAGCCACATCCCACTAATAGTAGGGTCTGAGGGTGGTCATTCACGCTGCCTTGTGCACATAGCGGCGCTGTCACGAAACATTGTGCACAGTGGTGGGTGGAGGCTGACCGAAATAGAAAAAGCCAATGCAGCATTTCGAAATTGTCCTGTTACTGTAAACAATGCATCATGCCTCAATCTCTATCCCTATAGTAATGTGTAGTGAGTGGATGCCATCGTGGTTTCCCCGGGATCCTGATGACCGCTGGTTGTACCTGGTTGCCGGTGATCATTACATAACCACTGAATGGTATGAGCCTTTCCAGACACTCTAGTACTGAGCGTGCCGCCATTAGAGTTGACTGGGTTCGAGACTGCTGTAAGTAGTGTGTGGATTGGACACCCGCATCAGGGTGTCCAGCATTATAAGCAGTGACTGGACACATGGAATTAAAGACACCCCTGCAAACAAAATCTCAAGTGGAATTTGTGGAATTCTTGAGTCTTGACTCATGATCATCCCCAGCAGATTTTTGAATGTTTTGTGAACGTTTTGTGGCATATTCCAGGGAAGTTTTTTAACAAGTTTTTACTTGTGTCATTCGTCCAAGTCGCAAACGTTGAATTACGGAGTTCATTTTGTGAATTGGAGATGTTCAAAATTCTTGGAAATATCTTGTGTCTTTCTTGGGGTATGGTGACTTCCCCAGATACTCCCCAGGAGGGCATTTCACCACATAATATGGACCCCCGTATGACTCATATGGAAGGTCCGTATGTGACATATGGCGTTTTTCCGTTTCACCACATAATATGTGGAGATCCGTATTCAAATGTGGGGGGTCCGTATTCAAATGTGGCGTTTTTCCATTTCACCACATAATGTGGAGATCAAAAAATCCGTATACGGTCCGTATTTTTCCTCTTGAATGTGGCAGGTCAAGGGGCAGCATATATTGAGAAAATGGAGGAAAAAGGGCCGTATGTAGGGCAGCTGATGTAGGGCCGCATGTTGTAAAAGGGGTCAGCATTTTGTTTTTGGTATATAGGATAGGTCGGGAAAGGGACAGGAGTAGTCGGGGATGGGACAGGAAAAGGTAGAGAAGGGACAGGAGAGGTCGGGGATGGGAGGGAAAAGTTGGAGAAGGGACAGGAGAGGTCGGGGATGGGACAGGAAAAGTTGGAGAAGGGACAGGAGTGGTCGGGGATGGGAGGGAAAAGTTGGAGAAGGGACAGGAGTGGTCGAGGATGGGACAGGAAAAGTTGGAGAAGGGACAGGAGAGGTCGGGGGAGGGATTGGGGAAGTCGGGGTAGGGACAGGGCAGGTCAGGGGAATGGACAGGTGACCATAGGGTGGACAGAGGACGGACAGGTACATGTCCTTCACACACACATACCAACATGGATCCACACAGGGGAGAAACCTCTCTTGTGTTACCTACCTTACAACGGTTGTTTTTAAAGTGCACATATATATGTAAAAAAAATGGCCCTATAATTATTTTAACAAATAGATAAGTAAAGTCCAACTTCTACCTTTATAATAAAAAAAATGTCTTTTCTTCTGTAACTCGGTCAATATTGGCCCTACGGATCTAAAACTCTGCCTATAGGTTATAGGTTTTATGGCTGAACTTCCTCTTCTACTACATTCCCAGTGTCTTCCCCACCTTCCATGTCCCTCCCCCGACCTCTCTTGTCCCTCCTCCAACTTTTCCTGTCCCATCCCCGACTTCTCCTGTCCCTTCCCCGACCTCTCCTGTCCCTTCCCCAACTTTTTCTGTCCCATCCCTGACTTCTACTGACCCTTCCCTGACCACTCCTGGCCCCTCCTGACTTCTCCTGACCCTCCCCCGACCTCTTCTGTCCCTTCCCCGACCTCTGCTGTCCCTTCCCCGACCTCTCATGTCCCTTCCCTAACCTCCCCTGTCTGTTCCCCAACATACGGACCCTATTTATACGCTCACCAGTCTACCTCCGTATGTTGCTACATATTATGACGTCACAGAGGGAATTCCCTAGGGGTTCCCCGGAATGTAGACTGGTTTTTGCACAATTTTACAATTGAGCCAGGTGACTGCCGTATTCATATACGGAAATTGTAAAAAATTGCCTTAAACATACGGACATAACACGGCAATGGTCCAGAAATGGGAAAATGTATTTTTTTCTTTTTTTTTCATTTCTAATGAATAATTGAAAAATATTGGCATATTTGGTATCAAATTAAATCAAAGAAATGCAGTGGGCTATGAATAAATCAATAAACCTTGACTATTCAAGTGTGAGATTTGTTTGCAAAAGGTCTATATTTTCCCATACAATTTGGCCCTTCGTAAAAAATGAATAAGATAAAGAATGCCCTTGTAACACTTTTCAGTGCTTAGTAGGCCTATCCTTGATTGGGAGGAGGGGTAGTCTGAATGTTTTTTGAACGTTTTTCGAAATTTTCTTGTATCATATTCCCTGAAATATAGGTCTTAATTCTATTTGTGGAATTTCTGGTTATTTGAATGAGTAAGACTCAGGAAATACACATCACAATTGAACATGTCACTAGGAATGTTCACTATTCACGAGAATCTCCTGTGTGCATCTTGTGTATACAGCTTCTTTATGTTGAAATATCAACGTTTCTAACTTGTGTGATTCTTGAGTTCTGTTTGGAGGGTAGTCTGGTAGCATTAGCACTGAACACACTATACCAGCTGTAGTCTAGCAGCCATCACATTGAACACCCCAGTAATGGTTGTAGCCAGACTACAGCCTGCGGTCTGCGTCTGACGGACGTCAATAGCACCTTCCACTCTGCCCAACATCTGCTGCACACTCTCCCAGCAGAGACATCCCTCCAAACATAACTCAATTATCACATAAGTTATTAATGTTTGTAATTCCCGAGAACCGAACAAGCTGCCAAGACATGGGAGATTCTCAAGAATAGTGAACGTTCTTAGTGACATGTTCAATGGTGATGTGTATTTCCAGAGTTTTATTCGTGCAAATAACCAGAAATTCCACAAGTAGAATGAAGACCTGTATTTCACGAGTTTCTCTACAAGAAAAGACACAAGAAAATTTCAACAAACGTTCCAAATACTTTCAAAAATTCTTGAGTTTTAACACGAGAATGGAATGAGTTCCGCTTGAGATTATGTTTGCAGGGCACCCATAAAACCTTGCGGATTGAGGCAGAGTCTAGGATGGATACATACAGACTCTGCTGGGAAAGTGGCATGTGGAGCAGATGGCGGCAGCTGGAGGTCAATGACCACCTCAGTACTACAGTCAGGGAGTGATCATTTTTTAACAACAGGGGGGGGGGGGGGGGTGTTAAAAATTTGGACCCCTCTTAGGGGAGGCCAGGGGTCAAAAAGATTTAACTATGCTTCAAAGGTCCCGCGTGCGTACCGAATTTCTAACCTTAGTGGGGGGGGGGGGGGGGGGAGGAATTCTGGCCCCTCGACCGGGGGAGGGGGGGGGGGGTAATAAACGCACCACCCCCCTGCTGTTGAAAACTGATCACCCCCTAAATGCAGGCAGCAGGAGGAGGCAACTACCAAGGTTTCTTTATAGCCCAATGCAGCGAGAAAGGTGACTCAACTTTTAATAATCTATCAAGTTGAATAAATACAGTTACATCAAAATAAAAGTAAATGCACCTAAACCCAGCTCGAGAAATATACATCGCCATTGAACATCTCTCATGTATATATCTTGTGTCAGCAGCTTGTGCGTTTCCGGGGAAATACAAACATTTCTAACTTGTGTAATTCTTGAGTTCTGTTTGGAGAGATGTAGGTATGAAATACTTATATCAAGTTGTTATAAACAATTGTACATGTTGAGTAATTCTACGGTATGATTTACATGCTATCCATTATGGGTCTGATGAGATGAGATGTGATGATAGAACTAAGATGAATACAACAAAGATGAGTTAATTTACATTCATTAAACATCATGTTGATGATTAAGGGTATGCCATGCCCACAGAATACTACTTCCACATGGGACAGGGGGCCCACGCCACAGCCAACCCTGGTGGCAAACGCATGCGTAATATTGTCCACTCTAGTATCCAAGTGGGTTCAGTGGTGAAAGAGCCATCAAGTGGTGACACCACTGGCAGTTAGGGGAACTAGCTACTATGCTTAAAGTTATAGGATAAAGTTAAGCATTCGTTTGACACCAGCCAAAGCCGCGGCGTGGGTCCCCCCTGTACATTGGAGATTTTCTAACTGTGAGTAGTATGTAGAAATGGGAGATGAGCCCAGTATCCTTCTTTTGACCTGTAAGTAGTATAGGGAAATGGGTGATTGCTTCAGTGCAATACAATCTTTCTAGTTCTAATTATTTAAACATTTCTGAAGAAAAATACATGAAATTCATGTATTCTTATTATCTTAATCATGATATCAAAATCCTGCATTCTAATATACGCTATTAAAAGATAATTCTCCTGTGAGTCTCCTGATATGAACTGTTTTGAATTACAGTTACTACGGACAATGTTATTAGGATTCTGCTGGAACCAACGAAAACACAACTTTATCATCAAAAAGTCCTCTTTCTTAATGCATTGGTCTATAGCAGCTGCAGCAGCAGTAACAGTAACAGCAGCGGTGACTGCATACCTTCAGTAGCAGCAGCAGCAGTTCCACCACCACCACCACCAGTAGTAGTAGCAGCAGTAACAGCAGCATAATACTCAATCTGGGACCTGCTGGCAAGCCCCCCTCCCCAACTGTGAGGTCATTATGGCCCTCATTGATAGTATCAATCAAAATGTAGACAACACCTACCCTAAGAGTCGTTTACAGGCACTATCAGTTAACTTTGTAACCTCCTGGTTACCACATTTAGCAATAGTTATTACAACCAACAGTGGAATTTGTTGAAGATAGCTCCAACCTCGGCCTACATAATATTGCCCTGCTAATTTGACATAGGGTATCCAGTCCAGCTGTGAGCCTACAACCCTTTAAGGACGGATGTAGCTAAAATATGTCATTTGTCGTCATGGTGCACCAATGAAGCCCCTGTGAGTAATTCACCGTTGCTGCATTGGTCCCTCAACCCTGCAGGATCGGCATAATGCTTGAAAGCAGCACTGGCGAGTTACTCACCATGGCTGCATTCATGCAACATGACTGCATTAACCTCTTTGTCAGCCTCGCCAGCAGGGCCCAGATTCAGTGTAGCAGCAGCAGCAGTACCATCAGCATCCCCATCTACACCAGCAGCAGCAGCAGCAGCAGCAGCAGTAACAGTAACAGCAGCAGCGGCAGCAGCAGCAGCAGCAGCAGTGCTGTGGCTGAGGTAATTAGGCCACACCCAGCAGCCAGCACACAGTACAGGACGCGTGCTGCAAGCCTCCACACCCACCACCCACCAGCAGCAGCAGCAGCAGCGGCAGCAGCAGCAGCAGCAGCAGCTCACACAGCAGCAGACCTCCTCACAGTGAGCTGCTCACACCTACACCCTTACACACACACCAGGAGGATCTGAGCTGCTCCTCTCTTACTCTACAACAACACACCCTATAACCCTACAGTGGACACACCCTGAGACATAGGGTGGATCTGGAGGACCAGAGCGTCCAGAGGGGTTAGCAGGGAGGAGGGAGTGCCTCCTATAGCCCTTGTTTACCTGCAGGGACACAGCACCAGGCAGTAGCTCTGTGAGCCACTCACGGAGCCTGAGCTGCTCATAGCACTGGGTGCAGTGGGTAGAGTCTACTCTGGACTAACTCAGGGCCAACTGTTCCCTTAGCCTTGGGCACAGTGGGTAGAGTCTACTCTGGACTAACTCAGGGCAAATTGCTCCCCTAGCATTGGGCACAGTGGATACTGCCTGCACTGGACTACTTCTCACAGTGGGTATAGGACACAGAGGATCCAGTCTGTAAGAGGCAAAATCAAGTGGAGCTACTCAAAGCAGAGGACATAGGGATTACAGTCTGAGCTGCTCTTAGTATAGGAGTATAGGGAACAGAGGCTGCAGTATTAGTAGAGCAGCTCAGTCTATACACGGGAAGCAGCTACTGCGTACTCAGCTGTGACAGAAGCATCCCCAGTATCTAATGAACAGTGGCTTGAGTCTTTACTAGACAAGTCGAGATAGGAGAAAGCATAGGAAGGAGCATTCTGTTAGTATAGGTTACAGTGGTACCTAGGAGAAAACAGAGGAAGGATATCTCACCCAGAAGGAGATACTATTAGTATAGGACATACTGGTACACTACACCAGACCAGCACAAGTCGACTTGACCTCCCTTAGGGCAGCATAGTATAAGAGCAGTCTACATGAGAGGGGATTGTCACACAGGAGAGTCTCCCAATGTATCTAAGTCCCACATTAAAGGGAAGTTTTCTCAGTGTCTAAATAGGAGGATCTGACAGTGTATACAAGTCTGACACCACCGCTTATAATAGACATACACCGCTGGGGATGCTCTTATGTGACTCATGTCACAACTGGAGTTGCTCAATGTCTAGGAAACAGTGACTCTAGTCTACACTGGATGCGTGTGTATGTACATGAACCCATAGCCCTAACCCACAGTGGACGTGAGGTACATACCCTGACGATTATATAGCCCACTTTTAGACAGGTGTAAATACTACTAGAGCATCTACTATACCAATAACACACTGTCAATAGTGAAACCAAAAATACGTCCCTTTATACTGTAAACCAACAGTATATTCTACTGGCAATGTAAACTAATACTGGAGTATAAACTGTAAAACTACAGTATTTTCTCCTGCTCAGCTACATTAAGTTCTAACAGTGCACCTACCCCAGGAGAAACCTCCAGAACGTGGTGCCAGGCTCAGGGATAGAGCCAAGTGTAGCACAGGGGTACAGTGTAGGAGTACTACCAGGTGTTAAAGGGTGGTGTCCAGCAGAGCGTAGAAAGCACAGGTGAATGAAGTGAATTAGCTGGAGGTGACAGGCATGAGGCTTTAATTAAAGCGACTCTCTCACTAAGGATTTACAGCTCACTTATCTAGTACTCCTCTATTAAACTAACGACGGAATAACCGTTAGAAGTGAGAGTACAGTTTTTAAGTGGCATAATCACCGAGCGTCTCCCACTCATAATTCCAGTACCGTTCTAGTCTACTGTGTAGTTAAGTACGAGTGGTGAGAAGGCTCCTTTAAGAGAATAGATCTACATAGCTTGGTAGCCATGGATCAGAATGCAAGCTGAGCGGCCCGGGGAGGTGGTCATAGTAGTGTGTGGTGGACGCAGTAGGGAGAAGCTAGACCCGGTCAGTAAGGGGAGTGGTAACCACTCTGGTGTGGAGCAGCCACAGTACCCTTCTAGTGGTACGTATTACCCTTGTGGGTCTTCTAGTGGTCAGCTCCAGTCTAGTACTGTGCCCTCTGTACGACCCAAGGACCCATCTAGTGGCCAATGCCAGCCTAGTGTGAAACCCCAGAAATCATCCAGTGGTCAATTCTACCCTAGTGTGAACTCCCAGTACTCATCTAGTGGTCAGAAGCACACTAGTGGATCTTATAGTGGGCAGCACTATCCTAGTGGGTCTTCTAGTGGTCAATACTACCCTACTGTGAAACCCCATTACTCATCTAGTGGGCAGTGCTACCCTAGTGGGTCTTCAAGTGGACAGAAACATCCTAGTGGGTCGTCTAGTGGATATTCTAGTGGCAAGAAGCACCCTAGTGTGCCCTCCAGTGGGCAGTACCAAGCACTACCCCAGTCAGGTCACCATACCCCTCCCCACACACCCCAGTACTACTACCCCCAGCACCCCACCCGAGAGGACTACAGCAGTGAGGGTGACCTGGGTGTGGGGACGGTAAGACTCCCCCTGTCTGCCCGCGTCACTGATAACCATTACAGGTTCAGGTACAGCCTTATAGACAGCCACAACACACCTGAGGAGAATACTACTACCAGTGCTAAAACTACTACTACTAGTTTTAGTAAGTGCAAGGAGAACAAGGAGAATACAGTGAATATTATTAAAGATAATAATTCAACTACCAGGAAGCCTAACAAAGGAGTAGTAGCAGCAAGCATGGCTAAAACAACCAGTAGACACGGTGCCCCCCGCCCGGCATATCGCCACCAGGGGTCCTCTCAGTCGCACTGCTCCTCCTACTCCTCCAGTAGCTGGGGCAGTAGTAGTGTGGCCACCATGTCCACCACCCTATCGTCCTCCAGTACCCCCCACCCTGGAGGTAGCACCACCCCTGGTACTACCACCCCTACCGCCCCCCGCCCGGCCTACAAGGCCCTCCCCCGCTGGCTGCTGGCCCTGCCCCTCCTCACCCTCCTGGTGACTGTGTCAGGGGGCCGGAAGCCGCCCCGGGGGGTCCCCCCTAACCCCCACCAGGGGGGCATGCAGGTGACGCCCTGGTGGAACGCCTCCATGGCAGCGGGAGAGACGCTGGTACTGGACTGTGGCGTCTTGGTCGGCGGCGGAGACGCGCCCACACCGGATATCCGGTGGATAGATCCTGCCGGGAACGTCCTCTACGCACCAGGAATCCCAAGGTAGGTCTCCCCCCCCTTAACCCTTTAAGGATGGCATCATGCCTTAATGCATCATTCCCTTGGTCGCCATGATGCATGAATGCAGCCCTGGCGAGTAACAGTGTTGCATTCAGAATCACTGTCTTTCTAGGGGAGTGTTGTTTACGTTGTTGTTCTTGCTGTTGTTTTTTGTTGACAATTTTATTTGCCAAGTTGTTGCCATGGAAACAGTATCTTCTAGGGATATGGACTGGATGGAGTTTTTCCGTTGCCAAGGATTGTTACTATGATGATAAGTTGCTAAGGAAACAGGTAAAATCAGGTAGTTAGCTATGGACAGACTGTCTATCAGTGGTAGCCATGTGGGAGCCATGTGCATGGTTGTTGCTAAGGGGACTGTGTTGGATGGCGTTGTTGGTTGTCATGGAGATGTGACAATTGACATTCCGACTTAATGAAGGACAGACCCAGGAATCTGAAAATTGAGTTCAACGCTGAATCAAAGTACAAGAAAAGGGAGATCAAATAACATTAGATCATTTAACCTAAAAAGGGGGATCCGGGCACCCCGGTATTGTAGTCATAGGTCGTCAGGGGTGCGTCAAAGGGCAGGGGTGACAACAACCCAGTGGGCACAGAACATTGAATCAACATTGATAAATGGTTTCGAATGTTGTTTCAATGTTAATTCAATGTTTATTCATCGTTGAACTGAATTTTGTGCCCACTGGGAAGAATGCTGAATCTACCCGTCTGTAACTTGTGACCAGCCGTCATCATACAGACCAATATACTGAATACAGGGCTGTGACTGTGGTTTATCTACTACATGCACACCCAATACAGACACAGAGATGAGTAATTTACTGGTTATTCAGCCCGCACATACCGGTACACATATAGTGCCAGATCAGCACATTACCCTGGTTACGGTACCATGACAACCCGCCTACCTACAGGGGGTCACACAATGGTATTTGAAAACTCCATTATGACCTTGAAATAGGATTTTGCTGGGTTTTGGGCAGTTTATACTGAATCCTAACAGAATTTCAAGTTCAGGATAATATATACTGGTGGTTACTCCACAGTTGGCTGAGAGAAGACAATAAATGGCCTGACCGTATTTCACATACATGCGGTCCATTGAGAACACTTACCAACTGTGAGTGTACCGTAAAACCTCCCGTATAAGCCTAACTAGCGTATAAGCCGCACCTCGAGTTTGGTGCAATCCTATAAGCCGCAGAGGCCATCTGAGAATTGTTAATTTGGTACTGTAGTATAATTATAAAAACTCTCGTATAAGCCGCACCCTATATAGGCATGTTTGGTATCAAAAGCAAGCTGAGTCTGATTCGCGTATAAGCCGCGGCTTATACACGAGGTTTTACTGTAAGTCAGATATATGATACCCGTGACTGGCTGCATAAGTGTTATAACCCTTGAACAATGGTAATTATCTGCAGCTGGTGTCTTGGACAATTACCCTGCCCTTGGCTTATAACACTTATACAGCAAGTCACTTGTACCATATCTACTACTTACCAGGGCCTTTCTGCAATACACCCAGCCACCACTTTGTGGTCACACACAGGCCTCCACATGGTTACCTGCACGTTGTACTCTATATACACATAAACCACAGCGGAGGGCTAAGACAAAGGAATTCACACCTTGGTTATTTCTACTCACATAGCCTTACAACTGTGGTTTAAAACAGATAGACAATGGTTATGTAAGGCTAACTTAAAACATAACTACTGTTGAGTGGCAGTCACCCTATAAGAGTGCCAGCCAGTTTGCTGTGGTTATTTTGAGTTAGCCTCACATAGCCATTGTCTATCTATTACAAGGGGGATACATATTCAACTGTGAGTAGTGTAGGAGAATAGGAGATTAGTCTATCGCTGTCAGACCCGCCTACCCCTGTCCACAGGCTACTGTAGATAAGGGCTTAGTCTAATAGGAGATGGGCTCAGTATCCCTTTTTGACCTGTAAGTAGTATAGGGAAATTGGTGATTGCTTCAGTACTATACCTTCTTTCTAGCACTAAGTAGCATATGGAAATGTGGGATTTTATTTTCATTGTATGTAGTATATGGAAACGGCCATTGATTCAGTGTCATGCACTTTATCTAGAATTAGTATACGGAAGCGGGAAAAGGTTTTAGTTTTATTCTTTTGACCTGTAAGTAGTATATGGAAATGAGTGATTATTTCAGTATTACATCTTTTGACTGTACGTGAGTACCGTATTCGACGTAATGAGCGCACAGTACCCTTAAAGAATTATAACGGCCACCTTTAGTAGTTAAGAGTTTAATTGGGGTCAAAAATTGAAATATTTTTGGTTATTTGTAGTATAGAAATCGGCCAAAAACGGGGGGTGTCCGCTTATTAGGTCGAATACGGTATATGGAAATGAGCGGGTATTTCAGTGTCACACATGTCAGTGCTTCGCTGTCCTTAACCCTTTAAAGACGGCATTATACCTTAATGCATCATGCCCTTGGTCGTCATGATGCATGAATGCAGCCCTGGTGAGTACCTCGCCGGTGCTGCATTGGTGCATCATGCCGACCTTACGGGAGTGTTTCAACCCCATCCCAGTGGGCAAAGAACATTGAATCGACATTGATAAGTGGTTGTCAATGTTGATACAATGTTGATTCAACATTGATTCAACGCTAAACTGGATTTTGTGCCCACTGGGATAGGGCACCAATGCAGCACTGGAGAGGTACTTGCCAGGGCTGCATTCATGCATCATGACGACCAAGGGCATGATGCATTAAGGTATCATGCCGCCCTTAAAGAGTTAAAGGCCCTAAGCAGCCACCAGGAAGGACGTAATCTAATCATTATTTTCCTCCCACAGTAACTCAATTCATTGTTGTCTAAATCTCATTAGGAGACCAATACAAAGTAGGCCCCGAGTCATAGAGGTGTAGAGCATACTTACCCTCTATGTGAGAGTCCTGGGGGTAGAGCAGCGCTACAGTACCACTACACTGATATTTTTGGCTCTGTCTCTCAAGCACGACCAATCTAGCTCACGTGAGTGCACGGACAAATGTGTACAGTGAGTCTTAACCCAGTCTTACAAATGTCTTACTTACTGTCTTAATGATACCATAGATGGCGCCACTGTATATGCTATCTTACTCTAAGTCCTTACTCAAGGGGGGCTCTGTCCCCCAACCCCCGTTTTTCTTTTCTTTTTTCCCCTTCTTTAGTAACAGCGGAACCCCAATTAAATGCATTATTACGATTTTTAAGAGTACACATGAACTATATCATATATGATAGTGGCGCCATCTATGGTGTCATTAAGACAGTAAGTAAGACATTTGTAAGACTGGGTTAAGACTCACGATAAACGTTTGTCCGTGCACTTGAGTGAACTACTTGCCATCTATGTCACTATAGTACCTAACCAAGTAAGTCACTTTTTGGCTCCCTATACGACCAACCAAGATTAGTTAATATTGTCAGGTTGGTCATTACTGACCAACCCACCTTAAAGTTTCCATTTTAGTCTGTTGAATAAGGCATTAGTCATATATTGTTTTACCTCAATCATCCTTGAATAGCACTTGGTCATGCCTGACCAATGTCCCTATGGCTAACTTGGGGTAGCCACTATATGCTAAGTGCTGGGGGTTTAGGTTCTCTGTGTATAATTATAATTCTGGTGGCTCCAATCAGAAAAATAAAGGCAGTATACAGGGCTCCCAAAATTTCCCCCCCTGCCCCCACAGTGGTCAAAATCTGATCGCTCACTAAGTGGAAAAGTATTACAATATTATTTGTCCATACCACAGTGAATTCTGCCCTATTGTAATAAAAGCTAGGACAACATTGTTATTTGTCCATACCTCTGTGAATTCCCTCCCATTATAGTAAAAGCGGCATAACCGCAATCTGAGACCTGTCTCGGCAAAAGCCTCCCATGTCGTTGAAAAGCCCCAGACACCAATTACAAAGGTTTTGTGCCTAAACCTTTAAGAACGGCATGATACCTTAATGCATCATGCCCTTGGTCGTCATGATGCATGAATGCAGCTCTGGTGAGTAACTCACCAGTGCTGCATTCAAGCATCATGCAGACCTATGGGGTTGAGACACTCCCGAAGGGTCAGCATGATGCTCCAATGCAGCACTGGCGAGTTACTCGCCAGGGCTGCATTGGTGCATCATGCCGACAAATGTCATCTTTTAGCGACATCCGTCCTTAAAGGGCTAATGGCCTTCAGGGTGGGTAGATAGCGTTGGTTTGGGCTATGATTGCCTTATAGTCATAAAAAAGGCCCAAAGCTTGTGCCCAGAGAGGGTGGGCATGTACCCGTAACCATGGTAACCCTCGCATGTTACTGCGGGATTTTTGACAACTCATGCTGTATCGACTTCTCGGTGGCTGCTGGGGGAGTTTAGCGTGTTCAGGGATGTTTTGAGGATCGTTACAGGATTGAAGCCAATCGCGTGTTAATTGTAAATAAACCAAAGCGGCTACTGATGAAACTTCCTGAAAGCTTTTTCTGTTTGAAAAATGTCACCAAGAAGAGGAAGTTACCCATTTAAGGACGGCATAATGCATCATGCCCTAGGTCGTCATAATGCATGAATGCAGCCCTGGTGACTAACTTACCAGGGCTGCATTCAAGTATCGTGTCGACCTTACGGAATTGAGACACAGCGTCTATTCACCAATTTATGGATCGTGCTGAAACGTCGGGAATATATCGGCATGATGCTTAAATGCAATCCAGGTGAGTTACACGCCAGGGCTGCATTAATGCATTGAGATGATAAAGGGCATCTTTAAGCACTATGCATCCCTCCAAGAAGTCTGAGCTCAAATATGAAATTATACTATTGGATCTATGACGGAGTCTCCATTGCTGAGAGTGTACCCAGGCTAATTAGTCTATCTCTAAGAGTAAGGTTTTATGTCGTGCTAGGCAGGGGAAGGGGGACAGGAGAGGACGTGACACTAATTGGATGGGTAGCAGCGAAGGTAATTACGCCTTTATTACCCACTGTAGTAGCCTCTCTGTGATTGTTAGCCCTTTGTGGTCGGCATGATGCATTGATGCAGCCCTGGCGAGTAACTCGCCAGTGCTGCATGCCTGGATCATGCCAATCCTATGGGGCTGATGCACTCACAGAGGAGCAGCATGATGCACCAATGCAGCACCGGCGAGTTATATTGTTGTCGTTGGTGCAGCATGATGTTAAATGTCAGATTTAATCAACATGCCATCCTTAAAGTGTTAAAAATCTATACTGCCAACCAACATCCTGTAACATAGAATGGCGCCACTTGAGTCTGATATGTCTCTGTGCGGATACAGGCACCTTTAGCCATCACAAGCTAATGTATGGTAATTTATGCAATTGGGTTTGGGTCTATTTGTACCAAGAAGGTGTTGGGAGAGTGACGTCTCTGATTAGATTCTGACCCCTCAGAGAGCACTCTCCCAGCACAGTCTCAAATAAGACTCTCCCAAAATGTATCGACTTTATGAAATCTTCTATGGAAAAAGGGCTGAAAATCGTACCATTTGGATGGTCTTCTATTCATATAACACAGTGCTATATTAACTACTTCAAGACATAGAATTCTCTCAAATTTCTACCTCAAAAACATGGCCAATATTTCTCTTATTTGAAACATTTGCTCTTCACCTACCCCTTAACATATATAAATCAAATCATAGTTGTATAAATGCATATCTTAAAGTGGCATAATCACAGAGCGTATCCCACTTACAATTCTAGTACTGTTCTAGTCTACTATATGGTTACGTGCGAGTGGTGAGTATGCCCCTTTAAAGGAAAGGCGTAGGCAAGTTTTCAAGGTGATCCGCCACCTTTTGGCAAAGAAGGAAGTAGTGCAGGTACACACGGATTGGAGAATCTGCTGGGCGATTGCACAGAGAGTGATTTACCAAATAACCTCAGCCCCAGAATGACGCACAGCTGATGTTTTTGTACGTATTCCTATCTACTTGGGCATTTAGATTGGTACAATTAATATAATGTTTCTTTTGACAAAGATGGATAGGCATAAAAGTAGCAGATATAATCAGTTGTTTTATAGAGAAACCGCAGCTTGACTTTTTGATTGACTAATCAAAGATGAACAATGGACAGCGCTCTAGAGTCATCACCGGCGTCTATTCTAAAGGAGTGGCCAATCATTACCCTGCAAACAAAATCTCAAGCGGAACTCGTGCCATTCTTGATTCTTGACTCGTGATCCCCAGGAGATTTTTGAACATTTTGTGAATGTTTTGTGGCATATTCCTGGGAATTTCTTGTATTTTGAACAAGTTTTTTGAACAAGTTTTAACTTGTGTCATTGGCCCAAGTTGCAAACGTTCAATTCTCGAGTTCATTTCGTGGATAGGACATGTTCACAATTCTTGGTAATATCTCGTGTCTTTCTTGTGTTATGGTGACTTCCCCAGATTCTCTCCAGTCGCGAACGTTCCATTTCCGAGTTTTGTTTGGAGGGGTGGCCAATCATTATGGCCCTGCATCGTGCTTTAATGCAATATGCAGCCATGATGAGTTAATCGCCACAGCTGCATGTATTTTCATGCCAGTACAGGAGTGTATCAACCCCTTATGCCGTCCTTAAATGGTTAATAGCGATAACAGCCCTAATCATCTAAAACCTTTAAACATGAATATTCAAGGCCAAAAAAAAAGAGGTGTGTTTCAGGTTACCCGACCCTACCTAGCAAAACAGGGCCGACCCTAGAAATTTTTATCCAATTTTGAAAAAAAAGTATATTTTGAGTAATTTTAGGCTAATTGAGAGTCAATTTGAGTCAAATTTGAGTCAAATGATGCATAAATGCAGCCCTGGCGAGTAAACCGCCAGTGCTGCATTCAAGCATCGTGCCGACCCTATAAGGTATGAGACACTTCCGAAGAATCCGCACTTTTCAGCAATGCCTCACTAGTGAGTTACTCGTCGGGGCTGCATTGGTGCATTATAACGACCCGTATCATCTTTTAGTGACACGTGTCCTAAAAGGGTTAAATGTTAAGGCACGCTGTGGTCATGCTATTCACCCATCAGTATAGGCTACAGGAGAAGGGGGTGGGGGGGAGGGTAGGAGAGAGAGGGGGGGGGGGTAAGTGCTGACCCAGACCCAGAATAATGCAAAAGCTCTAAGGCAGAGGAAACCATTGCGTGGAGAATTACCTTTAGAAATGACACCCACTGTAAATAGTCGGTCTAGGCACACAGTAGAATATGCTGTAGACCTACAGTAGATTCAACTGTAGAATGGATTTACAGTAGAATCTACTGTAGATTTACAGTAGATTGCACTGTTTACCTACAATAAACTGTACACCTACAGGAGAATCTACTGTACGGCTACAAAACTGGCAACCCACTTTTTACAATGTCATTCAATATGACGTCATTCAAACGACAGATAGCAGCCACCTAATCAGTTCGCATTGCTATATATCTGCTAATACATTCAGAAATAAAAGATGAGATTTAGCTTCCTTTGGAAAAATTAATAAAACATTTTCAAAAATGGACCTTGCCTTGATATTCACCAGGTAGCTGGTCAGTCCTGTATTAAAGCATCCTGACGACGCTACCCTTCAGTCTTAACTATATATATGGCTACCCTCCAAACAGAACTCACGAATCACACAAGTTAGAAACGTGTGCATTTCCCGGGAAAAACGCACAAGCTGTATACACAAGATAGACACAGGAGATTCTCGTGAATAGTGAACACTCCCAGTGACATGTTCAATCATAACGTGTGTTTTAGGGCAGATGGAGATAGAATTTGGCTGAAAAGGTTAATGGATGTTATAACTGTTTAAACTAGTCATTAGTTGCCCATTTTTATCATCATTTGCCTTAAATAACCTGTTTTTATTCAGGCCGGTCAGAGCTGGCACCCGGTCAGAGCTGGCACCCGGTCAGAGCTGGCACCCAGTCAGAGACAAAAACATCGTGAGACACAGCCAAAAAGTGAAAAAAACGTGCAAATTCCACAAGTAGAATGAAGACCTGTATTTTTTGAGTTTTAGTACAAGAAATGACTCCAAAAACGTTCAAAAAACATTCTGGAATTTTGAGTTTTGACACGATAACTGAACGAGTTACACTTGAGATTTTGTTTGCTACCCTTCAGCCTTCACTATATATGGCTAATGTTGAGCACAATCGTCAACAATACTGAGGGAGTCAGCAATGTATTCTTTGATTTGAAATGTGGGATCTGAGCTGTGTCGACATTCAGCATTAACGCAGCAATTTGAAAAAAGGGTGTCCAAGTTATTAGTACTGAAAATATAAATCCATACCCTGATATTTTGCTACAGTCTTCAGAATCCTAGTGGAGTATGTGGGCACATGGTGCATAATAATAGAGATCCGCCTAGACTCTACTCTTAATTTTCTGCCACCAGTCAGGGGTAAATCCACCACTGCCCCTGTCTGCCCTTTCCAACAATCCTCTCCATCCTTTTGACACGAGAATGGTTCCACTTTAGATTTTGTTTGCAGGGAAGTGTTGAGCACAATCGTCAACAATACTGTGGGAGTCAGCAATGTATTCTTTAATTTGAAACGTGGGGTCTGAGCTGTGTCGACATTTAGCATTAACCCTTTAAGGACAGATGTCGCTAAAGGATGACATTGTTCATCATGTGCACCAATGCAGCCCTGGCGAGTAACTCATCAGTGCTGCATTGGTGCACAATGCTAATCCTTTGGGAGTGTCTCAACCTCATAAGGTCGGCATGATAATTCAATGCAGCACTGATGAGTTACTCGCCAGGGCTGCATTCATGCATCATGACGACCAAAGGTATGATGCATGAATGCATTATTCCATCCTTTAAGCTTTAATAGGGGCCGCATACTGCTTTAATGTCGTATAAATGATGCATTGATGCCCCATTTTGTTAAAAAGCCAATAGAAATATTCAAATACCATACAATGACTAAGCATAAATAATATCAGTGTATGCACCTCTTAAAAGGTAAATCCATTAGTACACAACTCTCAGTGATGAGGTATGGTCTCACTTTACAGTCTGCTATACTTCCACACCGACAATTATAAGTAGAAAATGCCGACGTCAGCAAGTTAAAGCTGTTGGGAATAATGTGAAGTGATACCTTTTAATCCTTTACGGGTCGCATAGTGCATTAACCCTTTGAGGATGGCATGATACCTTAATGCCATGGGTTGTCATGATCCATGAATGCACGCCTGGTGAGTAACTCGCCAGGGCTGCATTCAAACAGTATGCCAACCTTATGAGGTGGAGACACTCCCGAAGGGTCGGCATGGTGCACCAATGCAGCTCCGGTGAGTTACTTGCTGGGGCTGCATTGGTGCATCATGACAACAAATGTCATCTTTTAGCTACATCCATCCTTCAAGGGTTAATGCATCTTGCTCTTGTTAGTCATGAGGCATGAAGCCAGTCCTTGTGAATAAGTCGCCAGAGCTGCATTCAGGCATCATACCAAACCTACAGGGTTGATCCACTTCCGAAGGGTCGGTATGATGGATCAATGCAGCAATGGCGAGTTACTCACTAGGGCTTCATGATGAAAAATGTTGCCTTCTGGGACTTGCCGTCCTTAAAGGGTTAACGCTGCTGGTAATATTGTGGCGTGATACCTGCATGTTTTAATTATTGTCATCAGATATCCGGTATTACGTGCCAACCAAGGCTCATAGCAGCAATGTGAAGTACATATAATCATATACTATATGCTAACCCTTTAAGGACTGAATAATGCTTTAATTGATACACTCCCTCCGAACAACTCGCGAATTGAATGTTTGCGACTTGGCGGAATGACACAAGTTAGAACTTGTTCAAAAAACTTGTTTAAAAAACTTGTTCAAAAAACAAAAAAATCCTAGGAATATGCCACAAAACGTTAAGAAAATGTTCAAAAATCTCCTGAGGATCAGGAGCCAAGACTCAAGAATGGCACGAGTTTCGCTTGAGATTTGTTTGCAGGGCTAGCTCTTTGTCTGGATGATACAAAAGGGCAGCCCTAAAATATTGTAAAAAGCACCTATATATGTTGCCTCTACTTGCTACCCGCCACATCAATGCAATACAAGTGAGCCACTAGTACTGCATTGGTGCATCATGATGATACATGGTGCCTCGAGGCATCATGCCGTCCTTAAAGTGTTAATGCTAGGTGCTACAGTTATGATGGTGATACCTAATTAAGGTATCTTAGTAACAGCAGGGTAAGTGGCTACATGGGGCATTGGTCTCATCAACCCTGGCTTACAAGTTGTTACACATATAGTTTTAATGTTAAGAGTGTAATTACCCTGGCATATATTATGAGTGTGGTCCTATCCGTATTTCCATAGGCCTATAGTATCTACTATGAGTGCAGTGCCTATATGTGTCCTTCGGACTACACCTACCATGAGTGCAGTGCCTATCTCTATATTTTTAGGCCTACATCTGCTATGAGCGCAGTGCCTATCTGTATGTATTTAGGCCTACATCCACTATGAGTGCAGTGCTCCTTAGGCCTACATCCACTACGAGTGCAGTGCTCCTTAGGCCTACATCTACTATGAGTGCAGTGCTCCTTAGGGCTACATCTACTATGAGCCTATCTCTATTATCTTTAGGCCTACATCTACTATGAGTGCAGTGCTCCTTAGGCCTACATCCACTATGAGTGCAGTGCTCCTTAGGCCTACATCTGCTATGAGTGCAGTGTTCCTTAGGCCTACATCCACTATGAGTGCAGTGCTCCTTAGGCCTACATCTGCTATGCGTGCAGTGCTCCTTAGGCCTACACCTGCTATGAGTGCAGTGTTCCTTAGGCCTACATCTGCTATGAGTGCAGTGTTCCTTAGGCCTACATCTGCTATGAGTGCAGTGTTCCTTAGGCCTACATCTGCTATGAGTGCAGTGCTCCTTAGGCCTACATCTGCTATGAGTGCAGTGTTCCTTAGGCCTACACCTGCTATGAGTGCAGTGTTCCTTAGGCCTACATCCACTATGAGTGCAGTGCTCCTTAGGCCTACATCTGCTATGCGTGCAGTGCTCCTTAGGCCTACACCTGCTATGAGTGCAGTGTTCCTTAGGCCTACATCCACTATGAGTACAGTGTTCCTTAGGCCTACATCCACTATGAGTGCATTCCTTATAGGCCTACACCTACTATGAGTGCAGGGCTAATTAGGCCTACCTCTACTATGAGTTCAGTGCTAATTAGGCCTACACCTACTATGAGTGCAATGCTCCTTAGGCCTACATCTACTATGAGTGCAGTGCTCCTTAGGCCTACATCCACTATGAGTGCAGTGCTCCTTAGGCCTACATCCACTATGAGTGCATTCCTTATAGGCCTACACCTACTATGAGTGCAGGGCTAATTAGGCCTACCTCTACTATGAGTTCAGTGCTAATTAGGCCTACACCTACTATGAGTGCAATGCTCCTTAGGCCTACATCTACTATGAGTGCAGTGCTCCTTAGGCCTACATCCACTATGAGTGCAGTGCTCCTTAGGCCTACACCTACTATGAGTGTAGTGCTCCTTAGGCCTACATCCACTATGAGTGCAGTCCTTAGGCCTACATCCACTATGAGTGCAGTCCTTAGGCCTACATCCACTATGAGTGCAGTCCTTAGGCCTACATCTACTATGAGTGCAGTGCCTATCTCTGTATCTTTAGGCCTACATCTTTTATGAGTGCAGTGCTCCTTAGGCCTACATCTATTATGAGTGCAGTGCTCCTTAGGCCTACATCCACTATGAGTGCAGTGCCTATCTCTATATCTTTAGGCCTACATCTACTATGAGCCTATCTCTATATCCTTAGGCCTACATCTACTATGAGTGCAGTGCGGCGGGTGTAAACGCCTTCAATGAGGAGGTAAAGGCCTCAGATATCACACTCTGTCTGTCAAGGCGCTCTATCATACGACAGACTTCAGGAGGCCTACCCCTCCCCCCCCCCCCACACACACACATTCAATCAACCCCTCTGCCCGCCCCACCTCACCCACTCCTTTAATAACGCCCCTCTTCCAACAGAGTCATCCCTGTAAACAAAATCTCAAGCGGAACTCATGCCATTCTCGAGTCTTGTCTCTTGATCCCCAGGAGATTTTTGAACGTTCGGTGAACGTTTTGTGGCCTATTCCCGGGATTTTCTCGTTTTATGAATGAGTTTGAACAAGTTTTTTGAACAAGTTTTAGCTTGTGTCATTCTCCCAAGTTGTGAACGTATTCTCTAGTCAATTTTATGAATAGGACGTACTCACAATTCTTGAGAATATCTCGTGTCTTTCTTGTGTTATGGTGACTTCCCAAAATTCTCCCTAGTCATGAACGTTCAATTCCCAAGTTCCGTTACGAGGGGAGTCATCACCTGAATCCCTTCAAACAGAACTCCAGTATGACATAGTTAGTGTTAATGACATAAATTGTGTATTTCACAGAATTTCAGAATGTTTTTGGTATGTTTTTGGAAATTTTCATATTCCATGTCATTTCTTATAAGGAAACTTGAGAAATACACATCTTCATTGTACTTGTGGAATTTCTGGTTATTTCAATGAGTAAAACTCGGTAAATACACATCACCATTAAACATGTCACTAGAAATGTTCACTGTTCTCGAGAATCCTCATGTCTATCTTGTGCATACAGCTTGTGTGTTTCCCGGGAAATACACAAATGTTTCTAACTTGTGACATTTTTGAGTTCTGTTTGGAGAGTTTTAGTGGTGTGATACCTTAAGGCCCACTCCCACCGTGAGTACAAACCCAGCTGAGCGTGAAACACGCCTGCGTCATCCAACCGGAAGTCGTCCATCATGGGGGCGGCCATTACTATTATGGGATGGGGGAGTGACCAGCGGCCGCTGGTTCCCGCCTTCATGTCTAGTTTAGCCAGCAGAACCAAGGGCAGGCTTCACTCCCCCAGCACAGCCTCATACAAGACTCTGCCAAAAGGCTTGGACTACGGGAAGTCTTCTGAGGGAGCAATCTCCCAGCAGATTCTACCATTCACTTGTACCAGCACTACTTCCTTCTCTGCCAAAACGCGGCAGATTTCCCTGAAAACTTACCTACACCATACTTTTGAGATAAACATTTATACAACTATCATTTGATAGCAACACACACTGCAGTGCCCCTACATGATTTTTTTTTGTGTTATTTGACATCCACATGGTGATTTACAAGCCAAATATTTCTCATTTCTCAATATCATGAATTTCATAAATAGCATATAGATCTTTGAAAGGACAAGCTATGCCAATCTAGATACTAGCTAATCCTTACACACTATTATTCATAACAATTTAAATATCAGCTGGTCAGACCTAAATAAAAGTATTTTATTCAGATATGCAGCAGTTTTACCAATTCACGAGCACTAATTATTGTAATCAGTGTCTCGCTTTTGTGACATTGTGAGGGCGGTATAAGCTGGGTGTGGTATGCATATGTTATAATAGAAGATTTACATTGTAGGAATATGTCCAATTTCGACCAAAAAAGGAATATTTTATATTTGCTATTTATACATTTCTTCAGACATTTGAATCGATATATATACCTGAATATATGGTTATTTCAAAAGCATAGACAGGTTGTCAGTGTGATCTGCCGCCATTTGGCACAGAAGGAAGTAGTGCCGGTACAATCAGATGGAAGAATCTGCTGGGAGAGTGGTCAGGCTTGGCACCAGTGAAAGGGGAGGAGGAAGGGGGCTAGGAAACTACGATCAATGCTATTGATTTGGATCAATGGACGTCGCTGGCCTTTGGGGTTGTATAGCAAACAAGCAGCGGCGTAACTTGATGTATTCTGTAGATCTAGACGCATTATTTATGTACTAGCAAGCTGTCAGAGGGAATTGGTGGCAAGCACTGGGCACAACACAGAACTATACCAGACACTTGTGTTGGACGTTTCTATACCGTGAAATTTCTCTTAGAAGACAACCTCCCCTGCAAACAAAATCTCAAACGGAACCCGTGCTATTCTCATGTCAAAACCCAAGAATTTTAGAACGTTTTTTTAAGGTATTTATCAACGTTTTTGGAAATTTTCTTGTGTCATGTTCTGTGTCATTTCTTGTAGTCAAACTTGTGAAATACAGGTCTTCAATCTACTTGTGAAATTTCTGGTTATTTGCATGAGTAAAACTTGGGAAATACACAACACCATTGAACATGTCACTGGAAACATTCACTATACTCGAAAATCTCAAAACTGTTTCAATTTGTTTGTAGTTCTTTATTATACTGTCCAAGACATAAGCTTATATTTCTTATGCAGAACAGTTATTTTTAGTCACTGAAGTGCTTGTGTGAACACAGTCGTACAAAGTTTACTTACCGTAAAACCTCACGTATAAGCCACGGCTAATAGTCAGGTCTCTTAGCGAAATGACCGTTATTTTCCGGAAAAAAACACCAAAGTTGGTACACATATAGGTATTGGTATACTTTTGAACAATTTTCCTTGCAACAAGAAAAGAAATTCCCGGAACACATATTCACAACAAGTTTCATAAAAATATCAAACATTTGACTTTAACTCATTAGGATTTATCCAATATGGCTGCCAAAAAAATATGGTAAACCATGGTATAATACCATAGTCCATTATAGCTTATGCATCAGATACTCCTATTGTGTTGTGTGGAAATAGCATTGTTCAACAGTTCATGTTAATAGGATGACCTTGGGCCAAGGTCAAGGTCATCTTTTTTAAGGTCATATATCAAAATATTGGTTTTAATGAGAGTTGTACCTGATACAGTTTGTCAATATTCATACTTTTCAAGGTCAACCATGAAAAATCTATGTTTAAATAGTAGTTCTCACTAGCTTACTAGTATTAGTACTAGTACTAGCAGGTATCTTGTACTAACAGATAAAAAGCAGAGTGAGATGATGGATCAGGAGCTGTGACCAGTGGTGCAGATATCATTGAAATGAAATATATGTTTCTAAACAAATAAATAAATGGCAGATGGTAATCACTCTGGTCCCCTGGAAACAAGTGAATAACGTCCCTGAAACCATTTTGCTGTTTTAGTGGGGCCAGCTATGGGCTACACTCCAGGTAAACATGTGTTACCAAGCAAATAAACTCAGCTGAAACTATTTGGTGCACTTTAGTTGGATAAAATATGGTTGAAAGTGAGCTACACTCCAGGTAAAGACGTGTACATGTTGCTAGGCAAATAAACAATTAAAAATAGTTGTTACTAAGCAACAACCTCCATTAGCAACACACCAATATCTGCAAATGGCTTAATTTTAGTGGGGTCAGGTATGGTTGAAACTAAGATCCCATTAAACATGTGTTTCTAGGCAAGTAAACAATTAGAATGTTGTTGCTAAGCAACTAATTGCCTTAGCAACAAATCAATGAGATGAATGGATTCCTAGGATGCAATATAGGGGGGCAGGTATGGTTAAAACTGTTCTAGCAGCAAAACTGTTACTGTGGGAGACAAGATTCAGTTACCTATGGGTAACAATAGCTATGGTTAATAACATCGGTCTAGGCAGGTGTCATAGACAGGGCAGTAGGGCATAGTCCTACATATAGGGCGGTAAATGACAGTATGTATCTCTGCAACCGCTAAATATAGAGCTTAGCACTCATAGCCATATATATGGATCTGCTTATTCATTTTCAGTGCTCTCTGTTAGAAATGCCACTTAAGGTGTAACTGGGTTAAATCAATGCATAAGTGGTAGCCATCTTGGATTCAGGAAGTTCTTATGCTTATCTTGATTGCCTCCACCTTGAGATTGATCATTCTTAACAATACAACCATTTTGACCCATTGCACGACCTATCCAATTCATAGTTAAGGGTCTCAAGGTTAGATGTTTAGATAAATGCTGGTTCCTTGAAATTTTGTATTGCCTACCCTTCTAGGGCCAATAGAGGAGTTGATAATGAACTCATATGAAAAGTCTCAGAATTATGTTCAGAGGAGTCGCTTTGAGCCTCTAACAGCCCCTATTGTTACTAGACAAAGATGGCTGCCCCTGCTGTAATAATAAGGTTTTCAGGGTGGGTCCCCATCTGAAAAGATTTGTATGAATGAAGTTTCCAATCATACCCAGTTTCAAAAAGTTGATGGGAAAAGCATGATTCAAATGCATATTTTATGGAGTAAATTTATGTCATTTCCTGCATTTGGTCAGCCATATTGAAAAAAAAGTCATCCGATCTTTTGTCACAAGGGATAGAATTGATCCCCACATTTTTCTCATAACCTCAAAAAAAAATAGCACTTTTTTCTGGAAAATAACGATTTCATGGTTTATTGACGCTAACAGACCTGACTATAAGTTCCTGTGCAGGACCTGGACCAATGCACGGCATTGGCTATATCTAGGCATCTAGCAGAATATATTTTAGACCATTGAAATATCTCCCCCAATTCACTCCCAAATTCTTAGGTTGCAATTTGTACCCATTGTGGCAGTTATTATCAGCGCTTATCTCACCAGTACCAGATTAAGTAATGGCTGCGCCCATCAGGCATCTAGCTTGACCATATACTGCATGAGTGTAGAATCCTGTTGTCTTAGGCCAAAAAAGAGTTTTGTTTCAGGTCTCACCCAACCAACCCTATCAAAACAGGGTCGACCCTACTGGGTTTTTTTTTATGCCGAAGTGGTGGCGTAGCCACCTGGTGGTGCCGCCAGGCACCACCAGAACGAGGTATATGATGTTTGCACTTTACCAGAAGTCAGAACGGGCGCCGCCATCTTGGATTGTGCCGCCATCTTGGATTAAGGTGTCACAACACAAATTTATGCTATGTGATAACAATAATATAAATCAACCTACCCCCCCTAATATGGACCCAAGGAATTCAATGGTTCTATCGGTTTGTTGCATGTACAGCTGGTTGCCTAGCAACGGCTATTCTAATTGTTTATCTGCCTAGCAACACACATTTCCATGGTCCTGAGGTTGATTATAATCATACCTACCCCCCCTTATATGGACGCAGGGAATTCATTGGTTCTATCCATTTGTTGCTTATACAGCTGGTTGCCTAGCAACGGCTATTCTAATTGGTTATCTGCCTAGCAACACATATTTCGATGGTCCTGAGGTTGATTATAATCATACCTACCCCCCCTAATATGGACCCAAGAAATTCAATGATTCTATTGGTTTGTTGCTAATACAGCTGGTTGCCTAGCAACGGCTATTCTAATTGTTTATCTGCCTAGCAACACACATTTCCATGGTCCCGAGGTTGATTATAATCATACCTACCCCCCCTAATATGGACCCAAGGAATTCAATGGTTCTATCTGTTTGTTGCTAATACAGCTGGTTGCCTAGCAACGGCTATTCTAATTGTTTATCTGCCTAGCAACACATATATCCATGGTCCTGAGGTTGATTATAATCATACCTACCCCCCTAATATGGACCCAAGGAATGGTTCTATCTGTTTGTTGCTAATACAGCTGGTTGCCTAGCAATGGCTATTCTAATTGTTTATCTGCCTAGCAACACCCATTTCCTTACCCCCTAACATGGGCCCAAGGAATTCATAGGAAATGCCATATTTGAAGTAATATCATCCTTCTCCCTGATAACCCCATCCCGGCCCTGCTTTTTTGGTGTCTTGAACGGGTTCCCTTCAAACATACCAACCATCTAGACATTATGTTTCTTCAAATGCAAGAATTGCGGTTGTTGCCGCGTATAAAAATGCCTGAGGCATTTTTTTACGCGGCAACAACCGCAATTCTTGTTATGCTATTTTGAAGAGAATTCTATTTTTATACACTCTTTATTATGTCAATTTTAGGTTTACCAATTTTTTTTTTGTTTAAATTGAGGGTATCATAGAGGGGCTGTAAAAAAGACTTTTTTTATATCAAGGCTTAATGTAGTATTCTGCAGAATAATTGTCTTGATGTAAATCCATCAAACAAGTTTATTCTGTAATAAGGCTGAGAATAAAACAAGAAATCCCTTAATATTCACCACTAAAGTCAATACCATTAGCGAAGCGTCTATTCAATAAACTCAAAATGCTACCACTGTCTATCTACATACATCTATAATGCAAAACCCAGAAGCCTTGGATGGAACAGTAGCTTCAACCAAGACCAGAATATATATATATATATATATATATATATATATATATATATATATATATATATATATATATTCCCCTAGTAGTGACAAAAACTACCGGGTAATCAATATACATCTCACTTTTTCCATGTCACACAGACATCTAATCCTTTTACCTTATCAAGTCCTCCAGACCATAGCTCCTATAAACCCCTTAGGGGGTATTCCCTCAACTCAGATAAAATTACTGTAAAGGGTAGGATCTTAATAAAAACACATTTCATATCAGAAATATGGCGCCTTAATAGATCATATCTTACTAAGCTTTAATCCTTTAGGGACGATATGCCCTTGGTCATCATGATGCATGAATGAAGCCCTGCAGAGTGACTCACCAGAGCTGCATCATGCTGACCATAGAGGATTGAGCCACTCCCAAAGGGTTGGCATGATGCACCAATACAGCATTGCTGAGTCACTCCCTGGGGCTGCATTATTGCATCATGACAACAAATGTCATCTTTTAGCGACATGCATCCTTAAAGGGTTGAACGGTAGCAGCCTAATAACGACACATTTCATGTCAGAAATATGACACCTTAATAGATCATATCTTACTAAGCTTTAATGAGGATCCCATTAGTTAATGACATTCTAATTATTCACAATGAAGGTACAGTTAAATGGGATATATGTATGATGGCTTATAAATGACCCTGTTTTTTTTAAGGCAGAGAAGCATGTATTTACTTATATTAATAAGAATACTGTAGGGTAGGTTCAACCCAAGTCGGCCACATACCAAGAAGCATATATAATCCTTGCACATACCTCGAGTCGGCCCTTCTAGGGTAGATAAAACGCAAAATAATGATGAATGGACATTTATATCTGGTTGAACAACATTATTCCAACCAGTTGGTACTGTTAGTTTAACAGTATATATCAGGTGGAGGACTGGACCAGGGATACAGCCCGACCTGTATTTCTAGGCAGCCTGTTAATGCAGGCTGTCCAGGCTGGTTTAGCAGGCCGGGAGTCTTTACAGACAGGGTGTTTGGTTAGGTTGTTCACACTCTCCCAGCATATCAGCCTGGTATAGGAGGCTGGGGCTCAGGCTTGCACACCTTCTCCCAGCAGAGACAGCTATTATGCCTGCTCTTATAGTTGTCCCACCAGATAGAATACCAATTTAAACATACAGTTATTTGGAAATGCAATGGACCAGGCACATACTGTATCCATAAGTTGGTAGGTGATATACTGATCTATACCCTCCATATGAGTTGATTCTTAGCAAATATCATACAAAAATCGCATATATGCTTATAAAATCTATGGTAAAAACACAGTGCTGTAACAGAACGGCCCTGAATACCAGGCTGAGCGACCTGTTTTACCAGCCTGGGCGGATTATTCAGCCTGTGGTGTAAATCCGGGCAGTCTTCCACCTGTATATCATTTAAAAATGTATAACAGGTTTTTATCTACCCTGAAGGGGGGTGGCCAATTTGTGGTATGTGGCCGACTTGGGGTCAACCTACCCTATGGACCTTTGATTTCATCAAAGGAGCTGAAAAAAAGAAAGTGTGCTCCAGTGTTACTTCCGTAAAACCTCGCGTATAAGCCTAACTCGCGTATAAGCCGCATCCCAACTTTGGGCCAATCCTATAAGCCGCACCAGCAATCTGAATAGGGTGGCTTTAGTACTGTACTATAGGAGCAAAAACTCGCGTATAAGCCGCTAAGAATCAACACCTGGACTCTGTGCCGATCCTATAAGCCGCACCAGCGATCTGATTCACTACTAGCCGCAGCTTATAAGCGAGGTTTTACGGTACTTTGGGTATAAAGGTTTCTCTTTTTGGTACAACAGTGCTTATTTCTGAATTACTTATTGCACATACTACCTTATAGTTGTAGTTTACGCTAGAATTTAAAGCACTTCCTAAGTTCCTAGAAATCTAAGAATGATGCCATCATATAAACATCATAGATAAATGAAACCTTTCTGCAGAGAACAATGGTTTATAGGACAGGTTTCCGGCACAAACAATGCAGAATAGATGTGTGTCATTAACAAGGATACAGTTACTTGTTCGGGGACTGAGGAAACCAGAAAGTTTAACCATTTAAGGGCTGCATACCACATTAATAGACTTTTGCCTTTAGCTGGGACTCCACTAGCCGATTTTTTGGGTCATTCTCACGAACTGATCATATAGGTCTTTACAGTCTGATCAAGTCAAACCAAACATAAATTTCCTATCTGTTATTGTGCATATATCGTTTGATATGAGATCGGATGCCCAGATCGGCCTGAGATGCAAAATCGGGCCTTAAATCAGCACTTGAATTATGTTACATAGTCTTGGCAATTCTATTTTCCACATTGTTTATAAACAAAGACATCATTTGTAAACATAGTTCATGTCTACTTTATATCATTGTCATGGTATGTAACTGAACCAGATTCGTAAGCATGGCCCCGATCTGAGAACAAAATCGGTTAGTGGAGCCCCACCGTTAGTCGTCATATTGCAAAAATGCAGCACTGGTGACTAACTTGCCAGTGCTGCATCCAAATATCACACAGACTCTACAGGGTTATTTAAAAGGTTGTCATTATGCATGCATGCAGCCCAGTAAGTAGTCTTGCAGTAGCATTATACGACTCTTAACCCTTTAAGGAGGGCATGATGCCTCAATGCATCATGCCCTTGGTTGTCATGATGCATGAATGCAGCCCTGGCAAGTAACTCATCAGTGCTGCATTCAAACATCATGCCAGCCCTGGAACATCATGGGAGGTTGAATCACTCCCTAAGAGTCAGAATAAAGCATGCAGCCCTGGCAATTAGTCCCTCCAGGGCTTTATTCCTGCATCATGACGGCCAAGGACATGCATGCATTTAAGCACTATGTGACCCTTAAAGGTTTTACAGACTGGCTATCACCTCCATACCACAAAGCCGCCAATCCCCAATCATGTGACCCTAAAACACCAATCAGCTCCGGTTTTACTGCGTAGTAACACAAGCAGCCTCATTACTGCCACAATAAATAACCCTCCGCCTTCACAAAGTAGTCCCAGACCCACCCATCAGTTGGCACCTCGGAGGGTGTTATAGTAAGCTGTACGCTAACACTGAGGGAATCATACAGGATGAAAAATGAATTAGATATGAGGAGTTTGGATGCAAACGACATCTCCATCCCAGAATTGAAGCATATATACATGATTATATATAGTGCTTTTTGTAAAGACACCCTGGGGTCAATTATTGTACTTTGGTAACTGAGTGTATACTAAGTAGGCCCTTATAATTTTGGATTATATTTTACTATCCCTAATCTATATTTTTGTCAGATTTTTGTCTCCATTTTTAAAATGGTGCTTATGTCGTTTTCCATCGAAACTCTGATGACCTTCATTCAAACTATAAATATGATATAAGCGTCAGCCCTAAACAGACCAGAGCCCTAAACAGACCAGAGCCCTAAACAGACCAGAGCCCTAAACAGACCAGAGCCCTAAACAGACCAGAGCCCTAAACAGACCAGAGCCCTAAACAGACCAGAGAACAGACTGAGAAAATCCTGTTTGTCTGTCAAATAAGAGATAGCAGGTTGAGGTTAATGTTGAAGCAATGTAGTCAGATACAAGACAGGTAAAAGACAGGTACAAGGTCTGGTGAGAGAATAACAACACTTACAAAACAAAGGTCTGGTTTGCACAGGTTACTGAGACAAAGATGATGTTTTTGTTTCCTCTTGGCAGATGTAATAGACAGGAGAAGCCATGCATGTGGGAAATGGGCAGTCATATGAGGCCAGCCACGGTCTGTGTAGAGAATAAGGACTGTATAAGGCTGTGTCTCACGACCTTGAGCCAATGTTTTTGTCTCTGACGTGGTGCCGTCTCTGACCCGGTGCCGTCTCTGACATGGTGCCGTCTCTGACCGGGTGCCGTCTCTGACTTGGTGTCACTTTGGGAGTTTAGTTATGTTCTACCAACAGCAGGGGGCTAATAATAGTTACATAACAGCTGCCATAACGTTTTTATATATCCTTACATATATGAGTATAGGTTAACATTTAAAAAGCACGTTTTTCAGAGACGGCACCTGGTCAGAGATGGCACCTGGTCAGAGATGGCACCTGGTCAGAGACGGCACCTGGTCAGAGACGGCACCCGGTCAGAGACAAAAACATTGGCTCAAGGTCGTGAGACACAGCGATAAAGAAGCCGCAAACTGCTGCCTACAGAAAGTAGACACAGCCCACAGCCCACAATTACCATTCATAGCAAACAGAGAGCTCTGTATAGCACAGTAAATGGGAACTTTCCCTCAGGGACAAAGTCGTAAAACTGCCCCCATGCCCTGTCTTATCTAGTTACCTTTCACAGAATGATTTCTACCTGTAGTTTCTCCCACCCACAGACCGGATATAATCTGCAAGTCAAATCATGCTTCTTCAGGGCAGGAAGCCATTTTGCATCTAGCAGCTGTTGAACATACCTCATATTCCTTCATATGGTTCATATAAAAGTCGGACAAACTGCCAATTGCAACCTTTATTGATATTTTCCCTGTACTGTTTGGTATATATTATACGTTAGTATGATATAATTTTAAAGCCCGGAGAATTCTAAGTTAATCATAAATAAATTTTTATTTATTTTCACTTAGTTTCCCAAAAATATGCGTTCCAGCGTAGCGGAGGCACAACACACCGTCAAACCCCAACTACCAATTGCAACCTTTAGTTTTTTAAACTTTCTCATCAACAATAGAATATGAAGCATATTGAAGGTTAATGCCTAGCATAGAATCAAAGAGATCACTAGCATTCGTCAAAATAATGAGAATTATATATTGCATATTTTGCTTAAAATTACTTATATCTGTGAAGTGCTAGCTAGGCCAATTATACTCCTCACAGAACCAATTTGTCTGTAATAACAAACAGGACATTTATTTACATCAGGAGAAGGCCAGCATTACCCACAGGTGATCCCTAGTTAGCTAAAGGGGTGGTATGAGCAAAGTTAGCCCACCCCTTCCAACACACATTTACAGCATAGAGAAGTGGTCTAGCTATTTTGCACCTGAGCTCTGTTGAAAAGACCTTGTTTCCCTGCATGGAGTTCATATGAAAATGGACAAAATGCAAACAGGGAGATGAATTTATTTTTATAATCTCATCAACAATATCCTATTTAGGTATATTGCAAAAATTCATTTAGTTAATGCGTCCCATAGAACCCATGAGATCGCTAACATTGGTCAAAATTATATACTCCTCGCACAACCAGTTTTTACACACTTATTTACATAAGAAAAGAGCCAGTGTTACCCACAGTGGAAACCCTGGTCGATAGGGTTACCTAGAGAGAAGGTATGACTAATGTTAGGTTCCCTCCCCCACCTACACTCACAGCAGTGCTGTACACCCTGTAGATGAGTTCATTCCCATTCCTCAGGCGTCTAATGACACAAGGGGTACTAAACCTGACGATGGAGAGGGCCCCCATGTCCTGCCCAGGTCTGGTCATGATGACCCTGCCCTAGGGAAGGCCACTCTCCCAGCAGATGTGCTATTCATGGTACTCTCATATTGTCACTCTGCCCCAACTTAGAAATCTCACATGTGAGGAGGGGAGAAACAGCCGATCTGGGTTCATTTTACTGCCTCCACATAGCAGCACAAGCTCTCATTGGAGTACCACCTGGTACAATCCTTTATATCTTCCTTAAAATGACGAGGACATTGACCTCAATCACAGAATTAGATTCTACATGGCCATTTCATAGTTCAAAATAAGATAGTTTTATCGTTTAACCATTGTTATCGGCATCTGTCTGAATTTCCTTTTTACATCTGGAAAGTGAGGCAGAGAGACAGGTTAGCTGTGAACTAGAACTTAAGAATATCTTGGAGAAGAGTGATTGTATGGAGAGTGCAGTAATACAGGCACCATCAGCCTATTTACATGCAAAGCACGTAGGACTCACAAGATAGAACTGTCACCACGAGTCTCCTACCTCCCCACAGATAAGCAATGCTCCCTGCCTCTCTGAAGGACCAATGTCATTATTGACATGACTCATTCTCTATGCAGAAGAGTAAAGGGCCTATTCACGCCATGGGACTATTTACAACTGGCGTATGAATAATGAATGTGGCAGATAGTCCTGGCGCCTGCTGGTTCTCCACAAGATGCCTGCAGCAAATTGCTATTACCATCCACACCTTACAGGGACCAGTGCAGGGCCGGGACTGATTGAGTTGGACTATTTGTCAATGGTGCTCTTCTTATGGGGTGAAAATGGTGCTGTCAATTGATAGACCATTACGGTGGGGTTCCTTTTAATGATGATAGCAGGATGATGGTCCTCAGTGATGTGACAATCGTATTGATCTTCTGCTGCAAGTCAGTGAAATGTAAATGGCTGAAATGCCAGCATCTGACATTATAAATTACAAATATTTTTTGTCAATATGTCTCTGTAAAATCATTGAAGCATTGATATTTCGGTCATATAAAATAAGCACACAATTGCAATTAATATCTGTTTGGTGAATGGACGCTGGTTAAATTGGTATGTCAGGCAAGCGCTATTCTCTTTCTATCCTTACATAAATATTGTATTAAATATTTTCTAGAGAGTTCATCATAACATTGCAGTAAACCACCATCAATCTTTGTGAATGTAGCTTGTGAATTTTCTATATGACCCCTATATTATTTTTAGATCATTTTATATGCTAATAAAGCTTAATAAAATATCTTGTCGTTGGCTGTCTCAGCCATGCTTTAAATAACACACTAACAGCAGAACCCGATATGAATAATGCAGCGCGTCTCCCATTACACTCTGAGAACATGGTAAGATGAGGCCAGGATTAGGGATCCTGAGCCTGAAGCCATTTCTTATCTCAGAGTCTTTTTACGTTTCATTTTCACCTTGTCAGCCGTGGTACTGTTAGTGTGTGGTAAAAGGCTGAGGTTGATGGACGCTAGATTCTGGCAGATGCTACTCTACAATACGGCCCCCGGGTGTGGGGGGGGGGGTCTGTTGGTGAGGTGTGTTGGCACACAGCCCAGATATTGTACAGTTCACCTTCCTCTTCTGCTCCTTTTTATACTAGCTTGGCATTAGAAACCATTAGGATCTTCATAGACTTAGTCTAATATTATTTTTGTACCACAGTTATCCTCTTTAGGCACTAAAACAGCCTATAAAGATGGTTATTTACTCTGTATTAGCTGTAATAACTAGACTATGATATCACAAAATGCGGGTCGTTTTTTTAATGTCCAAACTACCAAGGTAACATGAAATGAATCTGATTTATTTTCAAATCTTTCTCAATCAGTCTTTCTCCTTTCTTCCTAAATCATGTATTTGTCTATTCTTTACTACTTCATCTATTGTAAATATCTTCCATTTAGCTCTAGCTCTAGATATTGGTCCAGTATGTGCTTCTATGCCTAGTTGCCGATACATCTTTCTCAATCAATCTCTACCTTCTATTCTTAATATATGTCACTTCTCTATTACTTTCTTTACTATGTGGAGACCAACAATAAATCTCTAGATAATGGAGGGAGGAAGAGTCAACAAAACAGGTGTGGAATTCCCGTCTGGGATGTTGTTGCTGTCTGGAATAATGAATGGTGGTGATTTATATTCAGGGCAGGACCATATACATGCCACTGTTACCTTTACCTCTTCCCAAACAGCATCTAGTCCAGACTGATTTTGTGTTGGTAGCACTTTAAACCCCCAGCTCCCCTATGTAAGACCCAGAGAACCTTCCTCACTCTGACTCTTGCCATAGGGGCACCAGCACTTGAGAATTTAAATCCCTACCCAGCCCTTTGTATATGAATTATGTGGATTTAAAGTAAGAAGGAGGGGGTAGAGTCAGGACAAAGAGAGTGACCAAAGAATCAAAAGCAGGCTAGCTAAGGCAAGGGACAAGGAACAAGACACCTTTTTTAATCGACAAGCGACACAAGTATTTTCATAGAATCAAAAATTGATACAGAACCCCTGTCAGGGTCCAATGGTGAGGAAAATACTGTTAATGTAGATATTTTTGGGTGTATACATTTTTGCAAATTTGCTAAAAAAGACATTTTTGCTGGTACTAAAATTCACGGATTTCAGAGATTGGATATTTGATTCAATACTGTATAAATATTTGCTCTATACATATGTTGGCGGATATCTAAAAATTGTGGAAATATGTATAGCGTGAAAATATCGACATTTCCAGTAGGTAAAAGCAGCTTGCTCTGAAGGGGCTGTGGGGTTAGCTGAGGGGGGAGGAGGGGGTAGGGGGTAGTGGTAGGGGGAGGATGGGGGTAAAGGGGGATGGAGTTGACCAGACTAAAGCCCTGATAACAAGATGAGTCCTGCTTCAGGAAACATGTCCAGTCACCCAGAACCCAGACCCTCAATACTACCTCTCCTAAGGCCATTTAAAAAAGAAACTTGATTCTCATCACCAAGCGATGAAAAATATGATGCTTTTTTCCCTGTCTTTGTCTTTTTTTTGCTGGGGACCGAATTGGTAGGGGAATTTAGGTTCTTGGCGAACTAAATTCACCTTTAAGTAGTTAAGCGATAAATGATGTACAGAAAAAACAAATAGATTTTTTGGCGTAGGCTAAATTCATTTTTTGACGTGGCCTAATGGTACTGCCCAGTGGAGTGTGACTCCCCAAGGACAGCAACCAGAAATGTCTGAGGACCAGCCTCTTTCCGAGGATCATTCTAGCAGGCCAGCATGGCTGCTACCCCCCGCCCCCCTGGACTGGGGCTATACTGAGGGAAGGTGCTTCCCTGCAAACAAAATCTTAAGCGGAACTCGTCCTATTTCTCCTGTCAAAACGCAAGAATTTTAGAACGCGTTTTGAACATTTTTTTAACGCTTTTGGAAATTTTCTTGTGTTCCATTCCTTGTCATTTTTTGTAGTGAAACTCGTGAAATACAGGTCTTCATTCTACTTGTGGAATTTCTGATTATTTGCACGAGTAAAACTTGGGAAATACACGTCACCATTGAACATGTCACCAGGAACATTCACTATTCTCGAGAATCTACCTCTCTTGTGCATACAACTTGTGCGTTTCCGAGGAAATGCAAACGTTTCTTGAGTTCTGTTTGGAGGGTACCCATTGACAGGTCCTAAAACACTGACTTGTTTGATGTCAGGTTCTGTAACAAGCTGTATGGCAATCAATAAAACCTTCTCCAAAGTCATTGTGAAATTTAATTCCTACATGAATGGCTTCACCTGTCTATGACATTTGCATTAAGGAAACAAAAACACCATCTTTGTCTCAGCAATCTGTGCAAATCAGACCTGTGTTTATAGTGTTTTCATGGACCTCGATGTGTCTTGTTCCTGCCCAGGTTCGGTCCGTATGGGCCCTGTGCACCTGCTGACCAGCCTTCGGCTGTGTTGGTTTTAAAACTATATCATCATCATCTTGTTCCTGGCTATTTCTGATGTGTATTGCTGATATGTATTGCTTTATCATTAAACATCACCTGTCATCTGTTATTTTACAACAACAAAAAAACAGCATCATTTTAGGCAGCAACCTGTGTAAATCAGACCTTTGCTTTTTAGTTTTGTTATTTCCCTCTGCAGACCTGTCCTTTGTTATTCGACAAACAAACACAGGATTATCTCAGGCTCCGGTGGGGGTCAGTATAGGTCTGAGGCAATCAGTAAGCCATTGTTGCAAATTCCCTGCATTGTATTTACAGTTGAAATAAAGTCCATCAACATTTCGCCCAAAAATAATTTGTTTCTTTCTCAAACAATCTAGCCAACTGAATGTGCTCCTTTCTTCCTCGCGTCTTTTACCATTAGTTTGTGTGAGTGTGCGAAATGTCAGCTAACTCCCACTACTGAAATTGGTTTTCTGTCTGACCGACAGCTACCACAATCACCACTGCCAAAATAGATCCATGATTACCTGTATTATCGTCCACTTGTCATTCTATAGGCCAATGGTGTGGTACTGTTGACAGCATGGTTTGTGACAGAAGTAGGGGGAGCCTAATGTGGTTACAAGTAAACAGCATCCATTTAGCTGTTAAGGTACCAGGCCTGAAATACCAGAACAATTATTTCTGTCTGAAATTTTTATGTACTGTCTTTTTTCTTTGGTCTTGAAGGATGGATAGCATCTTGCATGTATGCTGGGTTTTCAAATAGTTTGTTTGTTTGAAACTGAACTGTGACCTTATCCATGGGAATAAATATCTACACAGCTTTAACAGTGGGGCTATTGTAAATGTCATTGTCTGCTTCAATATAGTGGTCAGACATCCTGCTAAAGGATAAATAGTTTCTTCCTGTTGATTTTTGTCCCGGACTAAACTGAGAATTTCCAGATGTTCAAAAATTAGGGGAGGACTTTAAAAGTGATGTGGTCGGAACCTTTGTTTAGGGGTAATTCCTAGAGATTTCTGGACACTAAACGTCAATACCCACAGCAGTGTGCTGCAGTCGTTGGCATTGCTGGCATTACTACGTACCTCCTATGTAGACCTGAGTCTTATTGTCAAACCTAAGGAAGACAGTATTGCAGTAAAGTAAAGGTAAAGCCTTCAGGATTCATAGGTATGAGATGTACAAATCAGATGATGCTATAATATATTCAGGTTTGATGTTTCATCTCATCCTATATCACATGACCAGTCTCCAGGTAACTGATCAGTCAGTCTAATTGTGGTACGGCCAGCGTTCCTTGATGTGTCTATCCTGGGGTGAGCTTCAACTCATATATTGATCCACATATCACTCTCTTTGGCTCTCTGTCTAAGAAGAGATGAAGCTTTGATATTGATATTGCAGAGCATTAATACTGCTGTACAGTAAAACACGCCCCCTTTCCCAATATCCTGGATCCTCTCCTGGAGGGGGTATAGCGTGGTATAGTCTCCCTGCAAACAAAATCTCAAGCGGAACTCATGCTATTCTTGTGTCAAAACTCAAGAATTTTAGAACGTTTTTTGAACGTTTTTTTGAGCATTTTTGGAAATTCTCTTGTGTCATGTCTTGAAGTAAAACTAGTGAAATCCAGGTCTTCATTCTGCTTGTGAAATTTCTGGTTATTTGCACAAGTAAAACTTAGGAAATACACGTCACCATTGAACATGTCTCTGGAAACGTTCACTATTCTCTAGAATCTCCTGTGTCTCTCTTGTGTATAGAGCTTGTGCGTTTCTGGGGAAATGTGAACATTTCCAACTTGTGTGATTCCTGAGTTTTCCCAAGAGAAGGGTAACTTCTAGTAGAATATACTTTGCATTAACATGAAGAAAATAAATCTATAGATGTATAACACTAGTCAGATGAACTCATTAGAAAAGCACCTGATCTTTGAAATTGCTTAACATTGTTGAGTGTTTTAGAAATGAAAAGATGCTTGCACATCATAGGGTGATTATCAGCACTAAGGTGTGCCTTCCCTGATGATCAAACCTCCAGGGGAAGGTTCGCAGATGGTGGAACAGCCATGCTGAAAAAGGAGCTACCGTAAAACCTCGCGTACGAGCCTAACTCATGTATAAGCCGCACCCCAACATTGTGGCAATCCTATAAGCTGCAGAGGGCTTCTGATTATGTTGAGCTTAGTACTGTTCCATAGTGACAAAAACTTGCGTATAAGCTGCATTGCAACCCTGGGCCGATCCTATAAGCCACATCGCCGATCTGACTCACATACTAGCCAAGGCTTCTACGCGAGGTTTTACGGAAGTCCTCAGACATTTCCGGCTGCTGCCCGGTGGGAGGCACGCCCCACTGGGCAGCGGCATTACGGGAGGTAGTATTGGGGTCTTGGTTCTGGGTGAGTGGGCATGTTTCCTGAAGCAGGACTCATCTTGTTATCAGGGCTTTAGTCTGGTCAACCCCATCCCCCTGTACCCCCCACCTGCCCCCTACCACTGCCCTAACAGCTCCATCCCTGTAGGTAAACCCAACAGCTCCTCCAGGCCAAGCCACTCCTTGATTTTTCCTCATGCCAAAACAAATCGATTTCCAGTCACAAAGCCTAGCTGAATTTATTTAAGGGTTTTCACTCTAGAACCATCATTGTCAAGTGTATAAGCTGTAAAAATTTGGCATATACATGTTTAGCAAAAGAAAGGGGGCAGGGGGGTCTGAACTGTTTTGCTAGACCTGATTGGGTCACTAGAAACCAGCCCTTAAATATTGGTGGCCTTGGCTCTCCTACTTATCTATTGGTTCTTGTCTCCCCCCATGCTTCCAGCAGAGATAGATAGGACAAGCAGATAATTATAACAAATATCTCCACTACTCTGGTTTCCAGTTTCACATTGTATTGTGGGTGAATGCTTTAAAGTCCCAAGTCTTGCTGCCCCCAGAGCGTGTAGGAAGGACCAGTTCCCTGGCCTTATATAGGGCAGGTGGGGGTTTTAGGTCTTATAGACACAAAAGCAGCCTGGACCAGACGCTGTGTTAGCCAAGAGGGAGGGGAGCGGGGGTATGTGGTCCTGCACTGAATATAAATCACCACCATCCATTATTCCAGACAGCAACAACATCCCAGACGGGAATTCCCCACCTGTTTTGTTGACTCTTCCTCTGTCCATTATCTAGAGATTTATTGTTGGTCTCCACATAGTAAAGAAAGTAATAGAGAAGTGATAGATACATATATTAAGAATAGAAGGTAGAGATTGATTGAGAAAGATGTATCGGCAACTAGGCATAGAAGCACATACTGGACCAGAGCTAAATGAAAGATATTTATATTAGATGAAGTAGTAGAGAATAGACAAATACATGAATTAGGAAGAAAGGAGAAAGACTGATTGAGAAAGATTTGAAAATAAATCAGATTCATTTCATGTTACCTGGGTAGTTTGAACATTAAACAAATGACCACCATTTTGTGATGTCATAGTCTGGTTATTGCTGCTAATACAAAGTAAATAACCACTTTTATAGGCTGCTGTGTTAGTGCCTAAAGTGGATAAGCGTGGTACGAAAAATATTATCAGACCAAGACTATGAAGATCCTAATGGTCCCTAATGCCAAGCTAGTATAAAAAGGAGCAGAAGAGGAAGGTGAACTGTACAATATCTGGGCTGTGTGCCAACACACCTCACCGACCTCCCCCACCTCTCCCCCCCCCCCCCCCACACACACACCCGGGGGTATAATGGAGTAGCATCTGCCAGAATCTACCGTCCATCAACCTCAGCCTTTTACTACTCACTAACAGCACCACGGCTGACAAGGTGAAAATGAAACGTAAAAAGGACTCTGAGATAAGAAATGGCTTCAGGCTCAGGATCCCTAATCCTGTCCTCATCTTACCATGTTCTCAGAGTGTAACGTGAGCCACTTTGCATTATTCATATTGGGTTCTGCTTTTAGTGTGTTATTTAAAGCATGGCTGAGACAGCCAGCGACAAGATGATTTTATTCAGATTAATTACCATATGAGAAGATCTAAAAATAATATAGGGGTCATATAGAAAATGCATAAGCTACATTTACGAAGATTGATGGTGGTTTACTGCAATGTCATGATTAACTCTCTAGAAAAGATTTATACAATATTCCCATTTAATACAATATTTATATAAGAATAGAAAGAGAATAGTGATTGCCTGCCATACTTAGCATACCAATTTAACCAGCTTCTATTACCCAGACAGATATCCATTCCAATTGTGTGCTTAGCTTACCAAAATATCAATGCTTCAATGATTTTGCAGAGACATATTGACAGAGAAATATTTGAGATCTATACTGTCAGATGCTGGCATTTCAGCCATATATGTTTCAATAAGTTGAAGCAGAAGATCAATACAATTGTCACATTGCTGAGGACCATTATCCTGCTATCATCATTAAAGAAAACCCCACCATAATGGTCTATCAGTTGACAGCACCATTTTTACCCCATAAGAAGAGCACCATTGACAATGAGTCCAACTCAATCAGTCCCGGCCCTGCGCTGGTCCCTGTAAGGTGTGGATGGTAATAGCAATTTGCTGCAGGCAGCTTGTGGAGAACCAGCAGGCGCCTGGACTATGTGCCACATTCATCATTCATACGCCAGTTGTAAATAGTCCCATGGCGTGAATAGGCCCTTTACTCTTCCGCATAGAGAATCAGTCATGTCAATAATGACATTGGTCCTTCAGAGAGGCAGGGAGCATTGCTTATCTGTGGGGAGGTAGGAGACTCGTGGTGACAGTTCTATCTTGTGAGTCCTACATACTTTGCATGTAAATAGGGTGATGGTGCCTGTATCACTACACCCTCCATATATGACAACTCTGCTGCCAGCGATGATTAAGCTCCAGGAAACTGGTATCTCTGCCCCAGCCTCCAGATGTAAAAAGGAAATTCAGACATGTAGTTAATTACGATTACAATGGAATAATCTCATTTCTGAACTATTAAATTGACATCTAGGAACAAATTCTGTGATTGGGAGCAATATCCTGGGAATCTTTAGGTAGAGGATAGTGCCAGGGAGTATTCAAATGGTGGTTGAGTTGCGCGGTATCGTGTCACTCAGGATCATTGCTGCCCCCTGGTGAAAGCCCATACATTCAAAACATTCTTACCTTAACATTTACTATACAACACCTGTATGACGTCACTTCCTTCTTCACCAATTCTCATTCAATACAATCTAGGCGGCCAGGGCGCCCACACCTGTATAAGGATTCAAAAGTCCCACCCACCCACACCTAATCTTATAATGGGTTTATAATTGTACAATTTTTACTTCATACCGGTATACATGGTCTGTTATTCCTTTAATCATTAATAATTGTATTAAAATGTACGTCTAGTCATGTCAAAGTATAAAATGTATTATTATACCAATGTCTTAATCAAATATAAAATTAATAAATTTTATTCACCCAAGCCGACCTCATCTTAACTGCTTTTGGGGGGGAACAGTAATGGGAGTTTGTGATGGGGTGTGGAGGTTTTCTGCCCTCTTCAATTATAAGATTTTTAGGTTGGGGCAGAGTGACAATATGAGAGTATCATGAACAGCACACCTGCTGGAAGAGTGACCTTCCCTAGGGCAGGATCATCATGACCAGACCTGGGCAGGACACAGGGGCCTATCCATTGTCAGGTTTAGTACCCCTTATGTCATTAGACACCTGAGGAATGGGAATGAACTCATCTACAGGCTGTACAGCACTGCTGTGAGTGTGTGTGTGGGAGGGGGGAACCTAACATTAGTCATACCATCTCTCTAGATAACCCTACCAACCAGGGTTTCCACTGTATGTAACACTGTTTTTTTTCTGATGTAAATAAGTGTGTAAAAATTGGTTGTGCAAGGAGTATATATATTTGCCCTAGCTATCATTTTGACCAATGTTAGCAATCTTATGGATTCTATGGTATACATTAACCTGAATGAATATTTGATATTGTTGATGAGAAAATAAAACTAAATTCATATCCCTGTTTGCATTTTGTCCATTCTTATATGAACTCCTTGAAGGGATACAAGGTCTGTTTGAAAGAGCTCAGACACAAAATAGCTTTCTTCCCTGAGGAAGTATAATTTGACTTGCTGATTTTATCCGGTCTGTGGGTGGAAATATGCACAGGTAGACATCATTCTGAGAAGGGCAATGAGATGAGACAGGACATGGGATCGGTTTTATGACATTGCCCCTTGGGGTAAGTTACCGCTTCCTGTCCTATACAGATCTCCCTGTCTGACATAGATGGTACCGTACCTTTGTGTTAAAGTTCAGGGTTTCGGATAAGCGTTGGTCTTGTATAAGTGCAAAATCTCAAGCGGAACTCGCTCCAGTCTCGTGTCAAAACTCATGAATTTCGGAATGTTTTTGGAAAGTTTTTGGAAAGTTTTTGGAAAGTTTTTGGAAAGTTTTTGGAAATTTTCTTGGCCATATTCCATACATGTCATTTCTTGTAGTGAAACTCGAGAACTACAGGTCTTCATTCTACTCGTGGAATTTCTGGTTATTTCCACGAGTAAAACCCAGGAAATACATATCACCATTAAGCATGTCACTAGGAATGTTCACTATTTTCGAGAGTCTAGCATGTCTATCTTGGGTATACAGCTTGTATGTTTCCCGGGAAATACAAACGTTTCTAACTTTTGTGATTCTTGAGTTCTGTTTAGAGGACAGCTATGTAGTGCTGTCTCTAAATCGCTCTTGTCAGAGGCTTTAAAATGTTGATATAGTTGCGCCCTTTGATGAAATGTCACCCCCAAACTCTGCTGTTATTCAAAAATGAGCTTTCACTAAGAAAATCTAAGACTCTACCCCCACCACTGGTGCTTGTCTAGGCTGCATGCCAATACATCAAAGGGCGTCCAAGATGGCCACCACTAACGATTCCAAGATGGCCGCCACTAATGAGCCATCTTTGATATTAGACACTCTGTGTCTGACAGTCACTTGTTTTTTTATTAAGGATGGCATCCGGTACATTAACCCTTTAAGGGCCACATGGTGCCATAATGGATCATGCCCTTGGTCGTCATGAATCCTAATAGAACTTGACAGAAGAAAGACACAAGATATTCCCAAGAACTGTGAACACGTCCTATTCACAAAATGAACTCAGGAATTGAACGTTCATGCATGACTTGGGGGAATGACACAAGTTAATTAAAAAACTCCTTTCAAAAAATTCGTTTAAAATACAAGAAATTCCAGAGAATATACCACAAAAACATTCACAAAACGTTCAAAAATCTCCTGGGGATCACGCGTCAATACTCAAGAATGGCATGAGTTCCGCTTGAGATTTTGTTTGCAGGGAATGCATAAATGCAGCATTGGTGAGTAATTCACCAGCGATGCATTTGATTATCATGCCGACTCTACAGTGTTGATACACTCCCAAAGGGTCGGCATGATGCGCTAATGAAGCACTTGCCAGTGATACATTGGTGCGTCATGACAAATAATGGCACTTTCGATATGCAATCCTTAAAGGGTTAGACAAGCAACTCTGTAATAAATGTACTATTACTTTCATGTGTCTATCTTTGCTTAAACCTTTCTCTATGTAACTTCAACGCTGGAAGTAGACATAGTTTCATACACGGGCTTGGTTTTCGGTGTGTTGGTGATTACATGGGGGTCTTATTACTCAATAAATCAGAAAGAAAACGTACAACACATTATATGTGTCCAATTTTTGGGGATTAAAATGAATTACATTACATATTAGATCTGCATTTCTTTTACATTCTACCGGTAGATCATTTTTACTTAGATTCATAGATGCCGATCCTCAGAACATACTGTAAAGAGTGGGTTGCCAGTTTTGTAGGCATATAATACTCTCCAAACAGAACTCGGGGATTGAAAGTTCACGACTGGGGAGAATCTGGGCAATTGACCATAACACAAGAAAGACACGAGATATTTTCAAGAATGTGAACATGTCCTATTCATGAAATGAACTTGGGAATGGAACGTTCACGACTTGGGGGAATGACACAAGTTTAAAATTGTTAAAAAAAACTTGTTCAAAAACCAAGAAATTCCCGGGAATATGCCACAAAACAGTCCAGACTCAAGAATGGCATGAGTTCCGCTTCAGATTTTGTTTGCAGTGCAGATTCTACTGTAGGTGTACAGTTTATTGTAGGTAAACAGTGCTATCTACTATAGACCTACAGTAGATTCTACTGTTTATCCATTCTATAGTAGAATCTACTGTAGATCTACAGTAGATTCTACTGTGTACCTACACCAACTATTTACAGTGCATGACTTATTTTGGCACTGCAGGTCTATAGGACCCTGTCGTGTATTGAGAGCTCTACTGTTAGTCCTTTTATAGCTTTTGTTTATTCTAAAATTCCAGACTATTTCATTGAACTAGACATTGACATTCACAACAGCTTTATAATTAACACCGTCTATAATGCAAATCCCTGAACAGCAAAACAGCCTGGTATTTATTCCCATAGCTAAGGTCACAGTTTAGTATCAAACAGATAGATTCTCTGAAAGGCCCACGACAATCTCATCTGGCCTCCATAACCACATAAGGGAGTGGTCATTTTTTAACAACAGGGGTGGGGGGTCGGTGGATTTTCCCATGAGCGGGTCAAAATTTGTGGGAGGGATTGAAAACTTTTTGGTCTCCCCCTAAGGCAGGTTGAAATTGAGCGCGGCCGACCCCTTTGAGCTATTATGACGTGCTGGCTTTTTCGCTAAAAAGGGGTGCAACTTTTTTGGTCCCCCCTAAAATGGGGTCTAAATTTCCTTGATCCCCCCTTCAAGGGATCCAAATATTTTTGGCCCCCCCAATCCACTAACCTCCCACCCCCCTGTTGTTAAAAAGATGACCACTCCCAAAAGGGACAAAGGACAGGACGTGAACTAATGGTAGAAAAATAATTGTTGTGGTATTTCACGCCCAGTTCCATAATCAATAAATTACCCCTTTTTACCATATAACACAATAGGCATCCCCCACTTCTGCCACAAACCGTCTCGATAAAACTTGGCCTATAGGATGACAATTAGATATGAATACTGGTAATTATGGTTCTATTTTCGTGGTAGTGTTCGTGGTAACTGTTGGTTAGACAGATTGGGTGGAAAGCCAATTTCTACAATAGAGTAATTTGACATTTTCCACGCGTTCACATAAACCACAGCATATGGAGCCAGAACACAAAGGCTACACTGTAAATAGGTAGTGTAGGTACACGGTAGAATCTACTGTAGAATGGATTAACAGTAGAATCTATTGTAGATTTACAGTAGATTCTACTCTTTACCTATAATATACTATAGGCGTCTACAAAAATGGCAACCAATTTTTTACAGTGTACAATACTGGAGTAGAGATAACTCAATGGACACTGAATGCAGTTCAACGTTGAATCAACATTGAATCAACATTAACAAGTTATCAACGTTGATTCAATGTTCCGTGCCCACTGGGAAATAGATTATATAGATTTTAGCAATGAGAAATGCACAAAGAGAGAGTTAGGAGAGTGGCAGAGAAAGAGACAAATGGGAGGGATAGAAACACGCAGACATGAAGTAACAGTGACACAAAGAGAAGAACACATAAACCACTGAGAGCTGCATATATGTAGGCAGCACACAAGGGGCTACCATAGAGGAGTAATGATAACTGGAGATTAGGAGGGAGTTAGGAAAGGGAGGGGGAGAGAGAGGGGGGAGGGAGAGACAGAGGGTGAGGGACAGAGACAGACAGAGAGAGGAGAGCGAGAGAGATTAAGAGGGAGAGAGGAGAGGGAAGGAGCAGAGAGATAAGAGGGAGGGAGAGGGAAAAGAGAGATAGGAGAGGGAGAGGGAGAAGGGGGAGAGAAAGATGAAGAAGGAAGAGAGAGAAAGAGGGGAAGAGGTAGAGAGATATAGGGGGGGGGGGGAGATGGAGATAAAGGGAGACAAATGGACGGACAGAGACACAGAGAGACTGAGGCAGAGACAGGGACACACGGAAATGGAATAACAGACAGACCGACAGACCGACAGACAGACCGACAGGCAGAACGACAGACCGACAGACAGACAGACAGACCTACAGGCAGACAGACAGACAGCACGACAGGCAGACAGGCAGTAGGCAGACAGGCAGGCAGGCAGACAGCACGAAAGACAGATAGACGGACACACAGTAGAAAGCAAGCAAATGCAGACTATACTATCATGGAGCTGAGATTATGAGACTGAGCTGGTATCACCCATACAGGGGGAGATATTAAAGTGGATGCAAAACAGTATAGGGCGACTCAAAAAGAAAAGTGGTTTCTCATCAACAAGGTCTGAACATCTGACGAGGGAGGCTTTTTTCCCTTTCTTATTTCTACTCGCAGGCTAAAATGCATAGTAAAGTTAACGTTTTTTGTGACCAGAATTCACATTTTATCAGCTAAGAGTTAATTGATCTTTAATGGTGGAGATAATGTAAAAGTTAATGATATGATGGGATATGATGATAATGAAAATGTTTTCCTCAAAACCTGATTTTAATGATGCGTGCGGTGATGAGAAACCATTTAATTTCTTTGAGTGGCCTAAATATCAAAAATTACAGATCTATTCTAGCCTGTGCACAACACGCCGCCCACACACTGCAGCCGACACATCTATATAAGCTACACACACTGGGACGAACTGAAAAACATGCCTTGACAAATAGGATATCTCCCATAATCTTGAAAGGCATATCTCACATAGTCTGACTGTTCTAGATGGTGACACAACCTCTCCAAATAGGGCAATATCTGCCATGTATCGGCGGGCGGGGGGGGGGGGGGGCTCTTCCCCCGAATTCACTTTTTTTCTTTCTTTCCATTTCTTCGTTAAACTGATAACACAACTATAACCAAACCCATTTACCGTATACGACGTAATGAGCACACAGTGCGCTAAAAAATTATTATGGTCACCTTTTTGTAGTTAAGAGTTAAATTGGGGTAAAAAATTGAGATCTTTTTTGTTATTTGTAGTATAAAATTTGGTCAAAAACCAGGGGTGTGCGCTTATTAGGGGGTGTGCGCTTATTACGTTGAATAAGGTATGTTTCATTAAGACTATTCAGCTGAGTCTATTGGGAGACATAGTGTTCCCTGCAAACAATATCTCAAGCAGAACTTGTTCCATTCTCATGTCAAAACTCAAGAATTTCAGAATGTTTGTGGAACGTTTTTGAAACGTTTTTTGAAATTTTCTTGTGTAATATTCTGTGTCATTTCTTGTAGAGAAACTTGAAAAATACAGATCTTCTTGTGAGATTTCTGGTTATTTGCATGAGTAAACCTCTGAAAATACACATCACCATTGAACCTGTCACTAGGAAGGTTCACTACTCTCGAGAATCATTCATGTCAATCTTGTGTATACAGCTTGTGTGTTTTTCCCGCAAAATACATTTCTAACTTGTGTGATTCTTGAGTTCTGTTTGGAGGGTTGCCATCTAGGGGTATAGAGCAGTGAGACTACGGGAAATTTGCCTCGGACTACACAGAGAGAAGAAACATCGTCAAAAGAGAGTCCAGGTTGCCTCTAGAATGACTGCCCTGTTTAGGGGAGTCCAGGTCGCCTAGGTGACTCTCTGGCTTACCTAAGGGAGTCACCTGGGGGAGTCATATGACCCAGAGAGCTATATAGCTCACCCAGGTGACTCCCTTAGGTCAGCCAGAGTGTCACGTAGGCTCCCTTAGGCAACCTGGATTCCCCTAGAGAGGGGAGTCATTCTGGAGGCAACCTGGACTCCCTTTTGACACTGTTTCTTTTCTCTGTGTATATGGTAGATCTGCTTTTTGTCAAGGCGGGGTTTTAATTTCGTCCCTTGTGGCATATTGTGCCGATGTGTTTGCACCTAGAGATACCAGCTATAGTGCAGCACCATTAAAGGCTGATTAGCTGAACACCCATCACCAAAAAAGACTAAAGGTCACTATATACCACAAATAGAATCATTGAATTCCTTGGGTCCAAATCAGAGGGGCGGGGGGTAGGCAGGGTTAAAATAGTATTCTAAGCCATGTCTAGGTCGTGTGAGATGGAATTCTGATATTTTGGTGGCCAGCTTGAATTTTGGCGGCCATCTTGGATTCCTCACAATCTTTTATTTTACACTCACCATATCTGAAAAGCCTATGATCAGCCTGTGATCAGAGCTTTCCACTCGTATATAGTGACCTTTAGTCTTTCATTTTTGGTGATGGGTGTCGCCTGATATAGTGCTGCTGGCTCTCCAATGCTGCAGCACTACTAGGCGGCACCCCAGGTCGGTAACCATGGTAATATAAGGGCTGGAAATAGCTGCATGAACACGTGACCACTAAAACAGGTAGAAGTTGGTATCTACTGCTGGACGAGCAGGAGCTGGTGAAATAATGACACACAGTTTAGATCAATGATATATACTCTCGTTCCCAAATCCTTCCGAAGGAAGGCTCTGGTGACTGCCATATGACCTTGAACTTGGGATTTTGCTGGGTTTGGTCAGAAGCAGAAGGTTTGATGGTAAAACTACCATCAGTCCTTCTGGTTCCTGTTCGCTGGTTCCAAGCTAAAAAACCACAGTCAAGGTCATATGGCAGTTACCAGAGCCTTCCTTCGGTTTGCGAGGATGAGGTCAAAAAAGAGAAAGGTATGTTTCAGGCAACATGGTCCGATAATTAGAGTAGGTAGGACATGGTGACAATGAACAATAATCATCATAGTCTATCGGGGCTATGTCTAACTCAGGAATTTTAGAACGTTTTTTGACCGTTTTTGGAAATTTTCTTGTGTCATATTCTGTGCTATTTCTTGTTATAAAACTCGTGAAACCAGGTCTTCATTCTACTTGTGTGATTCTTGAGTTCTGTTTGGAGGGTTGGAATATCAAAAGTCGTTTGATATTCCTGTAATTTTTTAGATAATTGTTTACACTAGGGAGCTCAGGGGGAGCTTGTACTTGGTCAAATATTAGCGAGACTTTAAAGAAAAAGCCTATGAAAGGAAAATTATTCAAAATTGGATAAATTGGGGAAAAATACAGGGTCGACCCTGTTTTGAAGCTAGCTTTCAATTCCTTGAAACGCACCTTTTTCATATCTAAAATTTGTTTGGCCGAACTTGTTATTGCATATCAGGATTGCAAGTCAGCATATTTTGCACAACAATGGATATTGCAGCCAGTCCATCTGTGCATACATATTGTGTTGAATAGTTGATTCTAGATTCTTTGAATAATCAATGCTAACAGGTGGATGAACCAACCACGTTCGGTCCGTATTCCGCCTTAGCTAGATGTCCAGTGTACTGCGCCATTTGCAATTGTACCTTTTTGTGTTTCCTTCGCTCTCCAGCTACCAGCTCAGCCAGAGCCTGTGTCCCAGATTAGGGATCAAGCACGTAGTCGTGACCATACCATTAACAACCAATACCTTTTCTTATTTATACGTTGGTCACCCAAGATATGACTTGACAGGGATTTGAGCTCAGAACCTCTGCATCATGAATCCACCATGCTTACCACTACTCTATGAGGGACAGGTGACATAAGGAATGCCCAGGTACAACCCACTCACACTACTCACACCCTGTTTGTACCCTAATATCGGACATGAGATTTGGCTGAGCTGGTTGTTGGTGACTAGGGGGATACAATTGGTACCAGAGGAACACATTGTGACGCCACCAGTATCTTGCTAGTGCCTAGTACGGGCGCTGTGAACCTGCTGACCAACCTTTGGCTGTGTCGGTTATAAAAATACATATGTCTCCGATGGATCTTCATCACTTGACATGCAATCATAGGAAGTCTTTAAAATCTTTTTATTACAGCTCAGCTTTTTAAAGGCAGCATAGTACTTTATTCAGCACAGGTTATCATTCTGCGCGTCTCTGATCTTGCACTATTTGGCAAAGTGTGTGGTGCTGGATTCCGATATTGGCGTTCTACGCAAATCGATAAATAGCTATATTAGACCTTTGAATACTGTCTAAGAAGAGTTGAGCATACAAGGAATAAATAGACAAATATACTCTTACTTGTTACACTAAAAGATGTTGTTTATATTTTGTGATTAACAAACTTCCCATTGTTTGCAGGTGAGTGTGACTCTGACCCTGGAGTAACGGTCAAGGATTAACGTGCCAAGTAGAAGGTAAAGTATCTAAACCCTTTAAGGACGGATGGTGCTAAAATATGACATTTATCCTCATAATGCACCAATGCAGCCTTGACGAGTAACTCGCCGGTGCTGCATTGGTGCATAACGCACCTGGTCAAAGACGTCACCTGGTCAAAGACATCAGCCAGTCAAAGACTATATCAACTTGTATCGATCTCATGAGACACAACTTGCAGCACTCTGTGGTCCTTACAGGGGTAACGAGATGGTGCAATCTCCCAGCAGATTCTCTCATCCGTTCCTACTGGCACTCCTTTCTTCTCTGCCAAAATGTGGTGATTTCCCTGAAAACTTACTTACGCCATGCTTTTTAAATATGTATCTATGCAACTATGATTCGATTCAAATATGTCAACAGGTCAAGGGATAAATGGAGAGCAAATGTCCAAAATCTCAGACGTGGTGCTCATGTTTTGATGGTCCAGATTCGACATATTCCTGAAAACTATTTTTGGTGTATTGAAATGGTGGTGTGAGATGGCTATGGGAGAGCAGACAAGTAGTACTGTTTTCAAACCTTTTTCTACAGAAGAGTTCTGAGAGTCTGGGCCTTTTGGCAGAGTCTTATTTGAGACTGTGCTGGGAGAGTGGGCGGCTGGGAGAGCGGGGGTGGCTGTTGGGGCGGGCTGCTATAGGGCTGAAAGTGGGACGCAGACCAGAGAGGCAATGAGCACCTATCTGTAAATTAGAGCAGTGACGTCCTTTACCCGTACAGGCGGGGCGGCTGCAGCATACACTGATAGTCTTTGACTCCCCATACAACCAATGTCTCAGTCACCTAACCAACCCTCCAAATAGAACTCGGGAATTGAACGTTCGCAGCTGGGGAGAATCTGGGGGAGCTCTATGTAGAGGGCAACCATGATGTGACTGTCTGTTCTCGCGCTGCGCAAGCAAAGTGCAGCAGCCATACTAGGGGGGCGTGGGCACACGAGGAAATGCTGATAGTCTAAACTTCAAATCACACATTTTCACACAATATTTTAAGACTCAGGTCTAAGTCTGTATGGTATTGTCCCCTTCTCTATTTTTTCCTCTCTATTCTCCTCTCTTCTTCCGGAATCCCCTCTTTTTTTGGGGGGGTGGGAGGTGGGGGCAAGGCCCTCGCTTCCCCCTCTGGATCCGCCAATGGTTTACAGTCGATCTCTTGGGCTGGGCCCTCTATGGTAGTGTAGGGTGTGTGTGAGCGGGGTGTTGGCGGGCTGATAATAGTGATCAAAATTATAAGGGGTCTGTTTCATATCACTCTCATGTTTTTTTTATATTAAAATCATTCAAGGGACGCCTCAAGGCTTATTGCTCAATTGTTTGCCTCACCCCACGCAGGACCAGCCAGTAACTCACCGTCGCTGCTAAGGTAATATTATTCTGAAAATGTAAAAATGCAATTATTCAGCTATAATCTTACACGGCACAAAGTTAGTTCAACCCTTTAAGGGCCGCATAGTCCTTCAATTGTGAGTATAGTGCATGAGCACTGTGAATGCAGCGAGTTACACAGAGAAAAGAAGTAGAATCACGGTGACTCCCAAATGGGAGTCCAGCCCCGATCAATGAGGTATCTCTCCCCACGACTTTAAAGTGACTCCCAATCATTAGGGAGTCTTAGAATAGGAGTTAGTATAGAGTTGTTTTAGAGTCCTGCCAATGTTAGGGAGTCACTTGAGAGTCCTGGGGAGAGTTACCTCAGTCGGTAGTCACAGTGATTCAACCTCTTTTCTCTGTTTTCTCACCACGACTTTAAAGTGACTCCCAATTATTAGGGAGTCTTAGAATAGGAGTTAGTATAGAGCTATTATAGAGTCCTGCCAATGTTAGGGAGTCACAGTGATTCTACCTCTTTTCTCCGTTTTCTCCCCAGGGCTGCACCCATGCATCATGATGACATAGGGCTTATTTCAGGTGGAGAAACAAAGTTACTATGCTTCAGTACTGAATTGGTCGTTCTCCGCACCCCTGTGTAGAAACTGATCCTCATTCTCCATGGCCTGTTTCTCCACCAGCATAGCTATGAAACCAATCTTTAAATGTATATTTTAATGGAATTAATCAAGAATCACATAAAATAAATACATAAAATAAATCAGTCTGAACTCGTGGTGCATTGGATCGCATCACACTCGGCTCCGCCTCTTGTGATACAATGCAATGCACCACTCGTAAAGAAACCTGTCGTTCAGACAGATGATCGTGGACCTCTGTCTATATACTACATTAAAGCACTCTGCGGCCCTTAACGGGTTGATGGGGTAGCGAGCATTCCCATAACAGGCCTGAGTGATTAGAGCCCGTAATTAATGATTTCCCATCATTGTGAAGAACAAAGGCCCCAAAAAGCAATCTCGTGATTTAAATGGCCCTTCTGGGAGTCGGGGACAGGTCCTCAGGCAATAGCAGATATAGAATGAGAAATCACCATCTATGACATTATCCCTTTAAGGACGGTATTGTGCTTCAAGGTAACATGTCTTCACTCTAAACAGAACTCGGGAATTGAATGTTAGCAACTTGGGAACATCTGGGAATTGAACCTTGCCGACTTGGGCAAATGGCACAAGTCAAAACCTGTTCATAAAACTTGTTCAAAAAACAAGAAATTCCCAGGAATATGCCACAAAACGTTCAAGAAACGTTCAAAAATCTCCTGGGGATCACTTGTCAAGACTCAAGAATGGAACGAGTTCCGCTTTAGATTTTGTTTGCGGGGTTGTCATGATACACCGATATGTTATGCAGGGGAAAGTCAACTCACTGGCAACTATGAGCAGACATTGAATAGTTCTACAGAAAGATTTTCCAATAGCGCCCCCCCCCCCCCTTTAAAAGCATCCATTCAACACTGATGCGGCTCTCAAGGGGTTATTATGAAAATGTGAAAAACATTCACAATATCATCCACATGGATGTTGCCCCCAGCAGTGACGGGTTGGGGGTGCACTGATTAGAGACATAACTCATGTTAATGATGACACCTTGCTGCCCGGAGTTATCCTATAAGGGAGCAGACATTAATTGTTTAACACGGGGTCGGTGCGTGGGTGGAATTCAGGGTGGGGCGGTAGAAACCTCTACACAAACGGTGTAGATTAGATATGAAAGGTCGCCAAGATAGAAGGCCGATTCATCAATATATAAATCACCTCCAAACAAAACTCAAGAATGACACAAGTTAGAAACATTTGTATTTCCCTTGGAACGCACAAGCTGTATGCACAAGAGAGACACGTTCCTAGTGACATGTTCAATGGTGACATATATTTCCCAAGTTTGACTCATGCAAATAACCAGAAATTTCACAAGTAGAATGAACACCTGTATTTCCGGAGTTTTACTACAAGAAATGACACGGAATATGACATAAGAAAATTTCAAAAAACGTTTAAAAAACCTTCCGAAATTTGTGAGTATTCTTCAGAGAATGGAACGAGTTCTGCTTGAGATTTTGTTTGCAGGGTAGCCCTGGTAAGTAACTCACCAGGGCTACGTTCAAACATAATGCCGAACCCATGAGGTGAATGTTCCACTTTTAGGGTTAAAAACATGGACACTAATGGTAATTTATTCTTCATTCACTATAATTATGTACCATTATTTTTGCAAGCCTGAAGATCTGTAGCTGGATATCAGCCTGGAAGGGTGGTCATATATTTATGTGGTTGGTTGGTTGTTGGGTTGCTTTACGCCCTAATTAACAGCTGAGGTCATTTCAAGGGCGGTGATGGGGATCGAATCTATGTATGACTGAAGGTAGAAAGCTTGCCCCTACACTTTTACCGAGGCAATGGTTCTTTTACATCCCAAACTACATAGGCACAGTGTGAGATGGACAGGCCTTTGATATGCTGTATGTCCTCCACAGCAGGGGGGGAGGTCGCAGCTCAATCAGCAGGGCGCTTCTGAGTCTCGAACCCACAATCTTGTGAGTGCCAGACGAACACCCTACTGCCTGAGCTAGCTCCCCACCCCTATATTTATGTGTGTTTATATATATATATATATATATATATATATATATATATATATATATATATATATATATATATATATATATATATATGTATACACTATATATTACCACGTGCCAGTGTCTGACTTTGAGGTGACAGTGACGCTCACTTTTCTGAGGGTGCACATAGACATACTTATGGTGAGGGAACTATACGTAGCCTCCCTGCATTCCAGTTGCCCTTCATCGACACATGCATCTAGGTGCCTCTACATGCGTACCCAGAATCTTGACCATGTCGCTGTGTCGATTTTTAGCTGAAGAACCATGCCATTGTGTTGATCTTTAGGTATATAAGAACATAGAGAAAAATTCCTGTAGGTCGATTTTTATCCCTAATTTTCCTGTGTCCGTCGATTTTTTAAATGGCTTTAAAGGGCCGTGTTGCTGTGTCGCCCTTGTCGATTTTTACCCATGTAGAGGCACATCTAGAGTATCGCCCCCACCCCATCCCCCCCCCCCGTGTCACTGTCACCTCGCCACATTATAAATGCACACCCCGTATTGTCACCCAGATCGGGCGTGCGGAATGGGGGCTGGGGGTGGGGGTGGGGGTGGGAGGTCAGGGAGGCAGGGGGTTAGGGAGGGGAGGGGGTAGCAGTAGCTCTTAAACACTTTAAGGACAGCATGGTGCATTAATGGTCATCATGATGCATCAATGCAGCCCTGGCGAGTAACTCACCAGTGTTGCATTCACGCACCATGACTAGTTTATCGAGCTAAACGTAGGTTACTCCCATCGTCGTCTTGCCTAGTTTATCGAGCTAAACGTAGGTTACTCCCATCGTCGTCTTGCCTAGTTTATCGAGCTAAACGTAGGTTACTCCCATCGTCGTCTTGCCTAGTTTATCGAGCTAAACGTAGGTTACTCCCATCGTCGTCTTGGCCGACTTTACGTTGTTCCAAAAGCTACTATTGCACCTAGCGTTTGGTATCCAAACTAGCACCATGACGACACTACAGAGCTTCATCCCCAAGTGTCGTTATGATACGGCAATGCAGTGCCATTGAGTAAATCCCTGACATTGCATTGGTGCATCATGTTAAACATTTGGTAGTGTATCAAGCCCTTAGGATGGGCATGCTGAACTATGCAGCCCTTAACGGGGGTCTAGATGGGGGGTCCCCATGTCGCCTGTCGATTTAAAGAAATGCTCATGTCATTTGTCAGTATCTTTGTATTTCTCCTGTCATTTGTCACTAGGCTCCATGTCGCCTGTCAATTTTAAGAAAAGGCCATGTCCCTTGTCAATATCTTTTAATTTTTCCTGTCATTTGTCACTAGGCCCCATGTCGTCTGTCGATTTTAAGAAAAGGCCATGTCGCCCTGTCGATTTTAGGTGTCTACACCCATCTTAACCCTTAATCGTCATGAAGCATGGTACTTCAGGAGTCAACCCTCGTAGAAATTGATATCATAAGGATTAAACTTTATGCTGTCGTTCAAGGGGTAAAACATTATGTTACTGGTGTTTAGGACCACATTAAAATCGGTACGGCTCCCATGATGCAGTTCACCTGAGGCGATTTTGTTGGGTCCTGGTCGGTAGTTATGTTCCCGCCCAGCGCCATGTTGTTATTGCAAGTTTCTTTTCACACACTCCCCCCGACCCAATATTCACAATAGGCCTATCCCAGGAGTGAAGCTGCTAGTAAAGAGCTAAAACATTATTTGGTCCGATTAAGAGTTAAAGTACTAAAATAGACAAAGGTGCACGAGTTTCAGTCTGTTGGCTGGGTTATTTCACGAGTTGACCTTGGGCTGTATTTCACCAGGCCATAGGCCGAGTGAAATCCGGCCCGACGAGTGAAATAATCCAGGCAACAGACTTGAATGAGTGCACTTTTGTTGAGTTGTTTTTTTCATCTTTTTCGATTTAAATTATTAGAAATATAGTAGGTGGAGCCTAAATCACTTATTTCTACCCCGTACAAATGTAAACACACCATCATTGATGACGTCACAGGGTCGTGAAATACGGACATGGGTTATTTCACTGAGTGAGTGAAATACGGACGTCTTTCAAAAATAAAAAAGAGCTAAATCACTATGCTGCCGGGAAAGGGTTACGATGGGGGGAGGTGTGTGTAGAGTTGGGGAATGGGGTGGAGAGGGGGTGGAGATGGGGTGAAGGGTTGAGTAGTGAGAGGTGACTGAGGGGTGGGGAAGGGGTGTGTGAGAATTGGGAGGGGGGGAATGAGGCACTGGGTGACAGATGGCGGTGGGAATGTCGCACACAGCGGCGGACAATAGTCGGGATTCTGACGGTATCTAAAGGATCGCTGCCCGGGTGGGGTGTGTGTGTGTGTGGGGGGGGGGGGGGGGGGGGGCAGGGGGGTGGTCGGGGGGGGGGGCATAATAACACATGGACTTTTCAAATATTGCATCGTTCTATTTTTCTTCTAAGGCATCTTAAATTCGCTCAAATACAAACCTGGATGCATGGCGTGTAGTTTCCACGATTTCAAACACAGTCAGTAAGGGAGGGTGAGCCATGGGAACCCTCCAAACAGAACAGATCTCAAGAATGACACAAGTAAGAAATGTTCGCATTTCCCCAGAAACGCACAAGCTATATACACAAGATAGGCACGCAAGATTCTCGAGAATAGTAAATGTTCGACATGTTCAATGGTGAGGTTTTACTCAAGCAAATACAGTCGGCCCTCACTTCCTCGAAAATGCAAGGAAAACTGTCTGAGGAAGCAAATCATCCGAGGAATAAAGTCCAATTATAATGGAACATATAAGGAATGTTCGCAGGCAAATGTCTGAGGAAGTGAGGGATCCGAGGAAGTAAATGTTCGAAGTAGTGAGGGTCGACTGTAACCAGAATTCCACAAGTAGAATGAAGTCCTGTATTTTACCAGTTTCACTACAAGAAGTGACCGGGAATATGACACAAGAAAATTTCCAAAAACATTCAAAAAACGTTCTGGTTCTAAAAACGTTCCAAAATGCCACGAGTTCCGCTTGAGATTTGTTTTTAGGGATGTCAGTATGGGAGGGTGAGCCATACATGGGAAGGGCTGAGACCCAGTGGGCACAGAACATTGAATCAACAGTGATAGATGGTTGTCAATGTTGATCCAATGTTGATTCCATGTTGATTCAACATGGAACTGGATTTTGTGCCCACTGGGGAATATCAATGCCTGGAGAGCTAGCGACCTGAGGTGGACGGATGGGCAGGGAGGAGGTAGGGAGGGGGTGGAATCGGGAGGGGGTGGATATGTGGGCAATCTCCCAACAAATTCTCCTTATTTCTTCCAGCGCTACTTCCCCTCTATGCGGCGGATTACCCTGAAAACTTACCTACCTGTTTGTTTGTTTGTATTTCTTTTATTTATCCTGGCAAATATGAGTGGCCTGGTAGACCGTGTTTTTAGATATACCAACATTTCCTATGTGCGGAGGTAATAAAAGGCAAATATAAGCCTTTGGGATGTTGTATGATAAGAAAATGCACATTTGTACGATAAGAAAATGGTCATTTTAACCCATACAAATATAAATAGATTCTAATATTTCAGGAAGGTGTGAAGACCAATTATTGAAAATCATAGAAGTATTGGGCATTTTCTTGGAAACCATTTTTTGTGTAAGGAGACCGTAGTTTGAGATGGTGATAGGAGAGCAGACAACTCTCCAAACAGAACTCGGGAATCGAACGTTTGCAACTGGGGAGAATCTGGGGAAGTCACCATAATAAAAGAAAGACACTAGATATTCTCAAGAATTGTGAACGTGTCCTATTCACCAAATGAACTCGGGAATTGAACATTCGCAACTTGGGGGAATGACACAAGTTAGAGTTTGTTCAAAAGACTCATTAAAAAAGACTCGTTCAATATATGATAAATTCCCAGCAATATGCCAATACGCTCACAATACATTCAAAAATCTCCTGGGGATCCCTAGTCAAGACTCAAGAATGGCATGAGTTCCGCTTGAGATTTTGTTTGCAGCGAATTAACTAGTTCTGCTTTCACCCCTTCTTTCACCGAAGAGTTCCTATAGTCCGTACGTTTTGGCAGTCTTATAAGAGACCTTTAGCAAACCCGACGTAGCTCATTAAACGCAGACATAGCAGGGCTGAAAGCATAGGCTACGTCTGGGTTAAATGAGCTACGTCGGGTTTGCTAAAGGTCCCTATTAACTGTGCTGGGAGAGTGGTGGGTAGGGGGAGGTGGGGGAGCAAGGGATGATGTAGGTGAGGTGAGGGGGGGGGGGGGGGTAGTAGGGAGGTGGGGGGAGCTGACCATCTGTCCACAGGAAGTCCATGTCCACTGGACAGTGTCAATTGCATTGTGGGTATGGCGGGTCAGGAAACGCTGGGCAGACGCGGAGATTGGAGTTGGATTGGGTACAACGGTGCAGTATGGTGAATAACGCCACGCCCACTGGGGCTCTGTTTACCCCCAGCTAGGTATAGGCCCGGGGTATAGACTGCAATACACTGAATGGTTTACCTCCTTATATATGATTATATAGCATGCGTGTGAAAATAAATATACCTGACACTGTTATTTCATTACAAATACATTTTTACAAGTGTTTAGAGCCATAGGTGTGATTGGCATTTTATTAACATGTCTTTTTGTGTGGCTATACCTAATTGCACGAGCTGTGCAGTGAATGATTTTTAGTTATTATGCTTAGATCATTTGTTGGGGCCCACAAATTTTGGTTTTGACCCGCAGTTTTATTATGCTGTGGGCCCGGGTGGCCCATGGTGACAGAAGAGGTCAGTTTCAGTGGCGAATCCAGGATTTTTCAGAGGGGGGACCCAAACCTGGCCAACCATGGAGTGACTGCTTGTTCCCGCGCACAGTGCAAGTAAAGCGCAGTGCAAGAAAATCATAGTCCGACACATCTGGCGCTACTGCGCCAGACTGCAGCTACATAGAGATCCTATAGTGGGAGTAAAAAGGGTATTTTTCTCATAAATGTACTCACAGTCAGTCCCTCAAAATAGTCAATCCTGTTCCCCAAAAGGTACTCCACATGTCCAGCATACTTATACTGCTGCAAACATGTCAATGTTAGTGTATGTCACACATTTTGATATCAGCAACAGGGAGAAGTGGTGGGAGGGGTGTCTCAGAGGAGTGGAGTTGGCATCAAACAAAGCCAGGATTACAGATCTATTTATGTATTAGGAATACCTTGTGGATGGTGAACAGGTGGGAATACATTGAGGGACATGTGGCTGGAAGCATTAGACTGAAGAGTGAATACTTCCATCAAAATAGCTACTCTGCCAGATTGGCAGAGTGACTTGGTTAGCCCAAAGGCACATGGTTTCTACCCCTGTTACAGGGGTAGAAGTGTCGAACTAGAAAATCACAGAAGCTATACTAGGCGAGTTTGGGGAGCATGCCCCTCCCCCCAAAGAAAATGCTGATGGTTCATGTCTATATGGTATTTTCCCCTTCTCTGTTTTTCCCCTCTTTTCTCCTCTCTTCTCCCCCCCCCCCTTTTTTCCTTTTTTTTTGGGGGGGGGGGCAAGGCCCGTCGGGCCAGCCCCCTGGATCCGCCAATGAGTGTCCACCCCTGATAGAGTAGCCTGACACCAAGTCGCAGCTCCATATACTACTAATGAAACAGCCTGACTCAGCTCCACACCTCCACATACTACTCACACAGTAGTCTCATTCATGTATACTTAAAAGTTAAGCTACAAGGACCTGAGTATATATATAATTAATCACGATGGACTAGCTCATAGTGCCCATCCACTCTACCATTGTTGGAGGAGGTTAACTGAACCTAAAACTTGGTATACAATCTAACCAAGGTGTGAAGTCTAAGTGACGTCCTAACCCTCCACTTCGGTGAGAAACCAATTCTGCACTGGCCTTGCACATTTAGCAGACATGGTCACAGGTCAGTGAACAACAGATAGGATTAACCCTTAAAGGCTGTATAGTGCTTCAACCCTTTAAGGATGGATGTCGCTAAAAGAGGACATTTATCAGCATGATGCACTAATGCAGCCTCGGCGAGTAACTGGCCGGCGCTGCATTGGTGTATCATGACAACCCTTCGGGAGTGTCTCAACATCATGAGGTCGGCATGATGCTTGAGTGCAGCCCTGGCGAGTTACTCACCAGGGCTGCATTCATGGCCTGATGGTGGCTTGTTATCGCACACTCCCTATTATGGTAATTGGGGCAGATATTGATTGGTCCCTGAACGCGTGCTGAGCCCATCAATAATTAGTGGTGTGTTTCACGTAATTGGGTTAGAAAATCTAGGGTAGGTAGGTCAGATTTATTTAACCCTTCAATGAAGATATTGTGCTTTATTTCATGGTGAATATGGTAGTCCCATTGCTACAAAAGCGCATGATTTCGCCCCACCTTGGGAGGGGGGTTCAAAACCTCTAGGTGGGGATGAAAAAATGTCGCGTGCTCCACATAAAATCTCACCAACCCCCCTCCTGTCGTGAAAAAATGAGCACTCCCTACAAAGACAGTGAATCCGAGCCCAATCTATACCCCAATAGACCAGGAGAGGCTGGTCACATGACCAGTTACAGTCACGTGACAATACACGGTTACACGACATGCCTGTCTCAAGATAAAATGGCCTCCCTTGCCGCCATTTTGTCTACACATGCGCAGGGGGCCCAGTGGCATGTCACCATGATCCATCTGGAGATGGATCTCCAAAGCGGGTCTGTTCCAGGCCGCTGTGCCTCTGCTTTAATCCGTTAACCCTTTAAGGACGGCATGTCGCTGAAAGATGACATTGGCCGTCATCGTAACTTCAAACAGAACTCAAGAATGACACAAGTTAGAAACGTTCGTATTTCCTGATATACGAACAAGTTGCCTACCCAAGATAGATGTGGGAGATTCTCAAAAATAGTGAACGTTCCTAGTTCAATGGTGATGTGTATTTCTCGAGTTTTACTCGTGCAAATAACCAGAAGTAGAATGAAGACCTGTATTTCACGAGTTTCACTACAAGAAATGACATGGAATATGACATGGACATTTTCCAAAAACATTCAAAAAACGTGTTAAAAATGTTCTAAAATTCTCAAGTTTTGACACGAGAATTTCACGAGTTCTGCTTGAGATTTTGTTTGCAGTGAACCCAGTGAAGACATGTCGCTAAAAGATGACATTTGCCGTCATGATTCACCAATGCAGTCCCGGCTAGTAACTTGCCAGTGCTGTATTGCTACATCACGCCGACCCTCAGGGAGTGTCTAAACCACATGTGTTCTTCATGATGCTTGAATGCAGCACTGGCAAGTTAGTCACAGGACGCGCATTGATGCATCATGACGACCAAGGGCATGATGCATTAAGGCATTATGCTTTAACACTCCTTAAGGGTCGGCTTGATGCAAGAATGCAGCCCTGGTGAGTAGCCTCACCAGGGCTGCATTTCTGCATCATGACGACCAAGGGCTCACTGCATCAGCGTCCGGTCATCAAAGGGTTAAGTAACGTAATTACCAACATATTCTATAGTACCGTGTGTACACGCCAGATGGCCTTACAAGCTTAGTTATGGCCGATTAGCTGTGCCCATTGAGGGTATAATTCCTGTACCTGCAAGCAAAAGGTTGCAAGGAGAATGAGGGAATATAGCTCAAAACCTCCCTACCCCCGCCCACCTACGCCTGATCCCATGAACATGGTCACGCAACAAGCTTATCTAGGGGTAAGTATGCGTTATGGTTGGGTTAGCTTTTATAGTCATTGTAAGGGTAGGCGGGGGGGGGCACAACATATGGGTCACACAGTGTCTCATTGTGATAAGCCATTTGTCGTCAGATGCATGAAGGCAGCCCTGGTGAGTAGCTTACCAATGCTGCATTTATGCATTATGACGACCCTTTGGGAATGCATTAGCCATGTAGGGTCAGCATGATGCTTGCATGCAGCACTGGCGGGTTACTTGTCGTTGCTGCATTCATGTAACTATAGATACAATTGGGCATTATTCTATATTAAGATGCTATGCGGCCCTTAAAGGGTTAGTCATAGTGCAGGAAGGCTAGGAGAGCATCCCAGTAAACAAATAACGTTATACACCATTTTATAACGTTATATAACGTTATATGTCAACGTTTTTCTAAGGCTCTTTAGTATGACATAACGTTATGTAAAATTTAAAACGTTATTTTGACGTAAAATAACGGTTTTTTTTGTTAGCTGGGATAGCATGCAGCCACTAGATGTCATCTGTCATCTAGATGAGTTCTGCTTGAGATATTGTTTGCAGGGCACCCTGGTTACAGACCTTGGTATCATTACCACGATATCGGCGTGTCTATAGCGTCTTGTCGTATTCCGTGCCATTTCTTGTGGTAAAACTCATGATATGCAGGTCTTCATGCTACTTGTTGAACTTCTGGTTATTTGCACGGGTAACACTTGGGAAATACACATCACCATTGAACGTTAGGAACGTTCACTATTCTCAAGAATCTCCTGTGTCCATCTTGTGCATACAGCTTGTGCATTTCCCGGGAAATACGAATGTTTCTAACCTGTGTCATTCTTGAGTTTTATTTTGAGGGACGATATCGGCGTGTCTATAGTGTTTTGTAGGATGTGTACTTGAGCCTTAACTCGTGATCCCCAGGAGATTTTTAAACGTTTTGTGAACGTTTTGTGGCATATTCCCGGGAATGTTTTGTTTTTTGAATGAGTTTTAACTTGTGTCATTCGCCCAAGTCGCAAATGTTCAATTCCCAAGTTCATTTTGAGAATAGGACATCTCAAATCTTGGGAATATCTCGTGTCTTTCTTGTGTTATGGTGACTTCTCCAGATTCTCCCCAGTAGCGAACGTTCAATTCCCGAGTTCTGTTTGGAGGGTTGTGCACCACACCCTGTCGCCGTGTGAGACCCGGGGTGTGAGACCACCCTCCTGCCACCTCCCAATAAGGCCACTCAAAAAAAAAAAGTTGTTTCTCATCACCGCGCGCATCATAAAAATCATGATTTGGGGAAAACTTTTTTTCTTTTTTTTAAAACATTTTTGATGAAAAATATGCCAAAATAGCCAAAATATTGGCAAATCTGGTATCAAATTAAAGCTTATGCTGTCAGCAATGCAATCAGCTAGGTGTGACTTGCATTGTTACAACTTTTGCTGATCAATAAACTCAAAATTACTAAAATGTGAAAATTGATCGCGAAATGTCCCTATGTAAATTGCCCTGAGTAAAAAAAAAAAAAATTTAATAAAAAACGCCCTCGTCATATTTTTCATTGCTTGGTGATGAGAAACAATTTTTTTTTTTGAGTGACCTAACCTCACCACAAACTGGACACAGGAATCTCACAAACACTCAAAAACCACCCCGCCGCCAAGCCCACTTAAATCCCGGCAAGGGCAGCTTAGCTCTGTTATACACCATGCCGCTTTGTTTAGGCAGCGAATGGAAGTTTTACTGGCGAGTTACTCGCCGTGATGCACTCCCATGGGTTGATGCACTCCTGAAGGATCAGCATGATGCAGCAATGCAATACCGGCGAGTTATTTACCCCTGCTATGGTAGTGCATGCTACGACTATAATGAATATCAACTTTGTAGCGTCATCCAGTGTCAAAGGGTTAGTGAAAACTAAATTTTAGAGAAAAAGAGTCAAAAGCCGATAAGCCATGCTTCTGAGCCGCCAGCCCTAAAAGGTGAACAAAACTGTGTTTTAAATGGAAACTAAATGGATCAAAATAGAAAGAAAAAGCTGCCTGGTCGTCATGTGTTCATGTCACAAAGCCACAAGGAGGGAATTGTAGCCACCTCCGGCGGCCATTGGGGAGCAGGCTCATTATGGGGCGCCAACTGTCAACAAAATTGAACATGGAAATTAATAATATTATTTAGATGATGGCTTGATAACCACCCTCCAAACAGAACTCAAGAATGCCACAAGTTAGAAATGTGTGTATTTCCCAGGAAACGCTCAAGCTGTATACACAAAAAAGACAAGGGAGATATTCAAGAATAGCGAACATTCCTAGTGACATGTTCAATGGTGATGTGTATTTCCCCAGTTTCACTCGTGTAAATAACCAGAATTCCAACTGTTTCTGATAGACATATTGCACCTCATTTGAATAAATTCTGCCAGAGGAAACGTTGGGTTGGTGAGAGCAGTGGTTTGTAGGTTTGTGGGGAGGTGTGGCCAGGTTGGGGAGAGGAGTGGAGGGGGGGGGGGGTGTTGGCGGTTAAATGGTGGGTTCCATTTCGTCTGCTGACATTTTGCCAGTGTTTCCTCGTTAACATTAACCCTTTGAGGACAACTGTCAATAAAAAGCAACATTTGTTGTCACGATGCACCAACACAGCCCCTGCGAGTGGCATTGGTGCATCATGCTGATCCTTTTTGGAGGATGTCAGCACGATACATGAATGAAGTACTAGCGAGTTACTCGCCAGTGCTGCATTCATGCATCATGACGACAAAGGTCCTACATCAAAGCGGTTTGCCGCTCTGACAGAGTTAATAGCGGCTTAGTGCTTTGATCTGTCATGCCCTTTGCTGTAACGATGCATGTATGCATCACATAGACTGTTTAGGAAGGAAACAGAATTCACAAGTTAGAAACATTCATATTTCCCAGGAAACGCAGAAGCTGTATGCACAGGGTAGACACTGAGATTCTCCAGAATAGTGAATGTTCCTAGTGACATGTTTAATGGTGATGTGTATTTCCCAAGTTTTACTCGTGCAAATAACCAGATTTTCGTGGATCTCCTGAGTTTCACTATAAGAAATGAAAGGGTATATAACACAAGAAAATTTCCAAAACTTTCAAATAACGTTCAAGAAACGTTCTAAAATTCTTGAATTATGACACGTGAATGACACGAGTTCTGATGGTACATAGCTCCACACGTTTGGGGCCTTTTCAGCACTTAATTTTCACTCGTAAGTTGCGTCAGATTGCAGTCACCGCTAGTACTTATCCCTAGTAAATCCTTGTGAAACACTTTGTTTTAAACCTACTTATGAGTGAGGAATATACTTACGAGCAGTGCGCCTTCTGATCACTAGTAGGAATTTGTTACTAGGGAAGCCGCTTTAGAAACACTCTGTTCTAAAAGCGCCCTTTTGAAACACCTTGCTTTATCAAATGTTATCCTCATATCGCTTATTTACCTGTGTGAGCTGCTGTGTGTGCTGCTGTGTGAGCTTCTGTGTGTGCTTCTGTGTGAGCTGGTCTGTGAGCTGCTGTGTGTGCTGGTATGTGAGCTGCTGTGTGTGCTGCTGTGTGAGCTGTTGTGTGAGCTGCTGTGTGTGCTGTTGTATGAGCTGCTGTGTGCTGCTGTGTGAGCTGCTGTATGTGCTGCTATGTGAGCTGCTGTGTGTGTTGCTGTGTGTGCTGCTGTGTGTGCTGCTGTGTGAGCTGATATGTGTGCTGCTGTGTGTGCTGCTGTGTGTGCTGCTGTGTGAGCTGATATGTGTGCTGCTGTGTGTGTTGCTGTGTGTGCTGCTGTGTGAGCTGATATGTGTGCTGCTGTGTGTGCTGCTGTGTGAGCTGCTGTGTGTGCTGCTGTGTGAGCTGATATGTGTGCTGCTGTGTGTGTTGCTGTGTGTGCTGCTGTGTGTGTTGCTGTGTGTGCAGCTGTGTGAGCTGATATGTGTGCTGCTGTGTGAGCTGCTGTGTGTGCTGCTGTGCGTGCTGATATGTGTGCTGTTGTGTGTGCTGCTATGTGTGCTGCTGTGTGCGCTGATATGTGTGCTGATATGTGTGCTGCTGTGTGAGCTGCTGTGTGAGCTGCTGTGTGTACTGCAGTGTGAGCTGCTGTGTGAGCTGCTGTGTGTGTTGCTATGTGAGCTGCTGTGTGAGCTGCTGTGTGTACTGCAGTGTGAGCTGCTCTGTCAACTGCTCACTACTAACTAGGTCACGCCTCATGGAGACCGCCTCTAATTAAAACAAGTGATTAACGACCATTGTTCCACCCGACTCCTGACCCATTGTGGGCAGCGAAGTGCCGCAATGCATCATGCTCTTTCCCAGCATGATGCATTCATGCAGCCCTGGGGAGTAATTGGTAAGTGCTGCATTAATGCATCATGCCGATCTAATAGAGTTGAAACTCTCCCAAAGGGTTGACATTATGGGTGATGTCTATGTTGGTGCATAGGGAGGACAAAATTAATGACCTCACGCGGGCCTAAAAGGGTAACCCTAATGATTACTTTTTATCTCTAGGGTTTCTTGATTTCTCCTACTCAAAGAGTAAAATTAATTTATTGGCAAGATAAACCAAAAAAGTCAAGATTTACAAGAACAGGAGATGCACTTGGAAAAAAGTCCAAGACGTTCGGTTATTCATCGACTTGGTCTCCTTAAAGAGGAATTATTCTTAAGTGGTGGTGGGCAAGGACAAAGATTAAATAATGAAGAGGAAGGGGTCCTTTGTTCAAAAGACCGATATTTATTGTTTCCCTTCTGTGGTATTTTTAAGGACGCCATTACTCAAATTGTGGGCCGGGCAGTAAAATATGACTTCTGCTTCCTTGCCGAATAACTTCACGGATAGAGAATTTATTGCCAATTGAAACATCCCTTTGCCAAGTTTAAATGACCATCAAGCGTAATAAATTACTTGCGCTTGAAACTAGTGAGAAGTTCAGAAATTGCCAATTGAAATATTTGTAATATTAGTTATTCATTGAAAATGCCAAAAAGGACTGGTTTAGTTTTATCCAATAAAATAACATCCTTTCCACTTCAGAAATCAATCATGACGACCGTATTACCATTCAGTGACCCATGATGGCAGCCATTGCTCATATTTATTGAGAGAGCCGGGAACAATTCATCCAGGCAGACACTCTCAAAACAATTAAAAGCCGCCAAAGCACGGCACAAAAATGGCTGCCAGGCGAAATTGTTTTGATACCCTTTCAATAATATTTGCATACAAAGAAACTCTTGACTGTGACCTCAGCGTTCGACCTCGGTCCTCGGTCTTGTGCTAATTTGGAGGTGTGTGACGTCATGATGTATGCAAATGAGACTGTCGAGGCATGCTCAAAGTTGGGGGAAGGGTGGTGGGGGTCCCAAAGGAGCCCTGAATGATTAGGGAGATAGGAAAAAACGCTGAGTCATTGCTCGATACGGCACTGAACATTGATCACTGGGGGTCGCCATGATGGATCCAAAATGAGGCTACCGCTTGGTGGCGGCACTGTTTGGAGTCACGTGACCGTAGCCTTAGCCAATCATGTCCCGGGACGCTTGGGTGGGTGAGGAGAATTGGCTGGAGGAGGGATGGTTGTTGGAGGGGTTGGGGGATGGGGGTGTGACAATGCCCCGCGGACAGGCCCCAACCTATTTGTCGCCTTGAAAGCCTGACAGACGAGTTTTACAACAATTAGGCCAAACGGACAAAGTAAGGTGACACTGTTTTATCAAATTGTGCCTTTATTTACCTGTGATTAGAAATGATAAGGAAAACTACAGAAAATGTTGAACTAATCAAATAAAAGTTTACAAACTTCCTCAAAAAGGGCAATAACTGATCATTTTCTTACATGGGCGGGAATGCAGCCCTGTATTTCCTTGATTCATAACGAAACACAGAAGGGTAATACTCTTGTATGAAACGGACTTGCCAGTGCACACTGTTAGAAGTCGGTGCAACTCGGCCTAGCTGAGCAGTAGAATCTTCTGCAGTCTTAATATGTATATTACAATATTAATGTACATGGCCAAGGAATATACTGTTGAATTACAAAAAAAAGGATGTATTTTTAGTTTCATTATTCACAGCATCATTCATGCACCATGTCCACCCTTCATGCATCACGGTGACAAACGGCAAATGCATCACAGAACTCTGCGGCCCTTAACCCTTTGAGGGTGGCATAATGCATCATGCCCTTGGTCGTCCTGATGCATGAATCCAGCACTGGCGAGTAACTCGCCCGTGCTGCATTCAACCTTCATGATGAGCCTACGGGGTTGAGACACCCCTGAAGAGTCTGCGTGATGCACCAATGCAGCAGCAGCGAGTTACTCACCAGGGCTTCATTCATGTATCATGACGACCAAGGGCATGATACACTAAGGCATAATGCCATCCTTAAAGGGTTATAGGTCTAACCATCATTAATTGTGAATCCCCCCTCCTGTTCCTCTCCCAGGCTGGCAGAACGGTTGTACTAAAGCATTAGTGTATAGGCTCAGCCTAATCGGGGGGGTGCAGAGGGGTCCCCCCCTCAGGTCGGAAAGTCGCCGAAATTAAGGGCCCCAGGTCACAAAGTCGCTTTTTTAGACCATTTTTGCTATAGACATATTTTTCCAAAAGTCGCCAGGTCGCTTAAATTATTGTGCCAGGTCGCCAGGTCGCCTGGAAAACAGCCCAGGTCGCCAGGTCGCTTTTTACCCCTCTGGAGCCACAATCGGCTTAGGGAGGTCAGTCTGGGAGGGGCTAGAATAGACCCTGCGTGTCAATACAGGGTCAGGGGAGGCTGGGTGTGTGTGTGTCGGGGGGGGGGTATAGTATAGGAAACATACTGTACTTAGCAGTTGTACCCCTGAGTGGTACACCCTATACTGAATCCGGGACCTGCTGGTGAGCCCCCGCCCTCCCCTGTGAGGTTATTATGGTCTACACAGATAATATCAATTAATATTTAGACAACACCTAATTTGAGTATTATTTACAGGCACTATCAATAAACTTTGTGTCCTCCTGTTTACCACCAGTTTTACAACTTACAGTGGACACCCTTGAAGATAGCACCATAGTGACTCGATTTGTCCACAAAAGGCCGTATAACACATGGTTTACCCTGCGGAAACCTTAATAATAGTCCGATTTACAAGCAGTAAAAACTGGCATTGAGCTAATTATCTCGCTTTGTCCATCAGGGCTGTGGGGGGGGGGGGGGTGTGTGTGTGGGGGGGGGGGGATTCGTTCAAACCAACGCTAGCTATAGTTACAGGCCTTTAGAGGGTGCCATAGAACGTCCCGGATGCCATCAATGAGGTAACCCTTTAAGGACGGCATGTCTCTAAAAGAGGACGTTTGTCATCATGATGCACCAATGCAGTCGCGGCAAGTAAATCACTAATGTTGCATTGGTGCATCATGCTGAAGTTTCAGCGTGATGCTTGAATGCAGCTTTGACGAGTTACTGACCAGGACTGCACTCATGCATCACAACGACCAAGGAAATAATACATTAAAGCACTATGCCGTCATTAAAGGTTTAATTGCTTGGCACCTGGTTTGGCTGCGTCGCTACCCAGGGCCGCTATACCCTGATTGAGTTTACGTTAGATTATAGAAACGCTAGCTTCTTGATGGTAGGACCAAAAAAGGTTGGTTTCCATTTACCAGCCCTGGTCTAACAAAACAGTGCCGAGTCCTCATGTTATTTTTATGGTTTGTTGATTAGACAATTAGCAACATTGATCAAGCGCTATTCAATATTGATTCAATGTTGAACTGTATTTTGTGCCCACTAGGATATGGAGGGACCCCATCAGACATAATCTCAAGTGGAACTCATTTCTGGTTATTTGCATCGGTAAAATACACATCACCATTGAACATGTCACTATAGGAACGTTTACCTTTCTCGAGAATCTCCCGTGTCTCTCTTGTGCATACAGTTTGTGCGTTTCCCAGGATATACAAATGTTTCTAACTTGTGTCATTCTTGAGTTCTGTTTGGAGGGACTAAGCACCAGGTCTTGAACAATCGGTCGTCTTGTATCAGCGCCCTAGCACAGGGGTATTGGAATAGGTTTTAAGCACTGGAACATGTATCTTGAATAAGTGACTGAATTACAGTTGTATTAAGACTTATAAGCATCCGACCTCCTAACCATTTAAGTACAGCATGATGTATTAATGCACCATGTCCTTGGTTGTCATGATGCTTGAATGCAACCCTGGCGCCTAACTTGCCAGAGCTGCATTCAAGCATCATGCCGACCCAATATGACCCAATATGATCAATACACCCCTTGGCACCATACACCAATACAGCCCTGGCGAGTTACTTGCCGGAGATGCACTGGTGGATTATGACGAGAAAATTTAATTTAATCTTTTATTGACATGTCGTCCGTAAAGAGCTAAAAGAGTCGCTACAGTAACCAGCGTGTACAGGAAGTGCCGACTCCCGCTGGTTAGCGGCAATTCCCTCTGTCTGCCATTATGAGGCCACACATGGACAATCATCAGCCCCGGCGGGGGGGGGGGGGGGGGGGCACTTGGTATATTTTGCATACATGAGTGTGCAAAATCAGTCAGTTTTCGCAAATATCCCTTTGGCCAAGGGTCATTTACAAGGGCCATTTTCTAGGATTCCACCCACATACCTGAAGGAAGGCCACTTTTCGACAATATCCCTCCAATTTGGGATCATTTTCCAGCCAAATTTCAGCACTTCTGACCAAAATCTCTGACCAAGCCTACATAGCAACCTCGATAATTTTCTAAAACGTAGGCACTTTTGGCGTCACAAGCAAAATATCATTGGAAAAATTCAGGATCCTCAGTTGTCAGAGGTCCAGCCACACACCCATGTCAATATAAAACTGAGTAACCCCCCCTCCCCACTTGGACAGTCGGACTATGATTCACCCCTTACATAAGACTCCCTTTATCCCGACCACAATTAGAGCTGACAGAGATAAGTGATTGAGCGTCCCCCCTGCGTCCCCCACCCCTCTACTTCATCCGCCTCCCGCCAGGGGGCCTGACAAGTGCGCATGCGCGTGAGCGTCCATCAGCCGACGTAGAACAAAGACAATCCGTGACGTAACCGTGTTATTGGTCGTTCTCTAATCTCGTGAGATTCTCGGCGGGAGTAGGCTCACATCACGTGACCCCCGGAAGTGTGAAGGGAGCAGCAGTGCGCATGCCTGCACTCGTGGTCACGTGACCGTGTGAAGGCCGCCATTTTGGCCGTTTGGGGCCCTTTGATTAAGCAGACGATCATGCCTCTCATTTTCCCGCCACAATTAGTGCGACATACGCTCGCTAGGGGCAATGGGCGTCTCATGACGCAGCAAAAAGTGACTTGATAAGAGACTGAAGAAGTTCCCACGGACCCCCGTCCAAGTCCCGAGGGAATGTGATGTGTTTTTATTCAGTTATTCAAGATGTCCTAATTTAGTTTGATTAGCCGAGGCCTGTCATGCAACCTTTAATTTGTTTTAAATACCTCAGATGTAAAAGAAACTGGCTTGATATTTTTTAAATAACTCTGCGGATTCCCGCAAGATAATCGACATGCTCTTTTTGATGCTGGAGGAAATTGTGTGGAAGAAATTCAAGTTCACGATGAGAAGAATAATTTCATACTTCTACGTTTTTACTTTTCCCCCAATTAGAATCAAGGAAATCCTATTCTGTGATTCTATACAAATAACGTCATCTCCATGATTATAACCTTACAGAGTCACTACCCAGGGATGCAAGCTTATAGTGCACAAGTCTCATGGCAGTTATCTGATGGCCTTTAAGGGTGCACCCCTTCACCGGGCCCCTTCATCTATCTCTCCTGCCTCATGCTAAACCCTCATGCTTTACTGTACTATGTTCTTTATACTAGTCATGATCTTTAAATGCAGCTCTGGTGAGTAACTTTTAAGCATCATGCCGACCCTATCGGGTAGATACACTCCGAAAAGGATTGGCTTATAGGATGTGTAAATGCGGCCCTGTTTCTAGACTCATCAGGCCTGAATTCATGCATCATGACTACAAAGAGGAATGGAATAAGGACTCTCAGCACCAAAATTCAACTTAAGCAGTTTGGAGTGCTTAATTTCAAATATTTCAGGGGATATCTTCTTCTTCATGCAAAGACAGGCACTCCCCTGGTCCCCCAGATAGATAGCTAACCCTATGCCTTTCCCTAACTGTAATCAGAAAGAACTAAGCTAACCATAACCCCTACCCTAACCATTGGGCAGGTATCCAGTGTAGTTGGTTTGTTATGAAGCACCCCCTGGAGGACTGGGGGATGATCAAGCATGATGGCTTCTTACAAAGCATCCCCTGGGGATGCAGGGGAGTCCCTGTCTATGGTTTAAGCATAAGATATGGCCAAAAATCTTATGTTTGAAGAATAAGATATTGTACTAATATGGTGATGATTTTGACCTCAAGAATACCTTCACCAAATTCATCAAATTAAACACTCCAGAATGTTGTAGTGGGAGTTGGGTGCTGAGAGTCCTTAAAACACGATGCTGCCCTTAAAGGGTCAAGAGGCTGCCCTTTGCCCCGGGCAGCTCTCAGTGCAGTGTTGATACAGAGGGCCTGTCTGCAGCAGATACCGCCACAGTCGGTGCACTCACCCTGAAAGCCGTCTGGTCCTTCTGTACCCCCCCCCCCCCACCCCATCTCATTAACCCTTAAGGGCCTGGCCACAAAGTGCTTTAACCATTTAAAGGTAGAAGCCAGGGTTCGATCAATTTTGATCTACCAACAATTTCTCTTAATCACTTGGGACTGTATTAGTTTGATACATGATGATATAATATAAGCAAAAAAAATCAATACTTCATAGTGCTAGATTTTAATATATTGGCAATTGAAGATAACAATAGCCGGCTATCCCTATTTTTTTGAAAGAGCCATGACCGATTTGAGGAAAAAAAGACAAATCAAGAAAATTGTGCAAGATGCCGAAGTTTCAGGAGTGTCTCAACCTCATAGGAACAATGTGATGCTTGAATGCAGCTTTGGCGAGTCACTGACCAGGGCATGAATGCAGCTCTGGTGAGTTACTCACCAGAGCTGCATTCATGCATCATGACGACCAAGCGCATGATGCATTAAGACATTATGCAGTCCTCAAAGGGTTAAGGGCGTAGTGTAAAGAAGCAATATGCATTCCTTAATGAGTTACCCCCCTCCTTCAGCCACAGATATTTCCTATCCTTGATGTCACACTAGCTGATGATACCTTGAGGACACCTAACTTTCTCAGATTTGATATGCAGGCACCTACTGCAACTGCAAGCGTTATGGCTCTAGACCCCTAAATTTGATATGGCGACATGGGCATTTCTTAAAATTGACATGCAAAATGAGGCCTAGTGACATGCGACATGAGGCTAAAAAGGATAGTGACATGGGACGTGGACATCTCTTAAAATCGACAACGGGCATGAGCATTTTTTAGCGACATAGATATGCGACATGGTTATTTCTTAAACTGACATGCGACATGGGGATCCCCCCATCAAGGGCCCCAGCATTCATCCTTTAGATTACCAATGGGCAGCATGCAGGTTACCGCCTTTGAGCAAATCTAGGCTGTATCTCGCTGGCCAGGGCTGCACATCATGGCAACTCTTTGGGAATGGGGGGGGCGGAGGGGTGGAAGAGTTCAATAGAAAGAATGTAGCCCATTGGAATACCATGCTTCTTTGAGAAGTTTAATGTTGTCGTTGTCAGTTTGCCACCCACCCCCTTGTCACACTTGTCCCCATGCCTTCAGCATTGTGTGTCACACTCACACCAAGATTCTCACCCCTACTTTATGGACGGCCCCTTATTGTGGCCCAGACTCTGGTGCCGCGTCCCAGCTGGGGCTGCGCGCGCAGCCTGATTACCCTCTGAGAACGAGGCTGTGTGAGTAGGGGGCGGGGCACGTGACACGGTTACCATGACGACACAATCACGGCGTCCTATGGCCGCTATGTGTCATGGGGAGGGGGCGGGGGGGGGGGGAGGGGGCGGGGTGGGGGGTCACAGCTTTGTGTACCCTCATCCACAATGTTCTTCTACACTGATATTCTCCCCTTAGTCAGTACTGGTTAACGACTCAGTCACTACAGACCAATGCAGCAAGAAAGGGTGACTTTTCTATAATAAAATAATAGCAGAATCCTCATAGCACTGTCTGTAATAGCTATTTTTGCATACATCTCATATCAGTAGATTCACAGTATAATCATCTTTCAAATATTATATATTAAAATGCAGGATTTTAAGGTTATACTCATGTATTTGTCGGTCACACTTCAGAAATGTTCAAAAACTTTATCAACAACTTTTCTGGAAAATCACCCTTTCTTGCTGCATTGATCTATAGTGATTTATACCTAGTCATTTTTTTGGGCTCCCTATACAACCAAACTAGGTTAGTTAATACTGTCAGATTGGTCAGTACTGACCAACTCAAGATAGTTTTTCCATTTTCCAAGTATTAGGCTAAAGCTTCTTTGAGTAAAGAGTTGGCTCGGTATGATGAAGTGGCTCGACATGATATGCCAATGTAGTATTGGCGAGTTACTCACCAGAGCTGCATTCATGCATCACGATGACCAAGGCCATGATGCATGCTGCATTGGTGCATCATGTCATATTTCAACGACATGCCGTCCTTAAAGAATTAAGTTAACTTACTGCCTACACTTAGAACCTGACACAAAACGGCAACCCAGCCCCTGCATAACTCTACCCATCCAGCTGAGGCCAACTCGTCACGTCAACCCCTCAGTAGTCGAGACATGCAAGGCCTAGATCATATCCCTAGGTAAAGGAAACAGACGATTTGTTTTGCAGTAAACCTAGCGGGTCTAGCAAAACAGGACTGATTTATTTAGTTGCTACATGGCAGTTTCTAAATTTAATGGCGAAATTCCTTGTGGCGGATCCGTAATCCAATTTATTAGAATAAATCGGCCCTGGCAGTGGAAAATCAAAAAATTATATAAATGAAAATGCGGCCATGTTACTGAAACCAATCTTCTTTTCATTGGCCCTAGTTGACATACTTTACCTTTCTACCGTGCTGGGTAGCTGTGTATGTATGGTGTTCAGCAGGTCAGACGTACAAGCCCCATACTACATGTACATCAGAGAGCCATACCTGCTACCATGTACACCTTTATTAATCCACGCTATGAGTATGGGCTGCATGTACGATGGACTGTACGCCTTGCCATAGTGTGGGTGGTATATAAGTAGTACGTAGAAATGGGGTCATGTCTCTGGCAACAAGCTGAAAGTAGTACATGTATATGGATGGGGGTTTCACGCTGGATGCTTGGCAGTATACTGTGTTAATATGCCCAACACCACAGTTAACTGAGAGACTAGCTGCATGATTGTTAAAAGCCTTGGACAAAGGTAATTATCCGCGGCTGACACTTTGGACAATTACCCTGTCCTTGGCTTGTAACACTTATACAGCAAGTCACTTGTATCATATCTACCACATGAAGTATATGTTAGGTTGCCTGAACCCATCCATACTGTGAAGTAGTATGTAAACATAGGGAGATGTAGCAGGCCCCAAGTAATATATACAGCTGTATATGGGGACTTTACAGCGGAAATTATTTCATTAAACCTTCATTGGTAGTATAACTCTCAAATACACTATGGGTGCATGCTCTATGTCCGAGCCCTGCCATACCGTGGTTGGCATGTGAGTAGTGGATGGTAACAGAGGACGGTAGGTGGTCACTATTCATGTACCAAAAAAATAAACCACAAGGACAATATCATCTCGGTGTCTATCATTGAAACTTCATTGATCACGGCTATTTCCATGCCCACAGAGTCACATAAGGACCTTGGCTATTAGATGTCCTGATCCCTGCTATACTGTGGTTGGCATGTGAGTAGTATGTACACATGGGAGCATGTAGCAGGCTACAGGCAGCAAGTAGTATATAACAATGGGTGTTTTATGCTGGCAGATTTCTCTCTGTTTGTGTTCTGTTCTTCAAGCCTATGCATCATTTACAGTGATTAGACATGCACTTATAACAGACAAAGAAGGCTATCTCCTTATTAGACTTTATGCTCTCGCACTGTAAATATGATATATACAGGCTAAAGGCATTTCTTCCTGTTTTAAAGGAAATAATGTTTAAAAATGCTAATAATTATAGCCCGTTTATGCCATTCAACATTATAATCGCCCAGAGCCGTATCAATATTGGGAAATGGGAATATAAAAAAATGTTGACATAATACATAGTTGACATAAAAAAGACCAAGACCTATTTAATAAGTCTAATAAACTAACTTAACTATTGAGTCACTATTATTGCAGAACACATATCATATTTCAAATATAGTACCCTCCTTAGGGGAAGGACAAAAATGACCAAACATATATCATATTTCAAGCCACATTTATCAGATTTCCTGCACAGACTTTTATACTCTAGTGTATATACTATACAGCAAATATGATATACAGGTTCAAGGCATTTCTTCATGTTTCAAAGAAATGATGCCTAAAGAAATGATGATATTGCCCATGTATATCCCCCAGGGCTGTCACAGTATTGGGAAATGGGATGATAAGAACATGTATTACTATTTATATTTAGTTTAGAAAAGACAACCAAGACCTATTAGGTCGAGTACATAATACGCTTAACGATTAGGTCACTATTATCATAGACTATATATTTCAATTCTTTTCTAGTACCCTCACATATATATCATATTTCAAGCCACATTTATCAGATTTCCTGCACAGACTGTTATACGCTAGTGTATATACCATAGCCATTCATACAGCAAACCCACACCAGCCTTTTAGTCTATAGACCGACCGTCTATATGCACAGAGAAGCACCACTTGGGGACCGTGGGGGTGGATCTACATTAAGACTTATGGCCATTCCTTGTTCTCCAGGCCGCTAACAAAGCCTCCAGCGGCCATCAATACCCTGCTAAAGTGCCTCTTAAAGTTAGCATATCCGATGATTTGAACTCTTAAAGTTAGTACCGTATTCGACTTAATAAGCGCACAGTGCACTTAAAAGATTATTATGGACCCCTTTTAGTAGTTAAGAGTTTAATTGGGGTAAAGAATTGAGATATTTTTGGTTATTTCTTGTATAAGAATCGGCCCAAAACGGGGTGCGTGCGCTTATTACGTCGAATACGGTACATCCTAAAATTCCTACCTTGTAAATCCTACCTAGATTTGTTCAACACACTGTTACAATATCATTTTGAAAGGTGAGGAAATAATCAAATACATTCTATGGGCAGTAAGGGTTTATATAAGGGGTGCCATATTGTACCCAGCGTTAGGCCTACACTGGTAATAATGGCCCTGGAAATGTTAGTCACTACTGACTACACTTCTATAGTCACGTGAATGTAGCAAAAACGACTATACCAAGTTAGTCACCTATGTCTATAGTAAGTTAGTCACATAGTCAACCTATAGTCAAGCATTAAAAGAGCTGATTTGGGATATATAGTCAAGTGACTATGAATTTAATGCTTTAATGCTCTAAAGTAGTCACTCTGACTATTAGATGTAGTCCATCATGAGATGGCAGGACAATAAGTCAGGACAAGTACCCCCCTGGCATCTACCCCCAAGTCATCTACCCTAGGGCCTATTATCTACCCCCTAGGGCATCTACCCCAGGCCAACTACCCCTACCTAGGACATCTACCCCCTGGGACTTTTTCCCCTATGGGCATCTACCCATTGGAATTTCACCCCTTAGGACTTCTACCCCTTAGGACATCCCCTGACTTGGAACCTACCCCCAGACATCTACCCCCTGGACATCTACACCCTGCGACATCTACCCCCTGCAACATCTACCCCCTTTACTCTAGGACTTCTACCCCTGGGAACATCAACTCCCCCACATACCCATATGGTGGAGTCATATCATGTGGAGGGGGTAAATTTCTCCAGGGACATCAGACATCTACCCCTGGACATCTACCCCCTGGGAATCTACCCCTTGGACATCTACACCCTAGGATTTTATCCCCTTGGAAATCTTTTCCCTGGAGTTTTGTCCCCTTAGGACTCTACCCCGTAGGACATCTACCCCCTTGGACACCTACCTCAGGACATCTACCCCCTGGACATCTATCCCCTTGGATGTCTACTACCTTTACCCTCTAGGACTTCTACCCTGGGGACATCAACCTCCTCGACATGCCCATATGGTTGAGTCATATGTGGATAGGGTAGATTTCTCCAGGGGTAGAAGTCCTAGGGGGTAGATGTCCTAGGGGTAGATGTCCCAGGGGCTAATTGTCCAGGGGGTAGTTGTCCTGGGTAGAAGTCCTACGGGGGTATAAGTCCAGGGAATCAATGTCCAAGGGGATAAAAGTCCTAAGGGGTAGACTTCCCTGGGTAGATGTCCAGGGGTAGATGCCCAATGTCCCTTGAGAAATCTTCTCCCTCCACATGATATGGCTCAAACATATGGGCTTGTGGATGGGGTAGAACTCCTAGAGGGTAAAGGGGGTAGATGTTCCAGGGGTAGAAGTCCGGGTGATAATGTTGTGGTAATGTTTAACATGCTTAGGACATCTACCCCTTCGACATCCATCCCCTGGACTTTTACCATCTTACTACTTCTACCACCAGGACATATATCCCCTGGACTTATATGTCCTAGGGGGTAGATACTCAGGTGGTAGATGTCCAGGGGTAGATGTCTGGTGGTAGATGTCTGGGGGTAGATGTCCGGGGGTACCTGCCCTAGTACCATTGGATGAAGTAGATGAGTATGGGCCATATGCCTGGCACACTATAACCCTTGACACTGGCAACTTCTGTATATTCTAGTCTGGAAGCCTAGAGATTCACAGTTACATGATCATAATTTGAACAAAACCACATGATACTTCAATCAAAATCATGAATGCATGTGTCCTATGATGCCTCAAGTAAACATACTCAACATTGACACAAGAGCTAACGCACAGGGACATGTGTAAAGGAGTGGTTTAATTAGAATAAGATGTGCCTACCTGAAGTCAGTTGAGCATTCAATTTTAAATCCTAACTGTTTCCTGTGCACACATCCCTGTGACATCATCAATTTGTGTGATCCACATATAGTCACTACTGACTATCTTTATGACTAATATGTGACTAACATATTTAATCATCTGACTACAGGGGTCAAAATATGGTGGTATAGTCAGTACTGACTATAGGTTTTATTATCAGTGTATATAGTGTATTTCTAATGGGTGTAACTTAATGCGTGCATGCCAAAAGTCGCACCATGGGCTTAGATTTGACAAATATGTCAAATATAAGTGGATTTCGAATGAAACGAAAGTGAATAAACTATAAGTACCCGTAATACAGTATATGAAGTAGGGTTATTTTAATCATTTTGACCCATTTTTTGGGAAATTGAATTTTGAGCTCCAGTTATTGGATATATACTAACTTTAAATTCAATCTTCTTAAAATTTATCCAGGATGTCACCCAATACCATCTACCCTTTCCTGTCTATTCTATTTAGGCTCATTACCTACCATTGGTTTTAATGGCCAATTATAGTCAATGGGGAACATAAAAGCGTGCACGGTTTTATTCTCCCCATTGAAAATACACTGTAAAAGATCATGGGTGGACCCCATGGGACCACATTTCTGAGCTTATGGATACCATTTTGATGTTCTCCAAACCATAAATCATATACTATAAAACATCGCGTATAAGCTGCGGCTAGTACGCGAATCAGATCGGTGCTGTGGCTTATAGGATTGGCACAGGGTCGGGGTGTGGCTTATACTCAAATTTTTGCTATTATACTAAAGTACATAATCAGATCGCTGGTGCAGCTTATAGGATCACCCTAAAGTCGGGGTGCGGCTTATATGCAAGTTAGGCTTATATGCGAGGTTTTACAGTACTTTTAGAGTATTGTAACATCTATACATGTAGAATTCAGTAAAAATCTGATTCTAAATGGTAACGGGCATGATCTAACCTACAAAGCTAAATCTAGGGCAGGGACAATTGTCTAGGCGCGGTCCTACAGTGCTCTAAATGGCCAACCCGTGTCGGCCCAGAGTTAGCCTCTGGGAACCATGGCTACAATACTGATCTAAAGGGCCAAGTAAGTAGTATAGTATGTATCGGAACGGGACTATAGTTAACTACTGTTTATTACTCAATCGACATGCAGCCAATCAGAGGCCTCCATTTGGTCACGTGACCCGTTGCCATGGTAACGTGACCTACTTAGGGCTCTCAGCCAATCAGAAGCCAGCATTCTGGGTGACCTACTGACCTACTTAGAAGCTCTCAGCCAATCAGAGGCTGGCATTCTGGTAACCATGGTAACGTGACCTACTTACGTCACGTGACCTACTTAGGCTCAGCCAATCAGAAGCCGGCATTCTGGTAACTAGGGTAACGTGACCTACTTAGGGTTTGTTTGTAAACAACACCACGTGGCTCTCTTGTTTGTAAACAACACCACGTGACACGTGACTGTTTGTAAACAAACAAAAAAAAAGTTATGTAACTTATATATAGAAATAAAAACACAACAAGATAATTTCTTTTCTTTTCATTTTATTCTTTATTTTCATTTCAATCAGAAAAAACACACAAGTTTATGCTTTTTTAGCTTGCTTCTTCGATTTGCAGCAACTCAACAGGCCGCAAAGTCTCACGCCGCCGTCACTCGCACCACCACACCCCGGACGACTTCTCTCCAATAGACATTGCACGACTTTGGATAAATCCAACACCATTTCGGCAAGGCAGAGAATCTTTGCCTCCATGAAACGGCCGCCATCGCAACAACCCGTCACAACAGCATCATCGATAGCTTCTGACTCACGGCCCGGTCGCTCAGCTTTGGGATTTTGCTCATGCGCATGACGCACTTCTTGGGGTTTCTTGTTCGACATGCTTCAATTAGGAAATGAACGCAATGAGGTCCACAGGTGTCAGCAGAAGTGTCTTGTAGTTGAATGCGGTTTCTTTGCCACTTGAACGGAGCAGAGCGTTCCACGAAAGACAAGAACTCCGCACTCAGCGGCGGTAAGCCGAAGGAATCAAAGTAGTACACTTCACCCGTGCTCGACACGTAAAACGCCACCCAATGCTGACCTGGTAAATGTTGCGGATCTGTGTTGCTCACGAAACAAGTGTCTTTGATAGGGTGCTTCGGAATAGTGTCACAAGAGAAAACGCCCAGGAAACGATGTTTTGTGTGAACGTTTTCCTTCAACACTCTGCTTATTTCAAGCGTGTTCATACGATACGCCAAGTACCGCCGTCTTGTCTTCAGTTCATGTGGTAGTCGGTGATGGGGTGTCGATCTCGGGTCAGCTCGACGACGTTGTCGTACACCAAGTAGAGTAGCACCGTTGTTGTCGCTTGTAGCGCCGAGCGGAAACTGACTTCCACCCTCAGCTGACCCGCTCTTATAAGGTTCACGCGACACCCGTCGTGCGATCTGTCTGGGGTTAAGTCGAGGGGGAACACCGTGTAACCGTTCAGGAATTGATCGTATGAAATACCGCAGGAGCGCGCGCCCTCGTACATCCCCGTTTCCGTGTGTAGCGCCAAGTACTCTCTCACGGCCGCTTTGGTCTTAAAGTCGGGCACGTAGGCGTCGTTCGGCACTTTCTGATCGTTCATTATCACTTGAAGCGAGCTGATGTCGTAATGCTTCATCTCGAACGGGTTCTTGGTGTAGCTACCGTTGAAGGCGTCGTGGTCCAGGAAGCAAATCATCATCGACTTGGGAAGCTGGCCTGTGTTGGAGTGCGTGTAGCTGTGATCTCTGTTACCTTGAGGGATGGCGTACGTCGTCACCTCCACTCTGTTCACCGGGTAGTCGAAGGGTCCGTGTTCTATCACCGCTCTCTCGTGCGTTTCCGCTACAGCGTCCGCCACCAACACGCGTCGCACGTAGAGCTTTGCTTTGTAGATCTTCAAGCTGTAGCCTCCGTCAGCGGCGCACATCAGATAGAAAGAGGGCGCCGCCTGTTTCAGAGTGAGATTGATTTCTGTCTCTCCAACGATGAGCTTCGGTTGATGAGCCAGGTCAAAGTGCAGTCGCGCCATCAGCGAAAAGCGCTTGTTGGAGATTAGCTTCTTGCGCGCTTTGTACCCCGCATTCGCGTCAGTCAACGTGTCAAACTGACCGGGCGTATCTTCATGCCACCCCTGGGCGCTCATGACGCCGTCCTTCACGTCTTTGTTGTAGTTGAGTAACCCTTCCAAGTAAGCTCGGTAAGGGTAGGTCTCGGTGTTGCCAGACACTTTGAAACCGCCGATGGAGACTTGGACGTCTTTGAAGAGCGAGTGAGCCAAGTTGTTCACTGGAGCTACTGCGTCGGTGTCCTCGATCGCCGCTCCGTTCGCTTTCAGCACTTGACATTCCAGATGAAGGTAATTCTCGTTCAGGTCTGTGTACTCTTGCGACTTGTTGATGGTGAAATTTATGCTACCTCCATCCTCTAAAGAGTTTTTTGTTTCTATCCCCAGGAAAGACGACTTTAAGATAGTAGTCTGAGTCGGCGCTACGGTGTGCAGGTCGAGCTCAGAGAGCGCGCACTCGTTACTGCTCTCGTGTACGTAAGCCATTGTGTTCTCTCTTCACGCGGCCGACAGACTGACGCCGACCGCCTCCAGTCTTTTTATTTATACCTGAACGCCTAGGCGCTTACCGGTCGAATACATCCCCTCTACGTCTCTTGCAAGAGCCACCGCCCGTCTGAGGGGAATGCCGACGACGTTTCGACCCTTTCTTAGACGCGACAGTCGTCTTTCCTCCCGAGAACGCCGTACTCGCCAGTCTCTTCAGAGCGCCTGCGCCTCGGTCTTTCACGCTGCTCTTTAAAGTCCGACCCGCCAGCACATCTTTAGCTACGCCCACACCGGCGCGGAGCAGCGTTTTTCCCACCGACTTCAATAGCGGGGTAGCCGAGCGCATCAGACCTAACAGAGCGCCGCCCAAACCGTGCCCGCTCTGGAAAGAGCGCCCGCTGTACACGTTCACGCCGTTGCCCAGCTGCGCGTTGTAGTAATCGCTGTACCCTCTGCCGACGGTGCGCCTAGGTGGAAAGTACGGAACGCGTTGACGCATCATTTTTTTCTCTTTCAGCGCTCAATAGGTCTCAGATGAAGTGTCACGGTCACCTCGCCTCTACCGAATGGGATGGAATGACCGGATCGGTCTCTTAAATAGATGCCGACCTCGGTAAACCTCTTGGATTTCAAGGGGAAATAATCCAAATGGGGAAAACTGATAGCTTGCACGCCACCTCGACGCTTTCCGCCTCTGTCCACCGCCACGCAGCGCAACAGCGGCACTTGCATGTCGCCCACACGTCTCTCCTGGATCATGTCGGTGTATATGTACACAGAGTGCACGTCTCCGTAAACATCCATCGAGTAGGCGCCGGTAGTCGGCGACGCGAAACACGTCTTCTCTCCGAAGCCTAGAACGCATGCGAGATGCTGACTCAGCAGGACAGCACAGTGTCTCGGCGGTTTGATGGTGACGCGTTTCGTCTTGGCGTCGTACGATAAGATCCGCATCGGTTTGAGCAAGAAGCTGTCGCCCTCTAGTCTGTCATCTCGCAACGTCTCACTCAAGCGCTCGATTAGGGTGTGGTTGCTTCCGGTGAAAATAGGAGGTATCTCGAATATGTTTGGCATGAAACTGCGCACTCCCATGTCTTTCTCCATCTCTTCGATCATCTGTCTTGCTTGATCGCTGATCGCCTTCTTCTTCACCGCCGGGGACAAGAACTGCTTGTATACGGCATTCGTCTGTCTCAAGTTGACCTCTCTCTTGAACCTTTTTGTTTCCGGTTTCAATTGCTGCTCTTCCGACGTGTCTGATATCTCTTCCACCGTTACATAGCTCGCTTCCTTCCAGCTCAGCGGGAATTTTGAGCTGAACGTTAGCTTGCTCAGACCGTTCGCGTTTTTCATTCCCCTCCAGTCTACCTGTGGTTTTTTTCCTTCGGCGAATTTAGTTTCTTTTAAAACCTGGATCGCCTCCTCTAGCGAACCCTTGGTGCGCAGAGGAACAACGATGATCAAGTCGTCGTCGTGCACGTTAGTCCATTCTGTAGGGAGGATGATCTCAGTCAGAGCCGCTTCGTACGCTTCGGGCAGAAGGAGCGGCGAGTCGAAGTGAGTTCGGAAAGACGTCAAGCTGTTGTCAGGATAATACTCCATAGAGCTGTTGCTAGGTAGAGTGATGTTCATTTTTTTTTTTTTTTTTTTTTTTCTACGTTATTTTTTTGACGGGGATCCACTCGTTGAACTTGTCGTCGTAACCTAACCAACGTACGAAAGCTAACTCTTTACCGTCGACGGTCTTGCGGCGCAACACCTCGTCTATCAGGTAGTTGTTGTCGTAACGACTCTTGTACACCTTCTGAACCTCTTCCGGGTAGAAGACGCCTTTTATCTCCTCGCCCTTGTCGTCTTTCAGCTCGAACCCTCTGCTTCCCAACGTCTTAGCAACGTCGACCACTTCCTCGCGCCAGTTTCCCTCGTACCCTTTGTCGAAGGCGCCTTTAGTTCTCAACATCCTCACTCTGTCACCCGGAGCGATGACGTCGACGGCGGACGTCTTTGTTTTTTCTTCTTTTTCCATATTTCGTCGATTTGTTTGTTAGTTGGGAGATCTTGTCGGTAGAAAACTGTTTCGCTGTTTTCCGAGCCGACTTGAGCCGGCGCCATTTTCAACGTCTTGTGGTGAGTGCGATTGTAAGAAGACACTACATGGTGCAGTACGTCTACGTAGCGATACGTGCGCTTGTGTGTGAAATAACGCCACAGCTTCTCCTTCAGACTGCGGTTCAAGCGCTCCACTAGACTAGCTTTGATGTCGTCGTTCTCGCCAGTGAAGAACTCTATGCCCTCGCTCTTCAAGTGATCTTGAAAGATCTTGTTCAAAAACTCTTTCCCCTTGTCTGTCTGAACAGTGCGCGGTCGTCTCTCGCCAGTGCCTGTCATCTCTCGGAAGGCCTCGGTGACATCAGCGCCGCTCTTGGATTTAATGGGAACGGCCCACGCGTACCTAGAGAAAACGTCCATCGCCGTCACCACGTACCGGAAGCGGTCGTTGTGAGACGCCAAAGCTTGCATGTCCATCAGATCTATCTGCCACTGCTGATCGATTGCGCCGGTTATAGTCTTGTTCCTTGCGAATTTTCTCCGAATGGGTTTATGTTTAGTGTAGGCGTCCAGCGACACTAAAGCATCTCGGATGTTGGCCGGGTTCAGGTGGCAAAAATGATGTTTCTGGAGTTTAGTCACGCTAGTGAAACTGGAGGGCGCTTTGACGTCGGTATATCTAGCTACTACGCGCTTCTTTTCTTTTTCCTTCTTGGTCAGTCTCTTCACTGGTTTGCCCATGGTGGGCCTGTTGAGGGCGTGAACGACGAGCTCGCCGCTAGGCGGTTGCGCCCTTTCCTTTTCTTACTCGCCACGCTCCTATAGGAAGTCGGAGTTTGGAAAAGTTCACTGTCGTCCTCCTCGTCGTCAGAGGATTGATCGTCCACCTGGAGAGAAGAGTCTGCTGCTGCTACTGCTGCTGCTGCTGCTGCTGCTTCTCCTTCTTCCGAGTCGAAGCTCGGTCGTTTCCGACCTCTGTCAGCAAGCCGTGTGTCCAAACTTCGGCCAGGTCTGCTCGCTTTATACAGATGGTTTCCGATCAAGGAGTCTGTGGGAACTGCTTCGCGCAGCGCTTTCGTGAACGGCGAGTAGCCCGCCGGTCTGGGCGCCGTCTTCCTGAACCTGGCAGCGTCGTTCAGTAAGTCCACTATGTTGATGCGATGCTCAGGTGGTATTCTCCGACCCGACATCTCGCGCACCGCACCGTCCTCGTTCCACTTGATCACACCGGATTTCTCCAATTGTTTGTACAGCGCCACGGTCCGGGTGCGATTCCTCTTGGGAACTTGGTTCGCCAACCGCTCGAGTAGGGACGCGCTGGCCTCTTCAGCAGACTGACGGAGGTGAGCCGGGGGCGAAGAAGAGTAGGACGAAGAGATGTTGCTGTTGTGGGGATTCGCGAGAAAAAATTGCAATCTATTCAACAACCTTCGGTATTTCAACATTTTCTCGCGCGATTCCAAAGTGGGGTCGTTCAACACTAAATCCAAGTCCCTGTAGATAAACTGTAGCACCTGGTGCAAGGCCGCGTCGGGATGAAGGGACTGTTCTGCCTGCTTGTGGTAATAGGCCATGTCGGCAGGTAGGCGGGCGGCGGTGGCAGGAGCGGAACTCTCGTTCTTTTCAGTGCGCTCATCAGGAAGAGGAGGAAGGTTTGGAGCAGTAGAAGTACTAGCAGCAGCGACTGCAGTAGTAGCAGCGCTAGTAGTAGCAGCAGCAGCGGGCACATGATGAAGTAGACCTGCTCGTGATGATTTGTAGAGCGTCTCAGGATCCACGAGCGCTAAGCGTTTGTAGTGTTGTTGCTGCTCTGAGTCCGTCATGGGGACGACGGTGGCAATGAGGCTGGTGGTGGCGGTAGTGGTGGTGGTGGTGCTGGTCGGCGAGTAGGTGTCGAATGAGGTGTCTCATATACGGAGAATGCTCTTTATAAGCGGTAAGGCCATCCCTATGAGAGCCGGAATGAGGAAACCTCCCTCTTGTACCAAGACGCGTCTCTTTTTTTTGATGGGCGTAGATTTTTTGCCGACCTCCCTCAACACGTCAGCCGATTCTCGAAGCTTGTCCAGTTGTTTGTCGCTGAGCGGGATGTTCCCTACCAGTAAATTGTGACAGATCTCACTCAACGCTGCGATCAGATCGTCGCTTCCAGAGTCTATTAGATGCAAGCAGTCCTTTGGCGAGCACTTAGCTAAGTGCTTGAGAGTACCAAAGTGTCTTTCGAGTAGATGAGAAGACATTTTTTGCTACTGCTTTCTCTTGTTCTTTTTTTTGTCTAGCGGTACGAACACTAGCTGAGAGTGTATGGACGTCAAAGAGGAGCGTATTCTCAGATCGTCAGGTGTTGACTGCTTGAAGTCCAGAAGGAGGTATGAGTGTGGTCGCTTGAGTTCATGGGTAAATATACTAGAGAGGGCCGCCGCGTTGGACGGAAACACCTGGCGAGACAGACTAGCTATTTGCCCCATGTCGCGCGGGTTCTTGAAAACGATCATGTAGTGAGCGTTCAGACTCATAGTTCGAAAGTCGGGTGATTTCTGGAATAGGTTCTGAGTGATGTATATGACGCTCACGTTCCAGTGATGCGAGTATTTAGTAAAGATGTCGGCTACCACTTGCTGATTGGAACTGCTCATCAGATCGTCCAATATCAGTAAAGTGTGGGGTCGTAAGGCGTCTTCTGCTACTTCCACGTCTCCCGCTATAGTCTCTTTGCTAGGAAGACCTTCTCTGAATTCCACACCGTACTGATTTTGCATTTTTTCAAACAGAGGTTGCCACTCGCCGTAATGGTAAAAAGTCTTTTCCACCGGCGGCGTGACCAAATTGTTCACGTCGCTCAGAAATTGATCCACCAAGCGCGATTTTCCACAACCCGACGGACCGCTAATGATACAACTAAAGGGTCCTTGTAGTCGAGCGTCGAAATGAATTTCTGTGAAAAGTTTGCTTCTACTGCTCGACATTTTTTTTTTTTTTTTTTTCAGCACACGTGAGAGAGCGGTTGTGTGTCTGACTGTCTGCTGTGTTTCTCACTCGAACGGTCGGTAGTGAATGGTTGTGGAGAAAAGTCCGCCGACCTTTTTATTGATTCCGGCCGGTGTCACAGTAGCGGCGGCAGAAGTGTCTTTTTTTTTCTTTTTATTTTTTGCGATAAAATTCTATTTTCACTCAATAGTCATAAATGTTTTGTATCAGACTCCAGAGGAGTCTGATACAAATATTTATTTTTTTTAAAAAAAGAAGAGGGAGAGGAAGAGGAGGAGGAGGAGGAGGAGGAGGAGGAGGAGGAGGAGGAGGAGGAGGAGATTAATTTTTTTTTTTTTTTTTTTTTGATCATTTAGGCAAAGCTCGTCGCTTTGCCGCTTTTTTTTCTGTGTTGTGACACGATCGTCTCGAAAAAGCAATAAGGCGTGTGAGCGCGGCGGTGACAAATACATATTGGAGCGTATGGTTTAAAATAGTGCGTCCCTATCTTCTTCAATTCGGCTGCGTTGCAATATGCGGGATAACAAGTGACGACGTCGAAACGTTTAGAGACCGTGTTCACGTCGGCCACAACGCGCGCCCACCGAGTGGGAGCTGCAGTCGCTCCCAAGAAACCGATCGGCTTGTCGAATCGTTTCATAGCACTTATTCTCACTTTATAAGAGGAGGCAGGGTGAGGAGAGTAGCAGCGCTCTTTCTTTTCATGAAACGCCCAACGAGTGGGGGCGCTGAGAGCGGCTGTTATGCAATGGTAGAGTAAATACTGTTCTGAGAAGACGGCTCTCGGCCATGTCGCTACGTTTTCCTTTTCCGCTCTTGTATAACGACGATGGCGCTCAGCTTTGCATTTCTCGAGAATTCGGTACGCTTCAAGAGATGCGTGAACCTCAACTACGTGACGCTCTCTACTTTGAGATAAAAAAATAGCCGGGCAGTTGAGGAGGGCACTTTGTTCGCGCGACCGTCTTTTAGAAACTCGCGCCCTCTGCAGCGCCATATTTCTTTCCTCCGAAACAAAAAAGACTGAGTGAAAATAAAAATTTTAAAAAACAAAAAGCTCAAAGAAAAAAAAAAAAAGCAATAAGCAGACTCAGCTCGAAATTCCCTGCTGGCGTGATGGCGGTGACTGCAGGCGGTGGCGGCGGTCGGCTGGCCGGCGGTGGCGGTGTCGGCGGCGATGGTAGAAGGGTGTGTGGAAAGAGAGACGCATCTCAGTCTTTTATAGGAGCGGCGAGTCTGACATTTTCAGCTGTCGCATGCTGACCTGCTGCTATCATAAGAGAAACAAAAGCCCTAATCACGCTTTTCAGCTGGATCCTTCCACCCCGCAAGACATGGATCCAGATGGGAAGGTGGTTTAAAATTAAATCCGTGTACCGACTGTCATACAATAGAGTAATCAGTTGAACGCGTGTTACCTGTATAAAGGATTAGCGGGTCATGGGCTCAGCGTGTGTATAGAAAAACAACTACAGGTAGCGTGAACAAAGCGACCCCCTCCCTTTCTGTCACTCTGTCTGTGACTAGAGGGTGCGCGTGTGGTAAGCGGCTTAAATCTAAAGAAAAACAAATCACCCTCTCCTGTCGTCAGCAGTCAGCCGGCCGGCGGCTGGAAAATGCGATTAGAGGGATGATGAGCCGCGTAGTAAGCGACTTAAGGCTGATCTAAAGACCTGCCGTGAGGGGGCTTAAACCTCCAGTTGAACGCGCGACGAGTAGTAGGGCTACCAACGCGACGGCCGGATGGTGCAAATGGTGTCGTCGCTTCTGCTCGTGCGCTTGCTTTTCTTCCAGTCCTACCTGCTGCTGCTACGGTATGATAGTGTTATAGTGTTTGAATGAGAACGCGCGTAGTTACACATAGACGCTGTAACAGATGTGCTTTTTTTTGAAAATATAATTTTAACATAACATGGAACTTGTTGTGTTTATTTTCTATATATAAGTTGTTTGTTTACAAACAGTCACGTGTCACGTGGTGTTGTTTACAAACAAGAGAGCCACGTGGTGTTGTTTACAAACAAAACCCTAAGTAGGTCACGTTACCCTAGTTACCAGAATGCCGGCTTCTGATTGGCTGAGCCTAAGTAGGTCACGTGACGTAAGTAGGTCGCGTTACCATGGTTACCAGAATGCCGGCCTCTGATTGGCTGAGAGCTTCTAAGTAGGTCAGTAGGTCACCCAGAATGCTGGCTTCTGATTGGCTGAGAGCCCTAAGTAGGTCACGTTACCATGGCAACGGGTCACGTGACCAAATGGCGGCCTCTGATTGGCTGCATATCGATTGAGTAATAAACAGTAGTTAACTATAGTCCCGTTCCGATACATACTATACTACTCAAGTACACTGTCAAGTCTCATCTGTCAAAAAGAAATACTATGTACAATGGCAGGACAGAATGTAGCCCTCTATAATGTACCCTCCAAACAGAACTCTAGAATGACACAAGTTAGAAATGTTCGTAATTCCCGGAAACGTACACATTTATAAGCTGTATACCCAAAATAAACATGGGAGACTCTCAAGAATAGTGAACGTTCCTAGTGACATGGTCAATAGCAATTTGTATTTCCCAAGTTTTATTTGTGCAAATAACCAGAACTTCCACAAGTAGAATGAAGACCTGTATTTCTTGAGTTTGACTACAAGAAATGACATGGAATATGACACAAGAAAATTTCAAAAATACGTTCATCAAACGTTCTAAAATTCTCAAGTTTTGACATGAGATTACCACGAGTTGAGATTTTGTTAGCATTCTGACCAACTCACTCTTGTCTTTCCATTATAGACTAAGTCCTTTAGAGTAAGGCATCAGTAACTTTTAGTCATATGTTGTTTTGCCTCAGTCATTCTTGAATATAGCACTTGGTCATGCCAGACCAATGTCCCTGGAATAGCTACTACCGTAAAACCTTTCGTATTTGCCAAACTCGCGTATTAGCCGTACCCTACAGGGGCGGGGCAAGCAGTTTCAAAGTAGGGGGGACGGAGGGTATTTTGACCCTTTTTGACCACTTTTTATTTGACCTTTTTGGCTTGACCTTTTTTAGGGTGTGTCAAAAGTCCCCCCGGTTGCCACGCCCCTGCCCTGACTTTGGGCCGATCCTATAAGCCGCACCAGCCATCTGATTATGGTCACTTTAGTACTGTATCATAGTAGCAATAACTCGCCTATAAGCCGCACCCGGACCGTGGGCCGATCCTATAAGCCGCACCATGCAGCGATCTGACTCGCGTACTAGCCGCGGCTTATACGTGAGGTTTTACAGTACAGACTAAAGGCCGGGGCTGTTAGATTATCCGTGTACACCCCCTCCCCCCGCCATTCAGGGATTTGTCGTTGTCCTTCTAAGGACCCTACACACATTGCAGTACTACTGAGAAATCGATTTCCTCTCGGGTTAATTTGCCTGGATCGGGGCGGAATGAAGCCATCGGGGCGTGGAGGAGGGAAGGGATAGTGGAGGTAGTTAGTGGAAGTGAGGGGGGGGCAAGTGGGGGCAAGACTTCACGGGGGGGGGGGGGGATGTGTGTGAGCAAGACCTCGTCAGGACGGGGTGCACAGATATTCTGAGTTTAGTCAGTTCTGGCTAAGAACTACGTCATTGGTGATTAACCTACCCTGCAAACAAAATCTCAAGTGGAACTTGTGCCATTCTTGAGTCTTGACTCGGGATCCCCAGGAGATTTTTGAACGTATTGTAAACGTATTGTGGCATATTCCCCAGAATTTCTTGTATTTTGAACAAGTTTTTTGAACAAGTCCTACCGGGTGTCATTCTCCCAAGTCACGAATTCCTGAGTTTATTTCGTGAATAGGACACGTTCAAAATTCTCAGGAACATCTCGTGGCTTTCTTGTGTTATGGTGACTTCCCCAGATTCTCCCCAGTTGCGAACGTTCAATTCCCGAGTTCTGTTTGGAGGGTAGATGCTCATTTTCGGCTAACCTAATAATACTACTGTCAGGTTAGTCAGAGAGTTACTCGCTGGGGCTGCATTGTGCATCATGACTACAAATGCGACATTTTAGCAACATGTCGTCTTTAAAGGGTTAAAGGGCTGAAGAGTCGGTTGGAGGAGTGTGCGTGTGTTTAAAGGGAGGGTGGAGCAGGACTCGGGCCGTAGAAAGAGCTGTCAATGCGCCTTAAGTACTAACAGGGTGTCCTTGGTGAATACAGATGGAGGCCGAAGAGCAACCAATACTAAGAGGGCTCACTGGTAGATGGTGACAGAGAACACCAGTTTATTTAAAGGGGCATCCTCACCAACATTGTTCAGGTATTTGTTAGTACTGTTAAAGTCTACTAACAGCACAGGGAAAATAAATGCTGATCCTTATTTGACTCCCTATTGGTGAGTCAAGGAGCTTTGTGACTCCTCTAGGCCTTCCAGGGAGCCACCTAAGTTCTCTTAGGCAGCATGGGCTCCACTAGAGAGGGGAGTCATTGTGGAGGCAACCTGGACTCCCTTTTGACGCTGTTTCTCTTCTCTGTGAGGTGAACTGTGAGCTTCGAGGAGCGATTTATAGGATAAGTTCACCCTTTGAATTGCTGCTGGAGCATCTTAGTATTCCTTACTCTTTGTTGTCAGTGAGGGGTGTATAGTGAAGTCTTGGGTTTCTCCGTATGGGCAACCATGTTAGTTCTGTGCTCGCAATTTATCGTGAGACTTAGGCAGTGACCAGACACTCACACACAATAGCTTCCGGCGAACAGGCTACAATACGAGAGCGGAACCAAGGTCTCACGAGATTGCTGGTGTCAGTGAGCACAGAGTGGAAGCGGGAACAAGTCCACACCAGTTAGAGAGCTATTGGGTGAATTGGAGGGGGGGGGGGGGGGGTCTTGGTGGCGCTGGAGAGGTGTGTGTGTGTGTAGGGGATTTGAGTGGTAAAAATAGACATCTATCAACCCATTAATACAGTGGTAAAGTACAAAAAGGACTCCTTTTAAACCCCCATCAATGTAGACACCCCCTCTAGAATCACATAGTGCTGCACAAGTACAGAAGGTGTCTCTTTGATCACGCCTCCCTAGCAGGGCTAATTAGCAAATTAGGGCTCACCTCACTATTTCACTATAATGTGGCCGCACACTGAAAATCCATAGGTTGAAAGGGTTAGTCAGTACAGACTAACCTAGGTTGGTCATATGAGTGTTAGTCATAATGGCAAAGTTATATTCAAAAATGACCGAGGGGTCAGTCAGTAGTGGCTAACCTAGGTTCATCATTGGTGTTTTGTATTTGTATACCACTAGTTGGTGCCACCTGTGATGACCACTCAGTGGCTCCCCCTGGAAAAAAAAGACTAAGGTGGGTTGGTCAGTAGTGACCAACCTGACAATAATAACTAATCTAGGTTGGTCGTATAGGGAGCCAAAAAAAGCCTAACTAGGTTAGGCACTAGTGACTGAGAGATTGGTCGTATAGGAAGCCGAGGAATATCAGTGCAGAGGGAAGTATAATTCTGGAAAATACAGAAAAATATTAAAAAAATAGTATGATGAGACGAGCTTGGCGCTCTGTGATGATCATGAGGCATGGTCTGTTACTAAACCCTTTAAGGATGCAAGTCGCTGAAAGGTGACATTTGTCGTAATGATGTGCCAATGCACCCGGGCGAGTATTTCACTTGTGCTGTATTCATGCATCATGCCAACCCTTCAGGGATGTATCAACCCTGTACAGTCGGCATGGTGTTTGAATGCGGCCCTGGCGAGCTAGACACCAGGGCTGCAGTCATGCATCATGAAGACCAAGGGTATTGAAGAGTTAAGTCTATTCTGAAAAATATAAGAAATAAAGTATAGTAAGATACTCATGATGAGACTTGCTTGCCGCTTCCTGGAGCTGTTCCCTGCGACTTAAAATACAGAACGGTTGTTTGTGGTTGGATGTTTTATTATCTACAAAGGCAGGAGAAGCCTTCACACAGGGACTCAGGGAGTGGTAGGAGACATGGCAAGGGGGGGATGAAAAAGGGGGAGGGGTCAGCCGGCAATGGGGGGAGCTGAGGGGGTCTAGATAGGGAGGGGGGTCCCCATGTTGCATGTCGATTTTAAGAAATGTCCCATGTCACTATCTCTGATATTCCTCATGCCCCTTGTCACTAAGGCTCGAAAAGAAGCGAGGAAAAGAGAGCGAGAGACTGAGAGACAGAGACAGAGACAGAGAAAGACATAAAAAACAGAGACAGACATTCAGACACGCAAACAGACCGACAGAGACAGACAGACAAAGGCAGAGCCAGTGAGAGACAGACAGAGGCAGCAATAGACAGACAGAAGTAATTGATAGAGGGACAGGGATGGGGAGCCATGAACAAGAGATACCGACAAGAGGTGATATCTGAGAGTGATGTGGGATTGGCAGCGGCTAGGCAGGGATTGTCTAGGGGATACAAGTCATTACACTGATATTCCTAAGCTCCCTATACGACCAATCTCTCTCTCAGTCACTAGTGCCTAACCTAGCTAGTCAATTTTTGGCTCCCTATACGACCAACCTAGATAAGTCATTATTGTCAGGTTGGTCAGTACTGACCAACCCACCTTAGTCTTTTTATTTCCAGGGGCAGCCACTGAGTGGTCATCACAGGTGGCCCCAACTAGTGGTATACAAATACAACACACCAATCATGAACCTAGGTTAGCCACTACTGACTAACCCCTTGGTCATTTTTTGAATATAACTTTGCCATTGTGACTAACACTCATTTGACCAACCTAGGTTAGTCTGTACTGACTAACCCTTTCAACCTATGGATTTTCAGTGTAAAACACCCCCCCCCCCGTCCTCCACATTGATGGTACTAGTGTCAAACAGACAGATTTGGCTCCAACTTGACTCAGCTCCTTCTAGAACGAGATTTCTCCAGATGTTCCTCTGCTGCTCAGCATTTTATATTGTCTCTAAAGGTAGCTTAACCATTTAAGGACGGCATGATGCCTTAATGCATCATATCCTTGGTCGTCATGATGCATGAATGCAGCCCTGCTGAGTAACTCGCCAGTGCTGCATCCAAGCATCATGCCAACCCTATGGGGTTCAGACACTCCTGAAGGGTCGGCATGATGCACCAATGCAGCACTAGCGAGTAACTGCATTGGTGCATCATGACAAATGTTATCATTTAGCGACATCCGTCATTGAGGGGTTAATGTGGCTTAATGCGCCTCAAATATCCGCTTACTGTGACCTAGCCTGTCTACCCCTCAGATCTAAGGAAATGTTTGATTTAACTGGAAAGCTCTCAGTCTGATCTTTAATAATATTTCTGCATCACTTGCTCAGCAGGATTTACGTTGTATAACACTCTCTAAGAATGACCTAGTCTATCTAGCAGATGACCTAGTGTCTTTGATAAGTAAAAAATGACTTACCTCTCTTTTTCACTTTCTCAGTGTGACCTACTAAGGTTCTTTGATGCTTTCTCAGCATAGCCTATTCAATACTTCTTCCGAATGATATAACTTTACAAATACAACTTCAATATAACCTAGCATCTTTGACCTTTAGGGCCTGATGTTGCTTAAAGATGACGTTTGTTGTCATGATGCACCAATACAGCACCGGCGAGTGACTCGCTGGGGTTGCATTGGTGCCGACCCTTTGGGAGTGTCTCAACCCCATAGGGTCGGCCTGATGCTTGAATGCAGCACTGGCGAGTTACTCGTCAGGGCTGCATTCATGCATCATGACGACCAAGGCATGATGCCTGAAGGCATAATGCCATCCCTAAAGCGTTAATACTTGCATGTTGACTACTCCCTCAAAACATAACTCAGGAATTGAATGTTCTGAATCTGAGGAAGTCACCATAACACAAGAAAGACACGGAATATTCCCAAGAATTGTCCTATTCACAAAATGAGCTCGGGAGTTAAACATTCGTGACTTGGTCGAATGACACAAGTTAGAACTTTTTCAAAGAAACTTGTGCAAAAAAACTCCACAGAATATGCCAGAAAACGTTCACAATACATTCAAAAGTCAAGACTCAAGAATGGCACGAGATTGAGATTTTGTTTGCAGGGTTCTTGGTCCGTCTGACCTAGGCAAATACTGGATAGCTCTCTCAGGTGAGAGGACAGACGTTTAGAGCGTTATCTTAATCTTAAGTCTTAAAGTCTTAATTCAGTGTCTTACCCAGGGCCGCTTTCATCATTAAAAATAAATCATTTCAATTTCTTTTTTTAGTTATAATACATTAGGGTGACGTTAGGGTAGGTAAATGGGTTAGCAAACCATAACCAGATTTTTTTTTTGTAGTTATAGGGGGGGGCCTAACAGATTAGGGTGAGGTTTGGGTAGGTAGAAGGGTTGATGATACTGGGGTCGATCCACTCTCAGTTACAGTAAAGATCCACTCTCAGTTACAGTAAAGATCCACTATCAGTTACAGTAAAGATCCACTATCAGTTACAGTAAAGATCCACTCTCAGTTACAGTAAAGATCCACTATCAGTTACAGTAAAGATCCACTATCAGTTACAGTAAAGATCCACTATCAGTTACAGTAAAGATCCACTCTCAGTTACAGTAAAGATCCACTCTCAGTTACAGTAAACATCCACTCTCAGTTACAGTAAAGATCCACTTTCAGTTACAGTAAAGAAGAGAAAAAAAGAGAAACGGGGGTTGGGGGGCAGAGCCCCCCATAGCATACACAATTTAACAAGACAAGTAGGGCGAATCATCCAACCCCACTCCATTAAGTATGTTTTGGGTGGTCGAGCGGTGCAGTGCACACTAGTTAAGACTATTAAGACTGTCTTAATAGTCTTATTAAGATAACGCTCTAAACGTCTGTCCTCTCACGTGGGAGAGCTATCCCGTGCGTGCCTGACCTAGTTTCTTCACACAGACACTGTTATGGGATGTCCCAGAGGTGCTAGGTCCAGTAAAGGGCAGTGACAACGAGGCTCAGACTACTTTATGCCCCCATTACACCGCTCCCCCCCCGACCCCCACCCCCATCCCCCCCCACCCCCGCCAGGAGGGAGGATGGGTCATTCAGACCAAGATTGCAGCCTGATAGCCCGCCCTAACCACCCTACTGCCCGGGCTCTCCACTAGTGGGGTACACAGAAACCGTTTTTTATTTTCTTAATTTAATTCAATTTAATTTGTTTCTAGCGGGGTATGCAGAAACTGTTTTTTAATTATCTTTATTTAATTTAATTTAATTTGTTTAATTTAATATTTTATTCGTCATCTGCAAAGGAGATGCTCTTCATTGTTATCAAAAGTGTGCTTTTCATTTTTTACATTGCCTCTCCAAGCTGCATGTATGAATACTATAAGTTTATGCCATCGCTTTCCAATCTCTGGATCCCAAAACATATTACATTATGTTTGCTGTAGTCCTGGTTCGTTCTCTCAAATAATGAGCTAGCATACATATGGTAACGCCTTTGTTCGCATCTTTGTTTTCATCGTGTATTGTATACAACTCTCCACAGCCCACTGGAAAATATTTTCAAGAAATAAACGACCCCATCTTACCAGTACAGAGCCCCACGACTGTGTCTGACATTTGACGGCCCCATCCGTCAGCGCCACTCCCGCCCCTAGCGGCAAGGAGCGGAATAATCCAATAGTCAGAGCCGGACAGGCACTCTCCAAGCACAGTCTCAAATAAGGCGCTCTCCCAGCACAGTCTCAAATAAGTCTCTGCCAAAAGACCCGGACTCTTGGAACTCTTCTGTGGAAGAAGGGAGGAAAACAGTACTACTTCCCTGCTCTCCTGTAGCCGCCTCACAATGCAGTCTCCATACACCAAAAGTAGTTCCCAGAAACATACAAATTTGCCCAATACTTCTCAAACTTTAAACAGTTGTTGTTCATACATTCCTTCAAATATTTGTATTGAGCCAAAGTTGTAGAAACGAATATCTAAAAAGCTTGGTGTAGGCAAGTTTTCAGGGTGATACACCGCATTTTGGCGGCAGAGAAGGAAGTAGTGCCGGTAGAAACGGATGGAACAATCTGCTGGGAGATTGCTGGACAGAGGGAGGGGTGGGGCAGGGGTCTTCCCTCCAGTCACTAGAAAGGGAAAACAATTAAAAAGAGGAAGGGGAGGGGAACAGCCAATAAGACATCAGTAAAACCTCCCCATCCTGACCTTGTGAACTCTGACCTTGGATATGAGATGAATGACCTTGACCTTGACCTCAGCTTCCGGTCGGCTAGTGCGCCTGCTGGTTGAGATATGAAATATTCAGGCATTGGGAATTGTACCTAGTTTGTCCCATGTTTAACCATTTAAGCACCACATAGTGCTATCCCCCTTGTCATCATGATACAAGACTGCATCCCTGGCATGTAACTCACCAGTGCTGCATTTATGCATCATGCCAACTCTATTGATACACTCCCAAACAATCAGTATGAATTTTTGATACTGCTCTCGCAAGTGGACTGTCTAGAACTGCTTTCATGCAATAACACAACCAATAATAATATAGCACATGAAAGTACAATGCTTCCTTTAACACATGAAATTAGGCCAAGATTTCTGAGATTCTGGGAAGGATCTATTCATAGAGATATAGAGGATGCAGCATTTTTTCGTGCCCCCCTCGCAAAAGGCACTGGACATTTTGGCCCATCCCTTGAACTAAAGTAATTTGCAAGTAGTTTTTTTGCTTGAAATTGGCATATTTTTCGCGCGCCCTCAGGAGGAGTCAAAATCGTTTAGCCTCCCCCCTTCCTGGCTCGTGATTCCATATACTCTTATTTTTTCGAAACCACGTGACCATATTCTCTGGGCCGCCATGTGCTGTGCATTGTGGGATATCCAGATACTATGAGTAGTGCAGTGTGTTACACGGACTCAAATGGAGTGGTGCAGTATGCTATAATCATTCACAAACGTTGAATGTACTGTAGTTTTACAGTGTATACTTTAAAGTCTACTGTTTTTAGCAGTAAAACATGCCTGCAAACAAAATCTCAAGCGGAACTTGTTCAATTCCTCTATCAAAACTCAAAAATATTGGAATCATTTTTTGAACATTTATGGAACGTTTCTTGAAATTTTCTTGTGTCATATTCCATGTAATTTCTTGTAGTGAAACTCGGGAAATACAGGTCTTCATTCTACTTGTGGAATTTCTGGTTATTTGCACAAGTAAAACTCAGGAAATACACATCACCATTGAACATGTCACTAGGAACGTTCACTATTCTGGAGAATCTCCTGTCTATCTTGTGTCGGCTGCTTGTGCGTTTCCAGGGAAATGTGAGCGTTTCTAACTTGCGTGTTTCTTGAGTTCTGTTTGCAGGGTTGACCACTTCCTTAAGGGCCTCTCACACCCACACCACCCTCCTGCACGGTTTATGACAGAGAAGGGACACTAAATGACTCACCTCTCATTAATAGGTCTATAAATGATGTCCCCCCCCCCCTGTTCCCAGCATACCGTAAAACCTTGTGTATAAGCCGCGGCTAGTACGTGAGTCAGATAGGCACTGCGGTTTATGGGATCGGCCCAGGGTCAGGATGCGGCTTATACACGAGTTTTTGCTACTATGGTACAGTACTTAAAATCACCATAATCAGATCTCTGGTGCAGCTTATAGGATCGGCATGAAGTCTAGGTGCGGCTAATACGCGACTTAGGCTTACACGCAAGGTTTTACGGTACTCACCCATCATCAGTATTGGAGGCGGGGGGGATACTGAGTGTGTGGCTGGACCTCAGATAACCTTTGTGTACTTGGGCCTTCTCCACTGTCCTGAGTTGATTCACAAGTTCCAGAGAAATTGTGAGTCAGCTTGTCTGGATGAGGTACTAAAGCGTTAAGTGTTTTACTCTGTGTAAGGTGGGCAGCCCTACACTGATATTCCTAGGCTCCCTATACGACCAATCTCTCAGTCACTAGTGCCTAACCTAGTTAGTCATCTTTTGGCTCCCTATACAACCAACCTAGGTCAGTTATTACTGTCAGGTTTGTCAGCACTGACCAACCCACTTTAGTCATTTTATTTCCAGGGGAGTCCCCAACTAGTGGTATACAAATACAACACACCAATGATGGACCTAGGTTAGCCACTACTGACTGACCCCTTGGTCATTTTTGGATATAACATTGCCATTATGACTAACACACATATGACCAACCTAGGATAGTCTGTACTGACTAACCCTGCCGCATCACGTAGACACAGCCCTTATGGAACTTAATGCAACTTTGATTTTATTTCAGGTTGAAGTTGCTTAAAGTCTCTACAAGTTGCTTCAAGAAGGCCATTAATTAATTTTAAGTTTTGCCTAAAATTGCTCAATATGAAGTTTTGAGTCAGCAGCTGGGAGATCGGATCTAGTTAATCCTTGTTTTAGCCATTAATCAATTTTAATGTTTGTTTGAATTAGCTTATTTGGATGGTATAGTGCTCCCTATTGACCCTGTCAGGAGTTGGGGGAGAGTGTCTAGTTAATCCCTGTTTTAGTCCCCATATTGACATGCAGGCTGCTGCAGGGTGATTGATGGCCGGGGTAGGTCCTGCCCTGATTGATTTGGTCTGAGTGCAGACCTACCACCCAGGGACGCTATCACTACGGGATCAGGGCCGAGGTTATTACATGGTTATAGATGGATATAGATAACATCGATATCGTGTCACTGCAGGAATTGTATAATTGAGAACCAATCACTAAATACATATTAACTGACAAAGCAGATGAATGGGGTGTGACACAGCATTGTATGTTACCATGCCTAGACACATGTCAGAGATTACACATGTGTCATGCTACCATGGTTACACACATGTCACAGATTACACATATGTCATGTTACCATGGTTACACATGTGTCACAGATTACACATGTGTCATCTTACCATGGTTACACATGTGTCACAGATTACACTGGTGTCATGTTACCATGGTTACACACATGTCACAGATTACACTTGTGTCATGTTACCATGGTTACACACATGTCACAGGTTACACTTGTGTCATGTTACCATGGTTACACACATGTCACAGATTACACTTGTGTCATGTTACAATGGTTACACACATGTCACAGGTTACACTTGTGTCATGTTACGATGGTTACACAAATGTCACAGATTACACTGGTGTCATGTTACCATGGTTACACACATGTCACAGATTACACATATGTCATGTTACCATGGTTACACATGTGTCACAGATTACACATGTGTCATCTTACCATGGTTACACATATGTCACAGATTACACTGGTGTCATCTTACCATGGTTACACACATGTCACCGATTATACTTGTGTCATGTTACCATGGTTACACAGATGTCATAGATTACACTTGTGTCACGTTACCATCGTCACACACATGTCACAGATTACACTTGAGGCATGTTACCATGGTTACACAGATGTCACAGATTACACTTGAGTCATGTTACCATGGTTACACACATGTCACAGATTACACTTGAGTCATGTTACCATGGTTACACATGTGTCACAGGTTACACTTGTGTCATGTTACCATGGTTACACACATGGCACAAATTACATTTGTGTCGTGTTACCATGGTCACACATGTGTCACAGATTACACTTGTGTCATGTTATGATGGTTACACACATGTCACAGATTACACTTGTGTCATGTTACCATGGTTACACATGTGTCACAGATTACATTGAGTCATGTTACCATGGTTTGTTTTCCTGTTCTCTTGGTCACCTGACGGATGGGTTCAGGTCACGTGAGTCTAACTAACCAAGTCTCGGAGTGGGCACGAGATCTCACACTCACTAAGGGACTAGGGGGTCGGCAGGACGTGGTATCGGCTCTTTAGGCTCATTATCAGGGATAGATATGAGTCCTGTAGGTAGGCAGGTCTACGGGCTGGCTGAGGGAGTTTGTTCTTGATTTGGCAGGGTCATCGATCTTTACATTTTTACATTTTTCTTTTTCTCTATAGTATTTACAATGCATTTTCAATGGGTGGACATATAGCATGGACTCCAAAAGTCACAAATTAGGCTTATAGCAGATGATTAGGTGAATTCTTAGCTGAACTTTGGGGAATGATATTAGATAAAATAGGCATGGCATGAAGTATGGCCATATTGAACATTCTTGTTTATTTTTGAGCCCTTGTTATCGGACATACCGTAAAACCTCGCCTATAAGCCTACTTCGCATATAAGCCGCACCCCAACTCTGGGCCAATTCGATAAGCCTCACCAAAGATCTGATGCTATAAGCCGCACCGCTGATCTGACTCACATACTAGCCACCACTTATACGTGAGGTTTATGGTACGCACTTTAAGCATCACAATATGGCCCCACAAGCCCCCAGTCCCTCTACACAACCCATTAGCACACCCTACATCATCATGACATTAGGGCGTCCTCTAGTGCTCGGGTGCTATGTGGCCGGGGCGTGGTTGGAATAGGGAAAGGGGACCGTGGGGACCGGGCACGGGTGGCGCTATAATTAGATTCCATCACACTAATGGAGGAATGATTATAAAGATTGCTTTTAGCACGATTGTGTCTCTTCCCTTTTTTTAACAGTTAAAGATCTGGATGGAGTAGAGCTTTAATGCAGTATGCCCCTTGTCGTCATGATGCATTTAGTCATGTATGATGCATGAATGCAGCCTTGGCGAGTTACTCGCCAGGGCTGCATTGCATGCTGAGCCGACGGGGTTGATACACTCCGAGAGGGTCGGCATGATGCATGAATGCAGCTCTGGCATCATGACAACCAAGGACATACTGCATTAAAGCACAGTGCAGCCCTTAAAGGGTTAACCCTTTGAGGATGGCATGATGCCTGACTGCATCATGCCTTGGTCGTCATGATGCACGAATGCAGCCTTGGCGAATAACTCGCCAGTGCTGCATTCAAGCTGCAGGCCGACCCTATGGGGATGAGACACTCCCGAAGCATCAGCATGATGCAGCGCCAGCGAGTGACTTGCTGGGGCTGCATTGGGACTGTTATTGGGACTGTCATCTTTTAGCTACATCCGTCCTTAAAGCCCAAGCGCCCCTATAAATAGAGCTGAGTACCTGTCCCGACTGCACTCTGACTGTTACTGGACGTGCAGTAAGAGCTGCGGGTTTAAAGGGTTAAAGGGTTAAGGATGGGCGCCTGTTTCTAATGATGCTGGGTGCATCTAACTTGTTGACAGTCTGCACTTAATTAGCACCTTAGGAACGCCATGATACATCAAGAAAGCATTTTCATTTTACGGTGATTGAAGGATCATTCCCGATGGTAGCGTACAAAACCCATGGTCTGTTCTGTACCCTCTGGTCATACTGACGGCCCGAAGGTCATGTGAACGCAAGGAAATTCAAAATGGCGATCATGGGAGGAGAAAGAACGGTTCTGATTGCAAATAAAGTTAACTTTTGTCCGTTTTGCAGTGAAATACACTGCAATAATTGGGGGTGCAGAGGTGTCCCCCTGTGGTCAGAAAGTCGCTAAAATCAAAGGGTCCAGGTCAAAAAGTCGCTTTTTTGCTCCCACTAACCTATTGTCAATGTTGTTCCAAAGTCGCCAGTTGGCTTACATTATTACCCCAGGTCGAAAGTTGCCTCCAAAACGGCCCAGATCACCAGGTCATTATTCCACAAGTAGAATGAAGACCTGTATTCATTACAAGAAATGACAGGGAATATAACACAAGAACATTTCCAAAAATGTAAAAAAAAATGTAAAAAAATTCTTGAGTTTTGACACAAGAATGGCACGAGTTGCGCCTGATATATTGTTTGCAGGGACACCATGAGCTGCTGTGTGTGAGGTGTGAGTCAGTCAGCAGCTGCTCACCCTACCTTAGTGCTGTATGAGTCACTCCTCTACCCCCCCCCCCCCCTACATACACAGACACATACCACACCTGTAGGTAGGGGGAGTTGTCAGGTGCCACATCCCATTAACCCTTAAGGGGCACACAGTGCTGTAATGTCATACTGCAAACGCAGATATATTCGTGTTGTATATACTTTCGCGATCTTCGCGCTTTTTAAATATCCCCAAAAATATATACAGAGCGAATATTTATACAGTTTTGAATTAAATAGCCAAATCTTGGAAATCTGCGAATTTTAATACCAGCGAAAATGTTTTTTTTATAAAGCAAATTCATGAAAATTTATACATGCAAAAATATCTACATTTACAGTATAACCATCGTCCCCATGTTGCATGGATGCATCCATGGTGAGTAACTCGCCAGGACTGCATTCACGTATCATGCTGACCTTATGGGGTTGACATGCTTCCAGCACTACCCAGGTAACATAAGTACATTGGGCCATGATTGGGCCAATATTGGCATTTTGATCCTTGCTACCTGGGTACCAGCTACATTAGTTCCTTTCTCTCCCACTACGACCACGGTGGCGCTGCAGTGTAATCCATGTATCCAGGGTACATCCAATTGACAAATACACAAAACACAGCCATGACACTTATTGTCGCCCGAGAGGCAGACGACAAGATATCACGTTACTCCTCGTCAGACGGGATTTACGTCACGTTCTGAATCAGTGTCTCCTGGTATTGGGACTTGGTTAACCCTTTAAGGGAGTGATCATTTTTTAATTACATGAGGGGGGCAAAACTATTTCGACCCTTGACCAGGGCAAACAAATTTAACCCGCTTTGAGCTAAAAAGCCAGCGCGATACTATGCTTCAATGAGCCCGTGTGCAGCGATTTTTGACCCTAAGGGGAGGCGGGGTTACAAAATTTTGACCTCTTGACCGGGGGTGGGGGGATTTCGCTCGGTCCATGTGAAAACCCACCACCCCCCTGTTTTAAAAAAAGTATCATTCCTTGCTTTCAGTGCTTTAATGCATTCTGCCCTTTGTTGTCATGAAACATGAATGCAGCCTTGGTGAGTAGCTCGCATCATGCTGATCATACCGGCTTGTTGCACTCCTAAAGAGTCCGCATAAGCACCAGTGAGGTGCTCTCCAGCGCTTCAATGGTGCATCATGTCGACAGATGTTGCTTTTCAATGACATGCCGTCTTTAAAGGGTTCATTGATTTTGCTGTTCTACCAACTTGCTATGCTGCCTGTTTGTAAACTAGGACTATCTGGTTGTACAGACACTTCTATTGCTGCCCCTCCCAGACTACTGGATCTTTTCCTGCAAAATCTAGCTTTGGAGATCTTTGTATTTCCCCTTAACCCAGTGGACACAAAATCCTGATCAACGGTGAATCAACGCTGAATTTTTCAATGTTGATTCAATGTTCTGTGCCCACTGGGAAGAGGGTAATAGAAATAATAGTAAAAACTTTTAACATTACATGTGGCTGTAATATATAGACAAATGCCAACAACCATTGATACAGTCTCTGACGTATTTCAGTCTTAGGGGCTTAGGCTATATCCCATGAATCTGCAGGTTCAGAGATGATTTCAACGTAGTTGGCATTTGTGTTAATTTTTCATTTGAAGCCATTTAATGAGGGAAAGACAATTTTTTCTTAGACCAATAAATACAGCTACATTATTCAATGGGGGGGGGCATTGAAGAGGGCGCTTATTATTGTCTATATAAGAGCCCTGGCAGTTATATGTGTATATTGCCTTGTATCGATGACCACGCCCCCCTATCTAGAACGCCGCTGCGCTCGGGGTCGTGGTAGTACTAATTATACACACCAGGTGGGTGTGTGGTGGTTGCCAGGGACGCGACTGAGCCCGCCACAGTTGGATTTCAAAATTTGCAGAGAGAGGACGCTTCCTCCTTGGTTCTAGGGTTAGACCAGCAAACCAACTGTCAAATTCCGAAATGAGAAAGGATTTATAGGATTAAAAAGGATCCATAGGATTAGAAAGGAGCAATTATGGCGTCAGCATGGTGTTACGCCTGTGGCAAATACCACGCAGTACCGAGAGGTAAAAACTGTAAGGAAGAACCGGCCGACGGCTATGTAGCACTGTCGGTACGTAGGTCCTCCAGGCTGAAAGGACCGTTGGAGAAGGACGCCGTGAAGGAGGCCGAGGAAGCCCGGAAGGAGGCCGAGGAGGCCGCCAACAAAAGTCTAGCCGGACTTCACAGTGAAGACAAGTTTGGTAGCAGAGTAGAGTACCTGGAGTACCTGGAGGCGCTGGATGGCGAGCAGGAGGAGCAGGCGAGGATAGACGCACTGGAGGACAAGATAGGAGCACGCATCACGGGCCACATTCCCAGGTCAAAGACAAGGTCAAAGACATCCCCCCGGTCAAGGGACGGCACTCCAGATCCTCGTACAAGCACTCCACGCCTATTCGATTTTAAGACCGAAGGTAGAGACAATTCCGCAGATCGCATTTCTTCACGCAAGAAAAAATTTGACTTGAAGCGCTTCACTAGAGGTAGAGAGCCGCGATCCTTGAGTTATGCTGAGTTAATGTATGTTTCGTTAAACTGGGCATGTGTGGGCATCGATGATCACACTTTCAATGACATGGGAGAGTTGAAAAAATTCCTGAGACATCTGGGCTTTATTTCATTTAAAGCCTCAAGCGATCTTTATGAGGATGGGGCATACGCTGAGTATGATGCAGACCTTAGAGAAGAATGCATTTGGGGCAACGATGTAGATGAATATTGTTTTGGCTTAGAATTCATTGAAAAGAAATACTTTGGTACCGAGGGTCTGAGGAAGGTCAAGAAAGACTCCTATGACAACAAGCAGCAAGGTCAAGGTAGAGGTAGAGGCCGAGGAGCCTCAGGTGGTGGTAGGGGCAGGGGTTCCTATAATCAAGGTGGTAACCCCAACCCAGGCCGCTTTAACCAAGGAGTCAGAACCAATGAGGCAGGGGAGATAATCCCCTGCACTAGGTTCAATGGGTCAGGATGTGATTCAAGACCTTGTGCATTCGCTCATATATGTAGCAAGTGTCATGATCCAACACATAAGTCCCCAGATTGTGTTAATGTCCGTATGTTTAAAGCATAGGACCACTGCTCACCTAATCACAAGGTTACCAATGCCAATACAAATACTCACACTATTCAGGCCTCAGCCTATATGATTAATGAAACCGGCGACAATGTTTGCACGCAAGGTGTTGAAGTATGTATTAGTAGTTGTGAAGAGGCCGCTGCCTCAGGTACCACTTGTGACGGTGAGGGGGAGTATATTGACCCACTGACTGAATTCCCAATTGAATTACATGTAAACACGAAACAGCTGGTTTGTGCGTCAGCTAGTATACCATACATTGATATATTAGACATACATTGTAAAGGGTGGCCGCTGCCCTCGGAATATGATGGTATAAATGTGACTGTAAGGGAGTCTAATGGACCCAGGGAGTCGAAATTCAGTGTGTACAAAAGATGCTTTAATGGCATTTGTGCTTGTAAATATGATCTTGATGGTTCTCCGCTTACACTGAAACCATGTAGGATGTTTTCAGAGTGTTTCATGTGGGGAGAAGTAGACTGTAACTGGCAGTATCTATTAGAAGGAACTGTATTTGGCTTCAGGATAGTCAACCCTGACTGCCCGTGTAAATATGAAAACCAGAATTATAATTCTATCTTGAAAGATGGGAATCGTGAATTCATGTCTGAACGTCTCAAACTTGAAATAGAAAGAGGTCAAGTGTTGGTGGCGGAGGAGAAACCTAACTGCATCCAAGCTATAGGTGCCATCACTAAGAAAAGTGATGCAAAGGATGGCAAGATTAGTATCAGACCAATTACCGATTGCTCTAGAAGTGGTAATGAGGAACTACCGGTCAATAAATATTGCAATGAAATTTGTGATAAATTTGTGTATAAATCGCTTGATGACGTGTGTGATTTATTAAGAGAATCATCATGGCTTTGTAGTACAGATATAAGTGACGCTTATAGAGGCCTTCACATCTACTATGGAGACAGGCAATTTCAGGGTTTGAGATGGGACCTTGGTGACGGGGCAGGTGAGGTCACTTATGTAGACGCACGCCTGTGTTTTGGCATGGCGTCAGGCCCGTTTGTATTTAATTCAATTTCTGAATTTATTGTGCGATGTATGTATAGAAAAGGTTACAGTCCCATTGTCAATTACCTTGACGACTTTCTTATCATGAATACAGATAAGGAACAATGCATTGAGACCCAACTAAAATTGTTTAGAGTGATAAGACACTTAGGGTTCTCTCTTTCATTCAAAAAGATATCACCGGTAGCAAAGAAAGTGGTGTTTCTTGGAATTGAAATCGACAGTGTAGCAATGAAACTAACGCTGCCAGATGATAAAATGGCTAATTTATTAGCAAAATTATATGATGCAGAAGGCAAGATGAAGATGACAAAGCAAGATGTTCAATCTTTAGCAGGTAGTCTTGCGCATGCTAGTAAGGTGGTACGAGGAGGCCGCTGCTTCACTCGCCGGATTTATGATTTATGCCATGTTGTTGATAAACCTCATTATAAGATAAGATTATCTGGTGAAGCCAGGGCTGATATAAGATGGTGGTTAGAATTCGCCAAACAATTTAATGGTTCTGAAAAAATAATTAGACCAATTGATACACACCTATCAGTCTATAGTGACTCATCATTCTCTGGTTTCGCAGCTCAGCATGGACGAGACTGGTTAATGGGGGTTTGGGATCCAGGAGGCCGCTGCCCCCTACATGATATAGCCCAGCATCATTGGGTACCCTCACCAGCGTCTTATAATAAGAACATAAATGAATTAGAGTTCTGGCCGGTATTATTGGCTGCTAAGAGATGGGGTCATCTATGGACTGATTGTGAGTTGATATTTGTAACAGATAACACTCAAGTTATGCACATGCTTAATACAGGTCGTAGTACTAATAAGATGTGAGTAGTATAGTATGTATCGGAACAGGACTATAGTTAAGTACTGTTTATTACTCAATCGACCTGCAGCCAATCAGAGGCCTCCCTTTTGGCGGGAAATTCAAAAGCAGCCAATGAGAGGCCTCCCTTTTGGCGGGAAATTCAAATAGGTCACGTGACCGGAAGTGACCTACTTCCGGTCACGTGACCTTTGGGCGGGAAATTCAAATAGGTCACGTGATCGGAAGTGACCTACTTAAGAGGGTCACGTGACCACCATGTTGGCGGGAAATTCAAATAGGTCACGTGACGGGAAGTGACCTACTTAAGGGGGTCACGTGACTACTAGGTTGGCTTTCAAAATAAGTCACTTGAGATTTTGATGGATAAATAAATTTAAAAAAAGAAAAAAAAAGCAAGCTGAAAAAGCTTGCTAAAAAATAATTTAAAAATACGGCTCTTTTTTTCTAGGAGGGGGGGGAGAGGGGCACTCTGGGGGGCACTCTTTAAGATGCATGGGGGGGGAGGGGGGGAGGGGGGGAGGGGCAGGGTTTTTTAAGAGTGAGACTCGCTTCTCTGCCCTCTCTAAAAGAGAGGGCAGAGAGGCGAGTCTACTTACAATGAAAGGTATCATGATTGCGTTTATGATGATGTGCATCATGATGTGACTATCTTACAACCCTATGAGAAATAAGCAAGACATGGGCGTACTTACACGGGCTATTTGTAAACTAATTTCTCTTGAATCTATTAACAGCTCACATTTTTTTCTTAGATGACATCTGACAGCTGCTTGCTAGGCTAAGATATTGTTAAATAAACAACTTGGAAAGCTAATTACAGTTTTCTGGCTTGAAATATAGTCTTTCAACAGACTTTTTTTTCTCATCTTACACAGAGGCAAATATCAGAGACACCCAATGGCGCTTAAACTGCTCTCAGCCAAGGGTCGGGCACTGCTGGACTATAATAGACGGGTCAAGGACCGTTCTACTGTGGGTCAGGCTAGGTCGGACATTCAATAACGCGACTTTAGCAAAACTTGCTTGAAAGTCTGACCATGCGAGATCCTTATGCCCCAGTCTGTCAATGCTGTCCAGACTTTCAAGCAAGGTTGTCAAACACCTACCTGTCATTGAATGTCCGACTTAGCCTGCCTGACCCTCAGTAGAACGGTCCTTGACTCATCTATTATAGTCCAGCAGCGCCCGACCCTTGTATGAGAGGGGTATTGGCACCATTGGCTGACTCTGATAATTCGCCTGTGTGCACGAGGGGAGGAGAGGGTTTACAGCTTGCGCTTATAGAGCACTACTAGTGGAGGTTTGGATGAGGAGGCTATGACATATGATGTTTGTCTTAAAAAATAGCCATGGCGCATGTCGATGTCGCTTAATTATGCTCATATCTCATGTCGATTTTAAGAATTGCTCATGTCACCTGTCACTGTGTTTTTCAAGCTTCATGTCAAATGTCACTAGGCTTCATCTCGACTTTAGTGGTCCACACCGCTGCTGCTGCTGCTGCTGCTGTCGGTGCTGCTGCTTGTGCTGCTTGTGCTGCTCATGCAGCAGCTGCTGGCTGCTTGTGCTGCTGCTGCTGCTGCTGACAGATGCTACTGCTTGTGCTACTGCTCGTGCAGCAGCTGCCAGCAGCTGCTGAAGCAGCTGCCAGCAGCTGCTGGCTGCTTGTGCTGCTGACAAGGTCATGGGGGCTGCTGCTGACGATGTCACGGATGCTGCTGACAAATGCTACGGCTTGTGCTGCTCGTGCTGCTTGTGCTGCTGAAGTCGCTGCCAGCTGCTTGTGCTGCACGTGCAGCTGCTGCTGAAGCCGCTGCTAGATGCTGCTGCTTGTGCTGCACGAGACTGAGTAGCCGCTATTCGGCGTTTCACTCCTTATGTACCCTGTCCTAGTTAATCCTCTTAAACGGCTGAAAAGGCTCTCTCAGCACAGAGACTCTACTCAATGTAAGAGATCAGTTAAGTAAGTTTTCACATGCCACCTGACTACTGCGGGAGGGTTTAGACTTAAGCAGCTTAGTGCACACACGTGTCTGTTAGAAAAGCTACCTGCACACCTGCCTTCCTTTTTCACTAGTATTTACCCCCTGCCGACTTATAAGGCACCTATACACGCCTTCTTGCTTCTAGAGCTAAGCTGACTGGCAGCTATTTTAAAAGAGAATACTCGTTACCTGTATAACGGATAAGGGGGTTATGAGATTAGCGTGTGTATACAAAAAAAAACAAAAAAAAAGCTACAGGGGGCGCGTGTCTGTCTGTGAGGTAGAGACCATGTGGTAAGCGACTCAAGTGTAAAACAACAGCACCTCCTCTTGTCGCAGTGAGTGGTGTGGACGGCGGCTGGCTAGTTGAATTTAAGCGTCAGCTTGAAAGATAAGGCCAAATAAAAAAAAAGGTTTGTTTCAGGTCACCCGACCAACCCTAGCAAAACAGGGTCGACCCTACGTTTTTTTTAAGCAAGTTTGAAGAAAATTTCATATTTTTATACTTTTTGGGTCATTTTTAGAATTTCCACGGAGGATGGCTAGTACTTTCATGTTAAAAAAATAAAATAAAATAAAATAAAAATCCGACCTACCGACTCCAGTCTTTCTGCCCATGTTACCTGAAACATACCTTTTTATTTTTTTTTGGCTTAATCCGTTCACGGGCTGGCGCGTCACACCTGTCGTTAATCACCCCCTGTAGTCTTTGTATACACAGGTGACTCGGCTTTATCTCTTCACCAGCTATAATCCCATATACATGTAGCGCACGTTACACTCGTTAATTCTCTTTTCATGCTGATGGATTAGGGGTGGAAGGGTTCAGGTGAAAAGCGATTTGATTCTCTCTGGAAGAGGGTTGGAGCTCTAGGTGAAAACAAGCTTAGAACATCCAGATTAGCTGCTCTCTCGGCTATATAAAGAGCTTCATTTTTTCTAATCTCTGCCCACTTCGTCTTGTTGTACACTATCAGTCACGAGGCAGACGCTGGAAGTAGCAGATGTTTGCAGTATGGTTTACACAGAGGTTACCTGCTAATAGGATTTTGTCAGAATAGGGTGAGTTGCTATTAAAATGAACATTTAAATGGGTTGTTAATATGGTATCTGATGTTAATGAGCTAACACCTAACATTGAGGATTATGACCTCCCAGAGGGGCGTCTCGCCAAATTCTCCAGTCTTGACTATAGTCTTAACTGTCTAAAGACTGTGGAGCACGTTAATGGGTGGTCTCCTTACTAATTTCACTTGACCAGGCCGGCAGGGTCAACTAGGCTAGGTAATTACAACCACAAGGGCGGCTACTCAACATGCAAGTAGACCTACTACTACGAGATTGTCTTTTGACCACTCTGCCGCCGCCTGCTGGTCTGGCGATTACATGCTCTAGTATAGTTCTCCGCTCTTTTCGTCAGATGACGCCACAATAGGGTTTTTGTACATTTCCACGATACTCGCGAACATTTTAAACGCATAATGACCTATAATAAGCAACAAAGCACACTTCTAATATATTGAATATAAGAAACATGTCAACGTTGTGTATTTCTGATAGAATGAGGCAGATTCTTTGAAATATCAACTAAACTATAGTGAGATTGAAAATACTACACCATATCTAAAGCGATATAAAAGCTATATAAAGTCAGAACCTCTGACGGATCGGTAGGATCACTCAACCATTCGTCCTCGAAAGCAACACAGGGTTCCCGTCCAACAGGACTTTCAGCCTTGACGCTTTTGAGGAGGTTTGATCTCATGCTGCTTAACATGTGGTGTAATTAATCAACACCGCGGCCCCTCTTTAGGGGCCACACAATAAACAAAGAATAAAAAAGGGTAGGACTTAGGTTTAAAGTGAATCTCCCAGGATTTTGGCGAGGTCGACAAAGGAGGAGATAACAGATTAAACTGCAGGAGACTATACGCAAACCTTGATACTCTCAGAGGGGGAGCTCCATATTGCGGACCTGTGGTCAAGGTAATTACAACCACAAGGGTGGCTACTCAACATGCAAGTAGACCTACTACTACGACATTGTCTTTTGACCACTCTGCTGCCGCCTGCTGGTCTGGCCATTACATGCTCTAGTGTAGTTCTCCGCTCTTTTCGTCAGATGACGCCACAATAGGGTTTTTGTACATTTCCACGATACTCGCGAACATTTTAAACGCATAATGACCTATAATAAGCAACAAAGCACACTTCTAATATATTGAATATAAGAAACATGTCAACGCTGTGTATTTCTGATAGAATGAGGCAGATTCTTTGAAATATCAACTAAACTATAGTGAGATTGAAAATACTACACCATATCTAAAGCGATATAAAAGCTATATAAAGTCAGAACTTCTCACGGAACGGCATCTGCAACAGATCACTCAACCATTCGTCTTCAAATGCCACACAGGGTTCCCGTCCAACAGGACTCTGAGCCTTGTCGCTTTTGAGGAAGGTTTGATCTCATGTTGCTTAACATGTGGTGTAATTAATCAACACCGCGGCCCCTCTTTAGGGGACACACAATAAACAAAGAATAAAAAGGGTAGACCTTAGGTTTAAAGTGAATCTCCCAGGATTTTGGCGAAGTCGACAAAGGGGTAGATAACAAATTAACCTGCAAGAGACTATACGCAAACCTTGATACTCTCAGAGGGAGAGTCCCATATTGCGGACTTGTGGTCAGATCTATCCCTTCTAGGGGGCAAGTTGCATGTCGTAAATGTCTACTACAGACATTGGGATATATTGTTAATCTTACTCTAGGGTCTCCATAATTAGACCCTGAATCCGTTGTTAAACGGGTGTGAGGGGGTGGTAACTAATACTTATGAGATGTTAGCTTAGTTCATAGTCTCCTTACCAATTTTCACTTGACCAGGCTGGCAGAGCCAACTAGTCTAGGTAATTATAACCACAAGGGCGGCTACTCAAGATCTAAGTAGACCTACTACTACGAGATTGTCTTTTTGGTCCTTCTGCTGCTTAGTTATTACATCCTCCAGTCTAGCTCGCCACACCCTTTGAGCAGCACCACCATTGCCTCGGTAAAAGTGTAGGGTGTGTGCTTTCCACCTTCAGGTATCCATAGATTCGATCACTATCACCCCCCTTGAAATGACTTCAGCTGTTAATTAGGGCGTAAAGCCACCAACCAAGTCCCTGTCAAAAGATGTGAATAACGAAACGCGCTAGTATAGTTCTCCGCTCTTTCGTCAGATGGTGCCACAATAGGGGTTTTGTACATTCCTACGATGCTCGCGAACATTTCAACGCATAATGAGCTACATAGGCAACAAAGCGCGCTTCTAATATATTAAAATATAAAAAACAATTCAATATTGTGTATTTCTGATAGAAATGAGGCGGTTTCCTTAAATACCGACTAAACTATAGCGAGATGAAAAATACCACACCATATCTAAGGCTTTATAAAAAACTATAGAAAGTCAGAACCTCACACGGATCAGCATTCTGTTTGCAACGGATCACCCCTGACCCACTGGTCCTCGCATGCCACACACGGCTCTGCCGTGTTTGAGCTTTGAGGTATCACCCATCAAGTGATCCATGCCGCCCAACATGAAGCGTAATTAATAGCTGCTGTTGCATAGCACAGTGGCAGCATCTAACTAACTCTAAAGAGTTAGTCGGCCCCTCTTTAGGGGCCACACAATAAACAAAGAATACCCTGAATCTGGGACCTGCGGGCGAGGGCCCCAACTGTGAAGTCATTATTGGCCACATTGGTAATATCAATTAAAACTTTAGACAACACCCACCTTAAGTATCATTAACGGACAATATCAATGAACTCAGCATCCGCCTGGTTACCACATTTAGCACCAATTTTACAACTCACAGGGGCCACACTAGCCTCACCGCGCTTTTTTATTGCTCTGCTGATTTCTCCAATCCAAAACATGAGGTATCTAGTCTAGCTGTGAGCTCATTGGGCCAAACAAAAAAATAATCCGTGTTCAGGTAACATGGTCCAAAAAAAAAATAGGGTAGGTCTACGTCGCCTAAGGCGACGAAAGCGCGTCAAAGCGTTTACAGGGTTCGAGCCCGTGAGCTGCTCCTTGGGGCTGCAAAAAACGCTTAGACACTGAAATCCCATAGGGAAAAAATTTTGGGTTTTTGGACTTTAGGCCTTAATTTGAGGGTGATCCCGGGCTGATAGAAAAATAATTCTTGGACGAGCGGATAGCTCTGGATCTCTTTTATCTAAAACAGCGAAAAATTGATTATGGTTTCGCCGCAATTCATCCGACGGGGGGTAATCAGCCCCCCCCTCTGCCAATCAAGGCAGTGAATCTTGGCGACCGTGCGATCACTCACGGCCACCGCGACGAACCGACAGAAGAGATCGGCATCTTAGTATGATTCGTGTGACCTACTTAGAGGCTCACACGGTGGAGGTGTGTCCGGCGTTCGGCGCGCTGATTGGCTACTGGTGGGAGGCGCTGTGCCGCGTCAAGAACTTCACCTATTTGGGGCGGCTGTTAAAGGCGCACTGAGTTGAGGTGCACCTTTAAGCAAGAGCGCGATCCGGCCTAGTCTTGCGGACCTCTGTTTAGAGAGTGTAGCAAGCGGCTATGTCGCGCTCTCCAACCACAGGCTTAACAGTGGTCCGCAAGACTAGAGTGCAAGACGCGTGCACACACAGACCGAACAGACACACACAGACCCACACACCCACACACTCCTATCAGTGAGACGTCTAGCAGATTCGGGAGAGGCGACCAGGGAGGTACTCTCGGCTAGCGGCCACTAATTGCCTGTTTAGATAAGGCACAGAAACAAGGGTGATGACAGACTACATGTTCAAGCAGCCAACATGCCCTGACACTTGATAATGGGTGTGGACCGCTAAATTCGATATGGTGACATGACCATTTCTTATAATCGACAAACGACATGAGGTCTAATGACAAGTGACATGAGGCCCAAAAAATCATAGTGACAGGTGACATGAACATTTCTTAAAATCGACATGGGATATGAACATTATTAAGTGACATTGTCATGTGACATGGTCATTTTCTAAGATCGACATTCGACATGGGGACCCCCTATCCAGAGCCCCTTGATAGATGACAGCTGTTGTGTGTAAGAAAAGTGTATGCCTCACAATCAAAAGATGATAAAAGGCTTTATCCCACTCGATGTGGGTTTTGAATCAAATATCAAGGGATCAAATATCAGATCGATATTTGACGTCGTCAAGTGATATCTGACGTTGTCAATCACTTTTACTATGTAGTCAAGGTCGTAAAAACAGAGCCCCCTGATTGGTCAACAGCATGAATGAAAGTTGCATCTCAAACTTTTAATACTCGGTATGGGGCCCCGTGGGGCTGGGACCAATATTTGCAATTTTCGGAAATACTGTCGAGAATTTCTAGATGGAAACACCTTGTCTGGGGTAATTTGACCTCTACTCTTCGATATTCAAGTAATACTCAAGCTATTCTGACTCTAAACATGAGTAAAACGGTCATTTACCAGCGTTATCGGCAGCGCCGACATCAACAACTGCTGATCTCCCTTGGTTACATGACCCAGCTCCGTTTCTAAGGCCTCATGGATCGGGGCCCTGAAGGGGGATCTGCAGAGGCCCTATATCGGGCCCTAGATATGTACATTATATTAATATCTCATAACTTAATTTACTCTAAAATCTTTTGATAGTTCATAACCTTGACCCTTATCTCCTTTTCTCGCGGGATAAAGATAGAATTTGGTTGTTGGCGTGGCCTCTCGTGGATATCTGCTCTTCTCCACAGCACCTCTCGAGCCCCCTGCGGGGCCTCTAGGGGCTGCTAGACGTCTCTCTGCTATGTAGTGTGGGATGTAAAAGAACCCTTGTCTCGGTAAAAGGGCCAATAGATTCGATCACCATCACCGCTCTTGAAATGACCATAGCTGTTAACTAAGGCGTAAAGCAACCCACACACCCACACACCCACACACCCACACATTTTTCTGTATGAGCCTTCAGACCTCAAGCTGCTCAGTGTACGGGACTAGGTTTTGTCATAGGCCCTACGGACGCTACTCAAGGTAAAAATAAGAGAGCTGTCTCACCATGACATTGGGCTGGCTGTAGTTTTTTATGTTTCGGTACCTACAACCAAAACAGCCAGTACCCGCCCCAGGGCTTCATGTCGCACGCGGGAAAAGTATAACGGTGGCGCCAACTGTCGGAATAGCGGGTACACTACGTCAGTAGTTCTTTTGTTCTCCGCTGAGTGACTGGGCGAAATGTAGTCGGTAGCTCTATTTTCTGTGCACTGTTCTGTTCATTTTCTACACTTAACACTTAAATAGACCGCGTGTTTGTACAAGCTAACCGTTTTTATCAGTGCAAAAATTAAATAAGCATCGGATAGAACACTAAAAAAATGAGAAAGTAATCCAGCACTTAGTATAAGGCACCAGTTTTATCATGAGACACCGAAAGTCTGGTTTTTTTAAGGTGGATAAGACAGTCGACTGAGAGCTCTGAGAGCTCCAAACTAGTTGGCGTAGCCTTAGCGGCGATATACGCCTGCCGGTCCCTTCGGGACCGGAGTGAAAAGCAAGAAGAAGAAGAACTCCAAACTAACCAAAAACGTACCAGAGGGAGAACGTACCCGACAGGGCAGGGGCCTTCTACACCCCGGCTCTGATTGATGAGCAAGCGACAAGTGCTACAGAGGGCCTATTCCTCTTTTGAGGTGGGCCCGAAATTGAACAAAAGAATAAACTCAAGAAAAAGCCTTAGGCTTAAAAGAGTTGTAGATACTGATTTTAACGAAGAAGTCACATTCATTAGTTTACAAATAGCCCGTGTAAGTACGCCCATGTCTTGCTTATTTCTCATAGGGTTGTAAGATAGTCACATCATGATGCACATCATCATAAACGCAATCATGATACCTTTCATTGTAAGTAGACTCGCCTCTCTGCCCTCTCTTTTAGAGAGGGCAGAGAAGCGAGTCTCACTCTTAAAAAACCCTGCCCCTCCCCCCCTCCCCCCCTCCCCCCCCATGCATCTTAAAGAGTGCCCCCCAGAGTGCCCCTCTCCCCCCCTCCTAGAAAAAAAGAGCCGTATTTTTAAATTATTTTTTAGCAAGCTTTTTCAGCTTGCTTTTTTTTTCTTTTTTTAAATTTATTTATCCATCAAAATCTCAAGTGACTTATTTTGAAAGCCAACCTAGTAGTCACGTGACCCCCTTAAGTAGGTCACTTCCCGTCACGTGACCTATTTGAATTTCCCGCCAACATGGTGGTCACGTGACCCTCTTAAGTAGGTCACTTCCGGTCACGTGACCTATTTGAATTTCCCGCCCAAAGGTCACGTGACCGGAAGTAGGTCACTTCCGGTCACGTGACCTATTTGAATTTCCCGCCAAAAGGGAGGCCTCTCATTGGCTGCTTTTGAATTTCCCGCCAAAAGGGAGGCCTCTGATTGGCTGCAGGTCGATTGAGTAATAAACAGTACTTAACTATAGTCCCGTTCCGATACATACTATACTACTGATGTGTATGCAATGGATAAGAGAGATGTTCTGGCTGTCTGTTAAATTAAATTTTCATGTCAAATCGGTGTACATACCTACAAAAAATAATATAATTTGTGACTCATTGAGTAGATGGGGTGAGAAGGGCGCGAGATGTAAATTATTAAGCGTCACCTCCCCTGATTCATTCTGTTGTTAGAGATTATAATTATTTTTGCAGGTCCCTGTGCGCGTCTCTCAACAAGGTTGCAGTTATTACTGGACAGTGATTTGGCAGATAATACTGACAAAGCCAGAGCCACTCAGAGAAAGAATTATTTAGAGTTTTGTGCTGTATACGGTATAACACCTTTGTCACCGGGTAGGGATGGCATTGCTTTCTATATTGCCCACTTATCTAGTTCTCATAGATATGTTTCGATTAAAAATTACCTATCAGGGGTAAATTATTATTTGGGCTCATATAGAGCTCCCAGTATACCGTATGATGACCCACTAATTGTGAGGGCTTTAAGAGGAGCTCGCAGGTTCTTGGGTGACAGTTCTACTCAAGCATTGGCATTGTTGCCTGAACATTTGTTGGTCATGTTTGGCGTTCTACCTCAATCGTATGGACATACTTGTTTTTGGGCCGCTGCCCTATTTGCATTTAGATCATTGATGAGAAAGTGTCATTACACAAAGGGTGAGAGTATGTTATGCAGAAGTGCATTCACCTTCTATGACTGGGGTGTAATGGTAAATGTAACTCGTACTAAAACCATACAATTTAAGGAGAGATCTCTCTTAATCCCAATTTGTAGGGTGGAGAATAAGCTGTTGTGCGCCGTGTATTGGTTAGAGCGCCACTTCTCAGAGGTCAAAGGGAAACCGTCTCACCCGGCATTCATGATCCCAGATGGGGAAAATGTGAAACCTCTGGGATATACTGTGTTCTCAGATATATTGAAAGTCACTGCATCTAGAGCTGGTATTGCAGCTGATAGGGTATCAAGCCACGGTTTCAGGAGTGGTGGAGCTACGTTCCTAGCTCGTTTAGGAGTAGAATTAGATGTGATAAAGGATAGAGGTGACTGGACCTCCGCAGACCGGTCCAAGACAGGATTTCATTGGATTATAAGGTGGCTTCTATGCTAGCTAAAGTAGTGTCGTTTGTGTAATTCAGCAGCATGTAGATTGTGAGTGTTGTTATAGATACGTAGATATTACAATAGAGATAGATAATTGTTATAATGATAATTGATGTTCTTATAAAGAATTCCATAGGTATCTTGGCTGTATGTATCGGCCTTCATTACATTTGACCATACTCTTGGCAGGTATTTCCAGCCATACGCTATATGCACCAATTACTCATGTGTCTTCTCATATGTCATGTATTATATTATTACATATATATTACAGTTATCCACTATTGCATACGTCGGGGTAATATTGTCTATATAAGAGCCCTGGCAGTTATATGTGTATATTGCCTTGTATCCATGACCACGCCCCCCTATCTAGAACGCCGCTGCGCTCGGGGTCGTGGTAGTACTAATTATACACACCAGGTGGGTGTGTGGTGGTTGCCAGGGACGCGACTGAGCCCGCCACAGTTGGATTTCAAATTTGTTATATATGTTAATAAAATGGGCAGGTATTTCCAGCCATACGCTATATGCACCAATTACTCATGTGTCTTCTCATATGTCATGTATTATATTATTACATATATATTACAGTTATCCACTATTGCATACGTCGGGGTAATATACTGCAATTATTGAGCCTAGACTCGTGATCCCCACGAGGAGATTTTTGAATGTTTTGGGAATGTTTTGTGGCATATTCTTGGGAATGTCTTGTTTTTTGAACAAGTTTTAACTTGTGTTATTCACCCAAGTCATGAACGTTCAATTCCCGAGTTCATTTTGTGAATAGGATATGTTCACAATTCTTGGGAATATCTTGTGTCTTTCTTGTGTTATGGTGACTTCCCCAGATTCTCCCCAGTCGCGAACGTTCCATTCCCGAGTTCTGTTTGGAGAGATATCATTCAATTGGGGGCATTGAATAGGGCGCTTACTAATACTTTACTTAAGTATAGTAAATTAAACAGTCTATACGAAAACATTTTCACCATGCAGGACATTTGGTCCTGCAGATATTTCATTTTACAGGCCCGGCATATTTTTTGCAGGCCCGGATATCGCAGTAAAATCTTATCATTTAAAAATCAAATGAAAGGCAACTTGTCACACAAATAGTGATAATGAATAGTGTTACCCTGTATGTTACAAATATATAAATCAATTGAATATGTAAATCACTGAAGAAAATTACAGAAAATATTCATGCTTTCTATTTTATGCTGTAGAAACCTTAATACTTGTCCGATTTACAAGCCATAAAACTGGCATGTAGGCAAAGACCTACAGATGACAGCCAGTCATTCGGGCCGGCAGTACCCACGTTTCTGCCGGCCCAGCAGGCTTTTTGCCGGCTATAGCCTGTGTCCGGCAGGATTTTGTATAGACTGATACTAAATCTTGTATTTCAAAAAAATAAAACACAATCCATTAAAAAGTTTTCCATGCTGTGTACTTGCAGGGTTGAGCTGAATCTGAGGGAGAAGAACCATGAGTCGGACACCCACCTGGGGGCGTACCGGGTGTTAACCCTCACCATTAAGACGCTCGTGGAGGCCGACTCCGGGTTGTACCGGTGTGAAGTCAACAGGTCCGCCACCCCCGGTGCTGCCGCCCTGGGGGGAGTTCCCGACACCGACACCCGGAACCTCTCAGTCACCGTCATGCAGCCAGGTAAGGGAGTGATCATTTTTTATCAGTCGGTGGATTTTCATGTGAGTGGTTTTTAATTTTTTTGGTTCCCCCCACAGGAGGGGTCTACGTTTTTTTTTGTTTCCCCCCTGGGCAAATTGAAATTGAGCGCAGCCAACCTCTTTGACCTGTAGTAATGCCTGGGCTGTTTCGCTAAAAAGGGGGGCAATTTTGTTGGTCACCCCCTCAAAACGGGTCCAAATTTTTTTGTTTCCCCCCTTGAGAGGGGTCCAAATTTGTTCCACCCCCCCCCCCCCCCGAAACCCACCACCCCCTCCTGTTCACCTGATTCTATTGCCCCTTTTTACTGCTGTTCTAGACAATTCCATAATAAATTTGATAGGCAAGATGATAAAGCATGGTACCAGCTGTAACTATACAGCTATGGAATACCCAAGTCGCTATAAACACAGTGTACCCTCTAAACTAAACTCTACTATGTTGTCTGGATGAGTTCCTGAAGCCCTCCCTCCAAACAGAACCCGACAATTAAACATTTGTAACTGGGGAGAATCTGGGGAAGTCCCCATAACACAAGAAAGACACAAAATATTCCCAAGAATTGTGAACGTGTCGAATTCACAAAACGAACTTGGGAATTGAACATTCACAACTTGGGCGAATGACACAAGCTAAAACTTGTTCAAAAACCTTGTTCAAAAATCTCATTCAAAAAACAAGAAATTCCTGGGAATATGACATAAAATGTTAAGAAATCTCTTGATCTCCTGATGGTATAAGATGTGCAAATAAGTTATATAGTATGAGTATATAGACAAAGGCCCATGGCCAGAGGATATTTTGGTATCGTTACCCCCGAGGTGAGGCTGGGGTCGTATCCCACAAAGCTGCAGGCTGAGTGGGATGCAGCCCCAGCCTCACCAAGAGGGAACGATACCAAAACTCCTCTGGCCATGGGCCTTTGCCTTTATTTCATGGTTTTTACTCTTCAAAATATGTTTAATTGCATATAAATGGCCATAACAATTTGAACAAATGATGACGTCACAGGCCATGTGATACGGGAACACTGTATCCCATGGGGGGCATGGAATACAGGATTCCTAGTACTTAAGCATAGTGATAGTCGTATCCACCATGAAATAAAGAGCAATAACCTTAAGTAACTCATGATAAATATAGCTTAGTCACTTAGAGCGCACCCTTATGGTGCGTCGCATTAGACGACAAGGCCTTGGAAACCAAGGAGTCTGTGGCCACTCGATTGGTGAAATGCTTGGTGAGATACACCAATGCCGCCATGCTGGACCAATCCCCACATCGTCTTATATCTTCCACGGAGAGGCCCAGATTGTACATGTACAAGGCGCCTGCGCGTCGTAAGGAATGGCAAGAAAAAATATCTAACTGTCCATGTTTGACCGAGTAGCAGACCGCAGTGACGTCAGGGCGTCACTGGCGGGAGAGCTGGTGCTACCCCCTGTCGATCAATAGTCGTACTAACTAGTTAGTCCATATCATCATAGTCCTTTTTCTCACAGTGATAACGCATTAAAGTGCTTTGTGCATGATTTAAAACATTGCAGACCCTTGCATGGGCGCTCTGGCCAGCTAGCAGCCTCATAACTGAGATACCATCAACTGTCTGAGATGACTTGGAGAACCAATTATAGCAGGCCCTGCAGACAAAATCTCAAACAGAACTTTCTTTAGTCTTGACTCCTGATCCCCAGGAGATTTTCCAACGTTTTGTAACATATTCCCAGAAATTTCTTATCTTTTGAAAAAGTTCTCACTTGTGTCATTCCCCCAAGTTGTGAATGTTCAATTCTGGAGTTCATTTTGTCAATAGGACATATTCACAATTCTTGAGAATATCTTGTGTCTTTCTTGTGTTATGGTGACTTCCCCAGATTCTCCCCAGTTGCGAACATCCAATTCCCAAGTTCTGTTTGGAGGGAGGGCTTCAGGAAACCATCCAGACAACACAGTAGACCCAATGAGAAGTGTCCTCTAAGGTATATCATACGGCCAGACATATCAAAACTAAATCAAACTGGTCTCTCATCACTGAGTGTGTCATAGAAATCAGGGTTTGAGATTTCTTATTCTTTTACAATTTGTATAGAAAAACATCATCATGTGGTAGATGCGATGCAAGTGACTTGCTGCATGAGTGTTACTAGCCAAGTTCAGGGTATTTGTCCAAGGAGTCAGCCAAGGATAATTAGCATTGTCCAAGGCTTATAACACTCATGCAGCTAGTCATGCATATCATATCTGACTTACACCCACAGTAGGAAAGTGTGCTCAGTGGACTGCATCCACAAACAGCAATGCATGTTAAATACAGTCAGTCCATTTCTTTTGCTCTCGTGAGATCGCAATCAGCCATTGGATTGCATCATACTTGGTGCCGCCTCATGTGATATATGATCCAATGCAGCACTCATTGAGAGACCTGTCATTCAGACGGATCATCATGGACCTCTGTCTATGTCTCAGTTTACTTTTCTTATGTACTATAGTTGTTCTCCCTTTCTACGCTCAGATACAATCTGCACTATAGAGGGTGAGGACCTCTGTGGGTGGCGGGACCTGGTGGACAGTACTGGAAACATGATACAGTGGCGCCGCCTGGATGGCAGTGATGAAACCAACAGGAGCAGTGGGCGCTTTGACCACACTTACGGCGCCTCCAAACATATCGGTAAGTACCGTAAAACCTCGCGTATAAGCCTAACTCGCCTATAAGCTGCACCCCAACTTTGGGCCGATCCTATAAGCCACACCAGTGATCTGTTTATGGTGACTTTAGTACTGTACTACAGGAGCAAAAACTCGCATATAAGCTGCACCTGGACTCTGTGCTGATCCTATAAGCTGCACCAGCGATCTGATTCGCGTACTAGCCGCGGCTTATACGCGAGGTTTTACGGTAACAGAAATAGACTCAGGACGTCTGTGCCCCTCATTACAATTCCTGTGATTCACACTGCATGAATGTTTGCATTTAAGTAAACTAAATATGCTTAAAGGACTGCTCTAAGGGAGTGGTCATTTTTTAACAACAGGGGGGTTGGTGGATTTTCGCGCGAGTGGGTCAAATTTTTTTGGGCCCCCCCTCAGGCAGGTTGAAATTTAGTGCGGCTGACCCCTTTGAGCTATAGTAACGCGCTGGCTTTTTCGCTAAAAAGGGGTGTAATTTTTTTGGTCCCCCCCTCAAGAGGGGTCCACATTTTTTTGGTCCCCACCCTTCAAGGGGTCCAAATATTTTTGGTCCCCCCCAAATCCACCGACCCCCCCCCCCCCCTGTTGTTAAAAAATGACCACTCCCTAAGCATATCTAATTTGAGTAAATGCCACTTAAAGGCACCACAATGCTGTTATGATGTTTCAGTGATATGTACATTGCATTACTGAACTTAAATCAGCTCAAAGTGTTTCTTTAAAGCATGTTAAATTAGCTTAAATGCAATTATACATGGAGTGTCATCTATATCTAGTGAGAGAAAAATCACCCATTTATATAGGAGGGGGCAATGTACCTGTAAACAAAAGGTTAATTCTAAGTGCACAAACAACCATAGTTGTAATATTTCTTGCTTGAAAAGCTTTAATTATACACAGGTATAAGACAAGGTTGACCTTTTGCCTGCAGGGAACTGGGTGATCAACTTAGCACAATTTGATTTCTTGTTACGTGACAAGTGAGACACATATATATGCGGACGTGCTATTTGAGTCACGGCATAAAGCTGACTGTTTTTTGAGACACGCATGTGGACAATGGACAAATTAACAATATTTAGTGGGCAATATGCAACACAACATTGCATGGATCAAATAGACACTTTCACATCTAAAGATTTATTAATGCAATTTTGCTTCCGTGACAAATGAAAACATCACACATGCTTGTCATATTACTTTGTAATAAACGAGCTTGTTTCTCAAATGGTATTTTGCCCTTTCTAAGGATGAACTTTGTACTTTGGGAGGCATACTTCCTTAACTCAACTCATAGATTCAATCACCATTACCAATCCTGAAAATACCTTAGTTGTTATCTAGAGCTTAAAGCAACCCTACAACAAGCCGACTAGACTACTACTTCTTCCTTCATACAGGACGTTTCCTTGAGTATCTAAGGATAGACATTTTATTTTTTTGGAAATACAAGATCTTCTATGCTTAAGCACTGGAAGGCTGTATGCAATGCCCTCAATTAAATACAATGTGCCCGTATCCAATGGGTTAAGAAAACACTGTCTTTCCTTTTTTAAAGGGCTTCAAATGAAAAAATAAACGCAAACACCAACTACAATGATACCTCTCTGATAATTTAGCTTGTGGGAGCTGGGGTGCATCTCACTCAGCCTGCAGCTTTGCGGGATACTGCCCTAGCCCCCACTCATGAAATACGACAGAGACGGTATCAATGGGCGTTGGCATTTGTCTATGTATTTTAACTTTTATTTCTTCATCCCATACAGGACATTTCCTTGATGTGGACCGGGTCCGGGAGGAGCAGCCACCAGAGGAGGCGGTGGCGCGCCTCCAGTCCCCCCAGAGGGCGCCACACCCTGCCCCTGCCTGCTTCCACTTCTGGTACATCTACTACGGCAACGACCACGGTCAGTCTATCACTCTGTTTGTTCTAAAGCCACTTTAAGAAAAAAAAAAAGGTTTCTATCACCGTACCCATCAAAAAAATCTGGTTTTAAGGTTATCTTTTTTTTTGGCTAATTTAAAAAAAATGAAAACCCTGATTAAAATGGACAAAAATTGTCATATTTGGTATCAAATTAAAACTAATAATGCCAGCAATGCATTGGTATAGGAATCTGAATAGTAGGTAATACTGGAAATCAAAGAGATGTCCTTTATACTGTTAATCTACGGTATATCATAATGTGTAGCTACACTAACATCTGACAGTGTAGGAATATAATATGTACCCTGCAAACAAGATCTCAAGCAGAACTCATGTGGTTCTTGAGTCACAACTTGGGATCCCTGCGAGAATTGTGCACGTATCTGGCACAAGAATATGTGAACACCTTTTGACTGTGTCATATTCTGTGGAATTCCACGATATTTATATCAAACAGAACTTGGGAATTGAAGGTTCGCAACTGGGTAGAATCCGGGTAGGTCACAATGACACAAGAAAGGCAAGAGATATTCCCAAGAATTGTTAACATATCCTTATTACTTGGGAATTGAACGTTTGCAACTGGGAAAAATCCGTTTTAGGTCGCGAACGTTCAATTCCCAAGTTCTGGTTGTAATAAGGACATGTTCATAATTCTTTTTATTGGGAATATCTCATGCCTTTCTTGTGTCATTGTGACCTACCCGGATTCTACCCAGTTGCCAACGTTCAATTCCCAAGTTCTGTTTGGAGGGTATGTATATATAGACAATGAGACATACATCTACTCTGGCAATGACCAGTTAATCAGTCTGTAATGATTATGTATTAATGTATCCATCTACTTATCTAGTTATCCTCATCTCCTTCCTCTTTTCTTACAGAGTATCTACAAGTCAAAATTTCACCAGCCAACTCCTCGAAAGACGATGACGAGGAAATCGTCTTCCACTTAAACAACTCCAACACGCCGAGTGTGTGGATAGGAGACTGGGCCTTAGCAACCGTGGACCTCCCACCCCAGTCACATGACTACCATGTGACCTTCGAGGTCAAGACATGCATGGGTCGGTGCAAGAAGTCACGGTTCATCGCTCTCGATGATTTCCGCTTCTTTTCTGAGAGCTGCGAGGTGGCGCAGAAAGATATCGCCTCCATCTGGCCCAACCGTGAGTATTTATTTCATGGTGAATATGGTCTATCAATGCTGAAGCAATGAAAGGGCCTTTCTCCAGGGGAGTGTGAAATAAGCCTGGGCTGTATTGCAAGCTGTGGCCGTATTGCATGCTCTGAGGGTCACACGTCTTCCGGGAAGGTTTAATTTCATGTTTTTTCATGTGAATTTAGATATGTCTATTTTTCAATGAAATACCCTGAAATGAATACAGCGCATCATTTCAAAGTGCCCTCATCTGTGGTTATTGCGCTTGTGGAGCTTGACTCATGCAATAACCACAGTCACTTTAGCGTGCAGCTGAAGCAAGTATTTTTTTTTACTGACAGTGATAAATGAATATGGTTCCTCTGTATGTTGCAATAATATTCAGCATTTTAGAATTTGAATCACTGAAGAACATTACAGAAAATATTCAAGCTTTTGCATAATGAAAAAGTTTTTGTATAGACTCCTGGTGCATCATACCAACAAATTACATCTTTTAATGACATACCCTCCTTCGATGATTAAAAGGTTAAATATTTGGCAGAGTTTCCCGGAAAACATTGTTTTAGTGCATGAACCATCTGATTTAAGCTGATTAATGGCCGTCTTTAGGTAAACTTGATGCAATTTTTATCTTTAAAAAACCCTCAACCTTTAAGGTGCTTCAACTGCTTAGAGAAGGACATCAACTTTAAATTTTGCTTAAAGTTGCTTAAATTGGATGGTACATGCATAGCTTGTTCCTGTTTTAGGTGACCTTGCGGTGCGGCTGGTGAATGGCTCTACGGAGTTTGAGGGTCGAGTGGAGGTCCTGCACGACGCCATGTGGGGCAGCGTCTGTTCTACCCAGTTTGGGGCGAAGGAGGCCAAGGTCATCTGCAGCTACCTTGGTTTCAAGTAAGTAGGTCAAGGTCAAGTTGGAGTTTTGGTGAAGACAGTAATGTTTGATAGTACTTTAATTGTATAATAGCATATCCCTCCTCAGTATGATCGTGGATCATGCGGTAGAAACTGTCTGCCTCACTCACTTAAAGGCTAAAGAGGTCAAGGTCATCTGCAGCTACCTGTGTTTCTAGTAAGTAGGTCAAGGTCAAGTAGGAGTTTTGGTGAAGACAGCAGTCTTTTATAGTATATCCCTCCATAGTTTCATCCAGAATCTTTCAGTAGAAAGTGACTGCCCTACACAGTTTGGGCCTAAAGAGGCCAAGGTCATCTGCAGTTGTCATATCGGGCCATCATCAATTAGCATCACACTAATATCTGAGATTTGATATGCACGATAGTAAATAACACTACAATCGGCGATTAGGTGTGTAGTTTGGGTTTTTTGTACATATAGAATGCGATCTTGTGCACCTAGTGCCCTACCCAGCTCTCTGTGAGTAGACAGTAGTGTGTGCTCCTTATATACAAATACAGTGGTGAAGCCCCGATAGTTGCAGGTGTAGGTACCAGGTGACAGGTCATGATCAGGAAATGCATTGTGCTCGATATATAGGTGGCGACCATGCAATGGTATATGATATCCTTGTAAAGTACAGGTTGATTAATAGCGGTTTAGCATTCATAATATCACACAGTTACCTCGGCTTTAAGATCGGGCCACAGTGCAAGAACTTTTAACAAAGGGGGACTGTAGGTGGATTTGTGGAGGGACCAAAAAAATTTGACTCCTCGAACATTGGTTTCATAACAAATGGCTTTCCTATGATAAAGGACCGGTGCATTCTTTTTCAAACTTTTTTTTAAAACATGAAAGTACTACCCAGTGTTTCAGAAGACCCTAAGATTGACCAAAAAAAGTAAAAAATACTAATATTTCTTCAAAATTGCATAAAAGACATAAAGGCGGCCCTGTTTTGATAGGGTTGGTCAGGTGACCTGAAACAAACCTCTTTTATTGCCCAATGTATCTATAACTCCCTGACAATGTGTTCCCCCCACAGAGGAGAGGGTGCTCAGGGCCGCAGGAGGAGTCCAGACGGAGGGGCTGACGAGGACGTCATTATCTGGCTTCAGCGTCTCGGCTGTAACGGGACTGAGCGAGACCTGGGGTCGTGTATTGCAAAGGGCGAGATGTGGGGCCACACCAAGAAATGTTCACATGGCGAGGACGCCAGGGTGTTGTGTGGAGGTAGGACTATTTTTTTTTTAATGCAAGATTTCCTATGCTTAAAGCCCGAGCTCTCCTATAAAAAGGGCTGAGTACCTGTCCCGACTGCGCCCTGACTGTCGGTGGAGGGGTACCGAGACCTGCGGGTTTAAGTACTGGAAGAGCCATATTCAATGCCCCCCCCCCATTGAATACAATGTGGCTGTAATCAATTCAAGAAAAAGCTGCTTTTCCTTCATTAAATGGTTTAAAAAAAAGCCGAAAGCTTCGTGGGATACTGCCCCAGCCCCACTCATGAAATGAGTGGGGCTGGTAGAAAAATATTTTCAAATATTAAATCACTGTTTAACTTAATCAATATTTACCCCTTCTAAAGTCACTTCAATGCTATTATCAATTACCCTTCCGGGACATTTTCATGACATTACTGAACTTAAAGCCATTTAAAGTATTCCTTAAAGGCATCTTAAATGTGTAATAAATTAATATCTAATCAATATTTACCCATTGCTATTTAATCAATATCTAATCACTATTTACCAATTAATATCTTACCAATATCTAATCAATGTTTCCCCATTTTCCTGTTATCCAGAAGTGGCCCCTACCCCCCAGCCGACCCTACCAGTGTCGATGATCATGGAGAGCACCACGTCCAGCAGTCACCCCCCCAGTAGCAGCACCCCCCTCCCAAGCACCCCCCCACCCAGCACCACCCTCACCATGACAACCCAGGAAACACATGACGTCACTACCGTACCGCCTCAACCCTCAACCACCATAGAGGTCACGGTGATCCCCAAGGTCAGGAGTACACCTGTAGTGATGACGTCATCTACAGCAGGAGCGGTGACGTCAGACCAGACGCCAACCACTTTGGCTAGTCCGACGGTGGAGCCCTCTGGTGGGGAGGACGTGAATGACACGACCGACGTTGTTTTGTTGTTGACGACGACAGCGTATCAAAACGTCTCTACCAACACGTCAGGTGAGGCCTGGGCAGTATATATGGAGTTGGGCTGAAGGGCTGCATATCATACAAACAAAATCTCAAGCAGAACACTGCATGAACATTAGCATTTAAGCAAACCTTTTATAGCTTAAAGTCACTATTTAAGCAGCTTTAAGTTCACTAAATTCCATGTAAACGTCCTATTAAAGTCATAATGACATTTAAGCAGCTTTAAGGGGCATTGACTGGAATTAGATATGCTTAAAGTGTGACTTTCAGCAGTCCAAATTTTGCTTAAATGACAAGATTCATGCAGTGGAATCTCAAGAATTTAGGAACTTTTTTATTACTTTTTTAGAACCTGTTTGGATATGTTCTTGGGCCATATTCAGTGTAATTTCATGTAGTGAAACTCATGAAATATAGGTCTTCATTCTACTTGTGGAATATCTGGTTAATTGCACGAGAAAAAAACTTGGGAAATACACGTCACATGTCAGTAGGAACGTTCACCATTCTCGAGAATTTCCCGTGTCTATCTTGTGTCGGCAGCTTGTGTGTTTCTCAGGAATTATGAACTTTTTAACTTGCATCATTCTTGAGTTCTTTTTGGAGGGCCATGATGCAGCACTGGTGACCGTGCTTCAGTGTTGCATTCAAGCGTCATGCCAACCTTACAGAAGACTGAAGCAACTTTAAACAACTTGAATCTGAAATGTTTTTAAGTTGCCGTAAGATGCTTCAAGCTGCTTGAAAGTTGACCATTAATCAACTCTACTTCATGCTTAATGTTGCTTGAATTGGATGGCTTATACCATCAGCCCGTTTAGTTCTGTCTAATCATTTTATCCACTTAACTTGATATTTACCCTCCACCGCATGAACCATCAGATTTAAGCAACTTTAACCAAAACTGCACTCCATTAGCACATGATCTCCTTTTCAAAGAACACATTTTCAGCTGAAAACATCTTCAGAGACATGTCTTTTGTCTCTAGAGGCATATTCCTTTCTCATACAACATGGATTTATCACCTCTGTTATTATAGTCAGAACCTGGAAATTGAAGAATCCTGTCACATTAACACTATCTTTGACCACGGATCGCATTAAAGACTGATTTATGGCTTTTTCTAAGAGACAACTGTCAGGGTTGGGGTTGGGGTTCAGGTTAGCATTAGGGATAGGGTTAGTGTTAGGGTTTGTGTCTTTCCAAATTCTGAGACACTATTAGAATTGTTTGGTTAAAGATTCCTTCTTAAAACAGGGGGGGGGGGAGTGTCTCTGGGGACTAGAGACATGTCTCTGGCCTTTTAATAAAAGGAATTTTTTGCCTGTAAATTTCTTCTTATAGAAGGAGATCATGTGCTAATAGCCTGAAAACATTCAGCAGCTTAAAGCAACTTTAACCTGAAACTTAAAGCTCCTGGGAAGTTGGTCATTCATCAACTTCACTTCATACTTAATGTTGCTTAAATCGTAAATACCGTGATCTCTAACTATATTATTCCCTTTCAGACACGCGTACTGAGCCTCCGGTGGAGTCTAAGAAGTCCCGGGGCAGCACGGGAGCGGCGGTCGGCATCTCCCTCACCATCCTCCTCATGTCTGCAGCAGCCGGAGTGTGGATGTACCGCAAACGCAAGAACCGGAGAAAGTCGAAATACATCGTCTTCTCAAACCCCAAGTACAGTCGTGAGCACCTACCGGCTAACGACATCAGTCTAGACAGCCCGCTGACCAGTGGGAGCAGTATCTTGGCATGACGGCCTGAATCGCGGGTCTAAAGTGTATGTGTTAAAACTGATGAAATATATATAAGCAGATGTCAAAGAGGAATTTAAATACACTACAAGAATTTAAATTCACTACAAGAATTTGAATACAGCAATGTTCTACTAATGGCTGACAATGCCTGGAGTTTTCCCTCAAGAGGAAAATTTTGCCTGTGTGCGACAAAAGTGTGCATTCCTTGTTGAGATATAATAACTGTGACATCACTGGTGGTTATGACGTCCCTGACTAAAGTGAAGAGCAATGGATAATGAAAGTGGATTATTACTGAGTGAGAAACTGTTGTGTTACCATGGAAACCATGAAGTTCTAGTTCAACAACCGGAAAAGGCGCCTGGATTTGTCCAGGGTTTATCGCCATATTGGAAAAACTGAGGATGTGTGGTGAGAATCAAGATGATGGAAGGAGGAGGATGTCAATCGGAATGACTAATGTGTTATTCATCACAGACATACATATTATAAAGAGAAAGCAATTTGAGGAAACTGTCAACGTATCAACTATTTACATAACTTATGAAGATTATTATGAAACAAGAAATATCGAAATACAATGTGTTATGAATATATCGTCCAAATATGAAATCTGTACTATTTCAGTATGTATATATGTTGAGCATGTTTGTCTTTGAACTTCACTATTTGTCACAAATTGGTTAAATGATACACATTGATGTCACACTACACAGCCTATCCACAAGACAAGGGTACAATTGTACAATGATACCTGAATGGTTCACCAAAAATAAATAATATAAGGATGGTGTGGTGCCTGCTACTAGTACCACACTAAGTAGGCACCGAGCGATCGACAATTTGAACATCTACTACACAAAAGATACATAAGACATACACTAACCAACTAAAACAGTCCCGCGAGTTAAACAAATTCTGGCACGCTGTGCGCAGTGCATGTATAAAGATGTAAAATCATAATTATATACTAGCTTTGTACAAAAGGCTTGGGTTTTGATGAATTCTCTTTTTTTAATTGATTGAAATAGACCATATGAAACAATAACAAGTTAATGCATTTTTAATCGCTATCTTTTTTCATGAGGCGCTTTGTATATCATACTCTGCCGCGATTAGCTAGATCACATCTGATGTATATTGGCTTACAGCTTACTTATTTTACCTTTGTGTTATGAATATTTATTTATGACGATTGTCCGTCCATCAGAACAACTGACACATTTGAGTCCAATACATTGCCCTCATTTATTCAAGTATTTTGTTTGGTTACACTCAAAAGGTAAACTTGTCTCCAGACTCTTCCAAGTGACTGTCATAAAATAAACGAGTCAAAAACTTGTCTAAGTGACAAGGAAGCGGGTCTTCTAGCTGGAGATAAAAGACCCACTTGGCATATACCAGCCCAAAACCTGACATTTGCCAGCTCCAGCTTCTATTTGTGGGATGGTAACCTGATAGGTTAGACAACTTTTGACTCATTTATTTTATGACAGTAACTTCAATGAGTCTGGAGTTTACTTTTTTCAAAGAGTTTGTTGATTTGGCATTTTAGTTGAAAGGCCAAGTTATGATATTGGATTGCAGCAAATGCTTACAATGCAATATGGTTTATACATGCCGTTTTCAAACAGCAAATCAAAAGACAATAAACATAAAAGCTCAATTTTAATATGCTAGAACTTAATGCAGTATTTAACAAAGGATATCGATAACCGCTTGTATGATGGTTAGTTTGATAGGCAGAGTTTGGCTAAGATATACATATGTATCTGGGAACTTTTAAGTTCCAATCAACTACAGGCTTGGTATCAGCAGTTTTATATTAGAGTTTCTAGAAGTGTGAATTTGTCTAAGATACTTGGTCCATGGTGTTAAGATGCTCCATCCAACAAACTCATGTACAAGGTTCAACGATACCAGAAGGAACACAGTTTGTTTTTTAAAACTTTCAATTAAGGCCGATGCTTTGTATTTTACATGAATGCCTTTTTTTTTAAATATTTGCAACTTTTGTCCTTTAATGGCTACAGGGCTTACTTCTACTGAGAGCAAGTGTCACCATTTTAGATTTGAACTTATTTATTTGTTTTATGGATATTTTTAACAAGTGTAGTTTGTGTACAGGTAGTAACCCTTGCTAACTCAACATAATGTTTGCAGTGTTTTTAGCTGTGAAGCATTTTTGCTCGCTGGAATGAAACAATTGATAAATATTTGGATGAATAATTATTAAAATAAAAAAGAGTTTGGTATGGATCTTTTCTGTGAGCAGGTTCTCCTTTTAATGATCCAGATTATAATCTTAGATTAGAAAATGCATTTCATAAAATTAGTATTGTACTGTCTTCTACCGAGGGTTTCCTAGCGGCTGTCCAATTAACCTGTCAACCCTTCAAGGGCGGCATGATACCTGAATGCATCATGCCATTGGTCGTCATGACGCATGAATGCAGCTCTGGCGAGTAACTTGCCAGTGCTGTATTCAAGCATCATGCCGACCCTATGGGGTTGAGACACTCCCGAAGGGTCGGCATGATACACCAATGTAGCACTGGCGAATTACTTGCCGGGGCTGCATTGGTGCAGCATGACAACAAATGTCATCTTTTAGTGACATACGTTGGTAAAGGGTTATGAATAGCATAGCTACATCCCTCTACACCGCACGCGGGAATGACACGAGAAACAAGTTTTACATAAGACGTCTATATTATCTATAAGTGTTAAAATATGTCAGACCTATAGCCATCTGTCTCAGCTGTTGCTTGATATATAAATCTATGCTTAGCATGTCTTCTGAATATTAACATCAGTGTGATGATGATAATGATGATGATAATGATGATGATAATAATGATGATGATAATGATGATAATGATGATAATGATGATGATGATGATGATGATGATGATGTCGCTCTAAGTTATACTGTATAAGCACAACTATCCCTTTAAGGGGCACACAGTGCTTAAAGGGACTTGCTACTTGTCGCAGGATTACTGATGTTCTATTGACTTTTGCATATAACTCAGGATTTTGTTAGTTTGATTTATTATCTAATAGAAAATCAAAAGAAATTGCCATGATACAGTACTAACTTTCATGATAAGGCCATTTGAGCAAAGGAGTACCCTTACTAAAGAAATGATAAGGAAAACAGAATTTTCACATTATCTGTCATGGATAGTCATTTTAGGACCAATAAAACAGGTGGTCACGGATGAAATGAGAAAGGCATGAATTTTGGTAAAATATATCTTTTGCCTTAACTATAGGATCCTATGGGTGTCCTAGCAGTGAATATATGTGAACACTGGAGGTATACTGTCCAAATAGCAAATACAAATAGTTGATTTGGGGAAAGTGGTGTATGTAGGAATATGAATACAGCTTAAAGAATAATTGTCATGAGCTTCGATTTTTGCCACCAGGTGGCTTCTGTGAAGGAGCCAGCAACTCCCTTTAAAGTGCTGTGCCCTTTTTTGTCATCAAGATGCATCAATGCAACCCCGCCCAGTCTTCTCTCCAGGCCTAGATTTATACATCATGTCATGCCTTAGGAGTGTATCAACCCCAGTAGGCTCGGCATGATGCATGAATGCATATTGGTGATTATTCGCCAGGGACAGAGATGAACTACATGTCGTTTTCCTACCTGCATTTCAGTATACTGTAAATGTAGATATTTTGGGGTTATACATATTTTCGTGATTTTCGCGATTTTCTTTTATCTGTGAAAATTTCTCAATATTGTCATGCTACTACAATCTTCAAAAAATTGCAAATTTGAATACATGCGGAAATGCTTTTTTTTAGGAAAATGCTAAAAATTTAAACACAAAATATTTACATTTACAGTACATGCAAGTAAAAGAGCTTTCAATTCAGTTCAATTGAGGGCTGCTTTCATATATCATGACGATAATGCACAATACATGATCCTCAAAAGGTTATCTTTGTCCCAGCCAAGGTAAATGTATATCTGTATGCCAATGCCGGGTATATTGCAATAATAAGGGTGTGCCACCCTGTTGAATCGATCCGACCATATTATGCCATATCTAAGTACATATATTCGTCCGCTCAAGTGTCTTTGCAAATGTTGCTGGGTTTCTATGCTTCTCACTGCATGAGACTGGCATTTAAGCAATTATTTATTGCTTTAAGTGACCGTTTAAGCAACTTTAAGCTAGTAAATGTCAAGGATAGTCTTGGAAAGGTCATTTAAGCAACTTTAAGTGGAATTTACTGAAATCAAAATGTGACTTTAAGTGGTCCAATCTTTGCTTAAATACCAAGATGCATGCAGTGGCTTCTATGCTTCTCTCCTACTAGTTACCCTCTGCATGGATTTATAAACCAATATTATCACCAAATTTCATGAATAAAGCCCCAGGATCTTAACTCGTATTTGGTCGGCCGACACATTTCGAGGAACCGGTAACAAACCGATGAGGCTCCCAATGCTGTTACCTGCGCACAGTTGTTAAAGCCCTTGGTAGACATACTAGTGTCCAGACAATGATGATTATTATTGTATACATATCATCCAAGTGTTTAAAAGATGCCCTTGTACTTAATTATAATTACTGTACTATCATGTTTTCACTGGTGGCATAAAGAATGCCACATGGACACATCACATGGTGTGAGGAGGACTCAAAAAGTAAACTTGTTTCCAGACAATCATAAAAAAAAACGAGTCAAAAACGTGTCTAAGTGACAAGGAAGCGGGTCTTCTAGCTGGAGATAGAAGACCCATTTGGCATGTGCCAGCCCAAAACCCGACATTTGCCAGCTCCAGATTCTATATATGTGGGATGGTAACCTGATAAGTTAGACAACTTTTGACGCGTTTATTTTTTGATAGTCACTTCAAGGAGTCTGGAGACAAGTTTACTTTTTTCAGTGAGGAAGTATTTACAGATCTGTTTAACTGTTCAAGGATGGGGCAAACGCTTTAATGCATCATGCCCTTGATCGGCATGATGCATGAATGCAGCCCTGGCAAGTAACTTGCCAGTGCTGCATTCATGCATCATGGTATCCCTATGGTGTTAGATACACCCAAAGAAAGGTTGACATGATGCATAAATGCAGCCCTGGTAAGTAACTTGCCAGTTCTGCATTCGTGCTTAATGCTGATCCTATGGTGGTAGATACACCCAAAAAATGGTTGGCATGAAACATAGATGCAGCCCTGCATTATGATGCCAAAGGGCATAGCACACTTAAGCATCATGCAGCCTGTGAAATATTAAACCACCACTCTAAGGCCACCGTAAGCACCTCAGTGAAAACATACTTTATCAGCACAACTATTCTTGCCCAAAATGTGTTATTATTTATTATTGTTATAATTCCTGATGATACCAAGCTACTACAGGTAGCTCTGGGATGTGCAGTGACATTGTTTTTATTTATAAGTTAATTGTTTGTGTCACTGGTAATACATTTAATGTTGATGGTAATCTGAAATATGTGATTGATGTACTCAGTTCTGTGTTGTGTTTAACTGTGTTATGATGATTTTATCAATGATTGTTATATCTATAGATATCCAAGGGAGAAAGTCAGTGCTGAAAATATACATATGTGATTATTATATTGCAGAGATGAGAACTTTGAGTCATTTAACACTATCAGTAAGTCTTGTATAACCAGATATAAAGTGCTACAAGTATATATGGAAGGGCTTTGCACAAATAGGGGGATGAGCTACATAGATATGTGCTGAAGGCGGTTTGTTAGGGTCTATTCTAGAAATAATGATCATCAAAAGCACACATATTGTCAATTTGAATATACTTTGCCATTCCACTGATCTGCAATTCGTTTTGTCATATATTATGAAAAGAAATTGTAAATAAAATACTGAAAGTCAACAAATACATAGATAGCAAGGCCTAAGGCTATGAGAATTTGTATAGCTCCTGCATCGGATGGAACTCCTAAAGTCCTATATTATAGCTTTCGTGACTTGTCGCGATGATAGAAAACAGAGTCATTGATATCAATACTTTCTATACAGGAAACTTGTTTGATGATGTATGTTTAGCCTATATAGGTTGAGGAGGACAACTAATGACCAAGCACAGAGAGGGTTACGTTGTGCCCCAATTGGGGAAATAGCATGTTATGCACTATGTATCATTGAGGGACATGTGGTAGCCCTTGAAGTCATACAGAACCTATAGAATGCTACTATGTAATGAGAAATGCCTAACTATGGTCTTTCTGTACATACCAAGAAGTCCAATAAACATTATTGTATTTCATTCCGATTGTTCTGTGTTTTTAATTCATGTTTTTGTGTTTTAGCATACATCTATCAGTCCTACTTTTTGTGATTTATTTTAGTGGTGATTTCTCGACAAATATTTGTGACACCAAAGTGAAAATACATCTTTATTCAAACATATCACAAAAAAACTGAGTTCTTTCCTGGCACCCAGGTGGGTGGACATGAGGCACTGGCTGGGGTAAGGGGGCAGGTGGTCCAGGTAGGTGGTGAGAGTGGGGCCACCTGGGGAGTTCATCAATCAATACCCCAGCCAATCCGGTATAACATATATTGGATGGATCCAACAAAAGATTCAATATTAGGCATAACAGAACACTCTTAGTTAATCCATTTCTATATTTGTAAATTAGTTTTAAATTACAATTAAAGCTTGGTATTTACTTTTATGATGATAAACTTTAACATTCAGTATTTTGTCTAAAGTTTCTAAAAATAAATTCATTAGATGAGCTTAACCTTGTTCTTAACTACAGTGACATGTCCTTTTTATATCAAACTATAATTCTACTTTTGGTGGGCAACTCGTTGTGATATGTTTCATTCCTTTCATCCACCTGAAACAAATGAATCAGTCATGATTAGATTGTGGCTCACATGATTATAAATCCATACAGCTTTTCACGTATATTTGAACGAAAGGTACGCTATTCAACTTTATTCCAACCTTCTGATAAATTACCTTGGATCGTGGTAGGTCTTCCCCATAGTCATAGACCACTTATTAAGCGCTTATCAAGTCCTGCAATTCTTTTTCGCTAAAATATGCATTTTTGTGGAAATTAGCTGAAAATCAATTTCATTAATTTATTCTATGAAAGCTATGACTCCCTGTGTGTTCCCCAGACAGCAAAGGGAAATATCAATCTAAGTCCTGCAAACTTTCTGTCGGACTTAATAAGCTCTTGAGCTCTTGAAACTGCTGACACAGAGAAACACTTCCTTTTAAATGGTCTCAATGTCAAGATCAAGCAAGGAAAGGAAGAGCCATGTGTTAAAATCAAATCTGAAACAAAAATGGTTTTGCGTTTACCTACTTATCATGTGTATCTTGCCGTCGATTCTGGTTATGTCAGGTTGTTTATTTCTTCTGCAATAAATGGGATAAAATGCAAAGGATAAAAATATCAGAACAAGGATTATATATGCACTAGCTCATATTTCTCGCAAGCTTGTCTTTTATGAATGTAATCCTACAAAGGACTGTCCAAAAATATGATACAGTTGATTAAAACCTGAGAGTGTGTTTTGCATCTTCAGTACATTATGCAAGATTGGAGATCAGGCAAATCGTCTAAAACGGTATTTGTATAAGAATATATCTTCATAACTGCATTTTTTTTGTATTTTAAAAGTACATAAAGTCTAATTACCTGCAAAACTCTGAGGAGGAGGACAGCCAGTTCTAAAAGGAGGGACAACAATGACATAAATATAATTTGTATTCCTCCGTAACAATTCATGTCATGTAGGATATATCACAAACGACGTGTAGAATGGATATAGCTAGACAATCACAACATTAAAAGGGGCTGAAGTGTTACTTGATAATGATAAACATGATATTTGATCTTGCAAAGAAGTGCTATGGGCATATATCGAGAAGGTTAAGAAACCAATTTCATGTATTTTATGGTGAATATGGCAATCCCAATAACTCAACTAAGAAAGGCCATATTTCACATACCTTGCTAGATAATCCTTTACCTTATTTCATAGCCTTTTAAATCATTAAAATTGATTATTTAATTCTGCAAAATAGCTTTATCAGATCAATTGAGCGGAAATCTGACCAATATTGTTTATAATGATATGCCCCGTGAAATAATCCTCTGTAGGGAACTATTCTCTCATGAACCTTCCTCTACATATATATTGTATATATATATATATGCAACAAAACAATAGTTACAACAGATGTGGAGGTTGTGTAAACTACTTACCGCGGATTGAGTCCTTCTTTGCGGCCTGGTAGTATAGAAGTATAAATGGCATGCTTAAACTATAAATCTGTTATTTGTAAAGTTACAAATTGATTACGTACATGAATTAAAATTATCTTTTGGAGATATCTAATATCAAGTTTTCCTTTCACTTCTGTGCTTTTACCAATATAGTATTCAGAATCATATTGCATAGATGGAAATGAATGGGAATATTGTAGGAAATAGTGATAGACTTGATAGAGGACCAATTAACTATTGAAATAAATGTATCTATATTAACTAATGAACATACGTGAACTGAATACTAAATAGTGTTTAAATAAATATTGTGAATATATGATAGAATGGTTCTGTACCCTGGTACACCATGTAAATCACTTTCAGTGAAGTCAGCGTGAAAGAAAATGAGATTAGAAAATCTGATATGAAAGCTTTGTTATGTGTTCTCAGATGATGGTGACGACACAAAGGTCATACCTGTTTACGTAGATCAGGAGCTGAAGCTGAAAAGGGCAAAGAGGATATGATTCACAATAGTCGTCATGTTCTTATATATATATATATATATATATATATATATATATATATATATATATATATATATATATATAGTGGTGGATATTGCACAAAGTCCGCTTGAGATTTCGTTTGCTTGACTTATATGACAACTTTGTAAGACAGCCATACTTTTAACATAAGGCCACACCAAAAAAAAAGTTGGTCAATGGATTTCACTTTTCAAAAAATGGTGCGAGCGAGCGAATATTTTTTTTTCTTTTAAAGGATTTTTTTTTGTCAATGGATTTTGTCGGGGGAAAACTGGAGCGAGCAACAATTTAAATTTTTTTTTAACCAGCCTCCAACAAAAGTTCTTATTGGACCCCTAACATAAAAATGTATTGGTTGTTCCAAAAATAACGTGCGCGAAATCCATTGACCAACTCTTTTTTTGGTGTGGCCTAACCTCCCAAGAAATAACATTTTCATGATACTCACACTATACGACTATTACAGATAGCAATCATTTGCGTGATCGTGACCTTTGAACAATATGAATATGTAGCTGTTTTTTGTGATACATGAGGATTGCAGAGAAACTTTCACAAAATAGTAAGTATAACACTTACTTGTTACAGCACCATCCCCACTGCCGCTGCCTCCATTGCTGCTCCCAAAGCTGTAAGTAGCTACAAATGGAATAAGAACAGGCTGAACATCTCATTCGCGACTTGGACGAATGACACAAGTTAAAAATTCTTCTAAAATTTGTTCAAAAAACATGTTCAAAAAACAAGAAATCCCCAAGAATATGCTACAAAACGTTCACAAATGTTAAAATCACGAGTCAAGACTCAAGAAGGGCACGAGTTCCGCTTGAGATTTTGTTTGCAGGGTAGCCATTGTTATTGGTATTAATTATGGAAGTACTCAGTGGAGTAATGATAGTTGAGTCAAACTCTTCGAGTTTCACTTAAAGGGGTTGGTTTCTGTTGACCAGACATGCCACGTGCAGCATGTAGGTATACGTACACAGAGAGGAGCAAACACACTGGGTACCTGTGCCTACCACAGACGGTAATTACCCTGCAAACAAAATCTCAAGTGGAACTCATGGCATTCCCGTGTCAAAACTCAATGTTTTATGAACGTATTTGAAAATTTTTCTTGTGTTATGTTCCATGTCATTTCTTGCAGTGAAACTCAGGTCTTCATTCTACTTGTGGATTTTCTGGTTAATTGCACAAATTAAACACGGGCAATAAATGTCACCATTGAATGTGTCACTCGGAACATTCACTATTCTCGAGAATCTCCCGTGTTGGCAGCTTGTGCGTTTCTGGGGAAATATGAATATTTCTAACTTGTATGATTCTTGAGTTCTGTTTGGTGGGTATATGTATACATGATTGAATCAGTGCACTGTATACATTATGACCCTCAAATTAAGTTTGGACATTATTTCATAAAGGAGGAGCTAGTATTTAAATCAACCCATTAAACTTAACCTTTCTCAGAATGATCTCTTCTATGGCTAAGCCGCCTTTGTGAAGAAATGAATACCGCTACATATAATCTTTATTTTTTATGTTTTGCAGAAGTGTTTTGTGGCTCAATATTTCCAACATGAAAAAATATATGTGTTGCATTTTTATGTCAAATGGAATGTAAAGGAAATCCGTTTTTTGTCTGAAATCATTGGACTTTGAAGTAAAAAATAATAAAATTTATCCAAAATTTATTCATATCTACATGTGTCATGACAAGTAGTGATATACATGATTTGCTTTGTGTACAACTTTCACCAAATAGTAAGTATAACACTTACTTGTTACAGCGCCATCCCCACTGCCGCTGCCTCCACTGCCGCCAGGAGCTACAAAAGGAATAAGAACAGGCTAAACATCTCATTCGTGACTTTGGCGAATGACACAAGTTAAAACTTCTTCTAAAATTTGTTCAAAAAAGAACATATCTTTAAAACAGTAAATAAACGTGTTACCTGTTATACCATTGCCGCTAATCGCAGGAGCTGCTAAAGAACAAGATGCTTAGCCATTGATATTGGGTAGATATGATACTTGTACATAGAGGGGAGCAGACAGGCAGTAGCAAAGGGCTCAATGTCAGCAAGGGGGTCGCCTTAAAAGTGATGTTTTCTTATATGTGATGTGTTTTCACAAAACCAGTCGGAAATCGGACATTCTGAACCAGAGATATTCAGGTTAAAAGGCCAAACATATTAATTTTCAGGAGTTTTTAAGGGGTTTGCATTTATTATAATGTATATATTTTGATATTTTGATGAATTAAAAAGTAGAATAAAGCCTATGATGTGCTCTCTCTCTAAAAGTAGTAAAATCCCGAAATTCATTTTTTGCGACTTCAGACTGGTTTTGTGAAAACACATCACATATACGATTAAAGAGAAAACCGTTTTAAAGTTTTCCGTTGTACAGGGTTTTATCTTCGAGGTGAGGTCATCTTGAAGGAGTTTTTTTAAAATGATTTGTTGCATCTTGGGAGCATGTTATTATAAACATGGTTGAATCGGTGCACTATATATACATGCGAACCTCAAATTATGTTAAGTCATTATTATATAAAGAAGGAGTTAGTATTTAAATCAAACCTCCAAACAAGATCGCAAGCGGAACTTGTAGCATTTTTGTGTCAAAACTCAAGAAATTTAGAATGCTTTATGGACGCATTTTGAATGTTTTTGGAATTTTTCTTGTGTCATATTTCGTGCTATTTCTTGTAGTAAGACTTGTGAAATACAGGTCCTCATTCTACTCGTGGAATCTCTGGTTATTTGCACAAGTAAAACTCGAGAAATACAAGTCACCATTGAACATATATATATGCATGTCACTAGGAGCGTTCAGTATTCCTGAGAATCTCCTGTGTCTCTCTTGTGCATACAGCTTGTGCATTTCCTGGGAAATACGAACGTTTCTAACTTGTGTCATTCTTGAGTTCTCCTTGGAGGGATTGCATATTACATTATTGTATATTAGGACCCTTTAGTGACGGGACTATCATTCTGCAAATGTTTTTCAGCATTGCATAGTTGCATATTATCATAAACAATATAAAATAAAAAATATAATTTAACATCCTGCCATCAGATTTCCTGGCACCCGTCACCAAATAAAAAATGAGTTTTTACCTGTAGTGGTGTCGTTGTAGTCCTCATATCCGAAATCTAAACAAAAAATATAGTAAATGCAAACATCATCAATTAATAAAATAAGATAATTCCTTGTATGTTCTGATTGGTAAAACTGTTCTGTGCTTACAGAAGTTACAATTGGCTTTGGGCACCAGAGGCAAGGGGCCTTTTTAAAAAGCAGCACGTACATGTGCTCATTGTTAAACTTAGCTCTAAAAGGTAACAATAAGATCAATGCATTACTGTTGCCTTTATTGAGAAACATACTTAGGTTAGACTTGTTACCACCACAAACTGATAAATGAATGCTTACAGTCTCCGAACCAGTAATCCAAGCTGTCCGAGTCTAATAATGAAAGTAAAAAGAATATTTACATTGGTACTAGCCCTGCAAACAAAATCTCAAGCGGAACTCGTGCAATTCTTGAGTCTTGACTTGTGATCACCAGGAGATTTTTTAACTTTTTGTGAACATTTTGTGGCATATTCACAGAAATTTCTTGTTTTTTGAAAAAGTTTTAACTTGTGTCATTTGCCCAAGTTGCACATGTTCAATTCCCGTGTTAATTTTGTGAATAGGAAATGTTCACAATTCTTGGGAATATCTCGTTTCTTTCTTGTGTTATAGTGACTTCCCCAGATTAATGAACCTTAGATTCCCGAGTTCTGTTTGGAGGGTGAGGTCTGAACGGCAACAAAAAATAGATACCCTCAATACATTACTGTTGTTTTTAAGGAGAATCATACTTAGGTTAGACTGATTACCACCACAAACTGATAAATGATTGATTACAGTCTCCGAAGAAGTCATAAATGTCGTCCAGCTCTAATAATGAAAGAAATATGAATGTTTACATTAGTATTATGGTATTGTCATTTTGATACTTCTGGAATCTATAAACATTGCTAACACACTGTAAGAAAATGACGGCCCTCTGAGGTCGGTGTTAATGATTTAAGGATGAAAAGTTAGTAGTATGATATGTATCGGAACGGGACTATGCTTAAGTACCGTTTATTACTCATTGGACTTGCAGCCAATCAGAGGCCTCCATTTGACCGGAAGTGACCGTTGCCATGGTAACGTGACCTAGTTAGGCTCTCAGCCAATCAGAGGCTAGCATTCTAGGTGACCTACTGACCTACTTAGGGGTTCTCAGCCAATCTGAGGCCGGCATTTTGGTAACCATGGTAACGTGACCTAATTAGCGACCACGTGACTGGTGACCTACTGACCTACTTAGAGACTCTCAGCCAATCAGAGGCCAGCATTTTGGTAACTAGGTTACATGACCTAATTAGCGACCACGTGACTCTTTTGTTTGTAAACAACACCACGTGCCACGTTACATGTCACGTGACGTGTTTGTTTGTAAACAAACGTGACCTAATTAGGGGATTAGTGAGAACACGTGACTCTATTTTTTGTTTTTTAAACATAACGACGATGAGCTGATTAGTTTTGAATAACTTATGTATGAAAATAAAAACACAACAAAAAGTCATTTTCATTTTCTTTTATTCTCATTTCAATCAAAAAACTAGTTCAGCAGCAGGAGCAACAACAGCAGCAGCAGCAACAGGAGGAGACAGCGCCGGTTCTCCAGTCGTCGCGTTCAACTATAGGCTTAAGTGTTACAAATGACGGTTCTTTGTCGACACCAGCAGCACCAACATCACCAGTAGCAGTAGCAATATCAGCATCAGCAGTAGCAGCAGCAGCAGCAGCACCAGCACCAGCACCAGCAACAGCAGCAGCAGCAGCATCACCAGCAGCAGTAGCGGCAGCAGCGGCCACAGATTCATGAGCAGCAGCAACAACAGAAGCAGCAGCAACAGCAACAGAGCGCACCCTAACAGCAACATCAGTGGCAGCAGCAACAGCCTCAACAGCAGCAGCATCGGCAACAGCGGCAGTAGTAGCAGCAGCAGCAGCAGCAGCAGCAGTCACAGCAGCGGCGGCACAACAATATCATCTCCATCACTAACTCGTGTAGTAAATGCAGAAGTAGCACGACCCGCAGCACTAGCAGTAGCAGCAGTGGCAGCAGCAACAGCAGTAGTTTGACATACGCGTGCCACATCATAAAACCCCATGTCACAGTTACCTGTGAGTTGATAGTCTGTAGTAGTAGTAGTAGTATCAGAGCGGTCAGTGCGGTCGATGATGAAGCTGGTGGAGGCGTGTGAGTGAGCCTTGGTTTCACTCTCCCTTATATACCCCTACTCCGCGAGATAAATCCTCTTAAACTGATTTTCAGCTGCCAACTCATCCTCACAGTAGGAGGAGGAGATTAACTTGGTGATTTTTAGATTTTGTTTAGCCTTAAGTCGCTTACCACACGCACACCTCTTGTTCAACACCAGTAGTATAGTATGTATCGGAACGGGACTATAGTTAAGTACTGTTTATTACTCAATCGACATGCAGCCAATCAGAGGCCTCCATTTGGTCACGTGACCGGAAGTGACCTACTTAGGGGATTAGTGGTGCATTCTGGGTAACCCTGCAGCCAATCAGAGGCCACCATTTGGTCACGTGACCGGAAGTGACCTACTTAGGGGGATTAGTGGTGCATTCTGGGTAACCTACTGACCTACTTAGGGGACCGGAAGTGACGTCATATGACCTAATTTAGGATCACGTGACCGGAAGTGACCTGGTGAGTCACGTGAGCGGAAGTGACGTCACATGACTTAATGGCCGACCGGAAGTGAGTGACTTCATTGAAGATCACGTGACCGGAAGTGACTTGATTGATCACGTGAGCGGAAGAAGAAGTTTTTTTGTTTAGGAAGTGAGGGTCTTTAGGATCACGTGACTGGAAGCGACGTCGTCACATGAGTGACGCTTTAAGAGACTGCGCGACTTACTAGTAAAAGAAGACGTATGAAAATAAAAACACAACAATATTTTATTTTATTTTTTTTATTTATTTTTTTTTCAATCTTGATAAACACTCTATTTTTTTGAAAAGATGCACACGCTTATTTTTTTTTTTTTCATATCTCTAAAGGACTCGTTGTCACACCGTCAGAATGCACGCGACGCTTATAATACAAGTAGCGCACGCCGTCTTTCTCTATGGTGTAGGTGACTATTTTGTTTCGCACCACTTTGAAGTTTCTATTTACAGCAATGAGAGTTTTTCGTTGGCGAAGAACATCCAAGAAGTCGTCTGGTTCCTGAGGGTTTTGTTTCTTCTGTACGCCTTTTGCACTCCATTTTTTGGATTTTCTTTCACCGGTGTCGCTGACTCGATCGTAGCAAATGTAAGTCTTAGGGTTGAGACTTAGGATCCCGTCACCTTCCCACTCCGCTTTCATAAGCCCCGAAGTTCTCAGATCGTGAAGGTACCGTCTCTCACAACATCCGCCGGGCGGCGGACACCATTCTCGCACTCTTTCCGTTTTTGTCTTCACAAAAAGCTCTAAGTGATCGTCGCACACCGCTGTCGGAAGCCACTTTCGTTTCTCTCTGAAGTACGTCTCTCTCAGGCGAGGTTTGACTAGGTCATCCAACGTGTCACCGCTGAGAGCCATGTAAAGACTGTCGGTGTCCATTTGACAAAGGGCATAATCGCGCCGATTGACGAATCTATCCAAGAAGTCGTATGTGAACTCTAACATTTTCAACTTCGCGTACTGGTATACCATGAACCCTATTTGAATAGGGAGGTTGTTCTTGACTGTTTTCGGTTGTAGTTCGACTTCAAACAGATCGGAACTCAACTCGGACGCCTTTTTGAAGCGCCACGAATTGGCCAATAGTTCGAACTTCCGACTGTCAGTGTATCTCACCGCCGTGTGTTTTTCTTTGTTGCAGATTGTTTTACCGTACGTAGCGTTTCCCATTAACTTGTAACAGTCTGACAGAATTTTCTCGTTCTCGTTCACGTCGCCACGTCTTCGCGCCGCCGTTACTTCGTCCGCGAAACCGGCAAAGGAGCGTTTAGGTAGGTATTCTACCACCAGCTGCACTTTGGTGACTATCAAACCGTGCTCTAAATACCACTTGAGAAGCGGCGTTCCCAAGAGAATATTTTTTCCGTGGTAACTCCCTATCAGACATCTCTGAGGCGTGTTCAACAGCTTTTCTTCCTGCGCAAAGTCTGACATGTGAGGGCCTATGTCCGATTTTGAAACGGTCGCGTTCTTGAAAACGGGGGTCATTTCTTCGAAGTAGTCTCGTAGGTGAGGCGGCGTAGTGATGTCCACTTGAACTAAACCGAACATTTTCTCCTCTTTCACAGCGGAAAGGATGTCGCTCTCGCTCATCGCGTTTCGAGACACTTTCAAAGCGTCAACCTTCCAGCGTTGTTGGGAGGCCTTGACCCGCTCATCTCGACGCTTCATCTCTCGCCATTCGCACTCCCACACGACGACCAGCTTGTGACCTAGCGCTTTCAAGTAAGCGCTTACTCTGGTCGTTCTGTCGCGTCTCTCCTCTCTCAGTGAAGCGCACTGATATCGGTGCGACGGTATGCACTCGTGAGCGTGGAACCAACACCCGTGAAACTGGAAAACCGTATTAGAGGCCGCGTGAAACCCGTCCACGCGAATTCTCCGACAGCCTACAACCATCTCGCCGCCGTTCAAAGCATGGCGCAGTTTCACGTCGCGGTCGTGCTCTACGAAGCGTAACCACTCCAAAGCGCTGTGAGAGTTTCTTTGCCTAATTTCGGGCTTGAACTCGGTCTCGGGCCGTCTCACCGCGTAATAGCCCGTGCAGTGCGCTTCGCTCATGCAGCGCAAGTACAGAGAGTTAGCGTCTAGTCCTAGGATGTGTTGGCACGGTCTCGCTTCTTCGCCGTACTTGTGCTCCCTTATCCGCGTGGTGCCCTTCTCGTGAAATCTATGGAAGATGATGGAAGGACCGCCGACTAGATTTTCTTTGATCAGAGCGTGGAGGACGGCGTCGAACTGGGGGAACGTTGTGAACGCGTCTTCTAGGTTTTGGAAGAGGAACCGTAAAGTCAAACCAGCGAGAGAAACTCCGTCTTTCAACATGTCAATGCCGCGATCTTGGAAAAATTTAGCGTGATTTTTCAGAGCTTCTATGAAAGGTTTGACGTCTTTGTTGTTGTAGTGGATCAAGTAGTCTTCCATAGTTTGCATCTTCTCGTCGGACCAAACTTTCTGACATGCGGCGTAGTCGGATTCGGACATTTTGACGCCCGTCAGCTCGCTGTCGAAAGCCGATCTCGGTGGCAGCGTTCTGTTTGCCAGTTTCCTGGTAGACGTCATCCATTCGTAAGGAAAGTGACCTTTCTCTTCGTTCCTGGTGAAAGCTCGCAAATAGGTCGCGTAGTTGTAACCGGGTGCCAAATAGTTGACTACGTCCAAGAAAACCGTGTGCTGTGTGTAAACCGCCAAGTATTGATTGCTTCTCTTTATGACGCTGAATTCTTGGTTTCTTCGGTCTCCGGAGGCGAAGAACGAGTGAAGGCGTATTTTGATCAGGTTCAAGTCGTAACGCCCCGAGTTGAAGCCCACGACTGGAGCTTGACGGATGTATCTCAGAAGACGCTTCTTCAGTTGAACTAACGGGTGTCTGGTCTGAGCCGCAGCGAAGCCGCCTGGAGAAGGGGTGAACGTCGCCTCCTCCAGCAGGAGAGCTTCACTTATCGCCGCATCTAACTTCGCTAAGGTCGGTCGGTAAAGTTCTAGCACAGCTTCTCCGATGACTTTGGCGTTCTCGTTTATGTGATTTAAAACTCGGTCCAACAAGGGGTCGGAATCTGCGTCGGATTCTCTGACGAAGCAGACGGGCCCCTCCCACCCCGGAAAGTCGGATGCGACGCTAGCCGACAAAGGGACGTGATCCCACAGCAGGGACACGTGCTCCGTCGACGGTTCTTTGCACGGTCTGAAGAAAGCCTCGAAATCGAAGGCGATCTTGTAAGGGTAGATTCCGGAATGTCCGTCGGGGGGAAAAATGGAGAAGTCTGCTAGCGCTTCGAAAATCATTCTCGAATTTTGGTAGATGCCACCTACGTAGCGCAACTTGACTTGTCGGCAAGAGGAAAGCTGGTTCCTGTGTCTCTTCAGCAAGAACTCGGTGGTGAACGCCGCCTTACACTTGCAACATTCGTATATGCCCGCGTACGCGTTGAAGTCCGTGACGAGAGAGACGTGCAAACCGCCTTTCGCCGTCAGGTGTAGGTTGACTTTACCTCGGGCGGCCAGAGTTCTGGAAGGCGGTCTGATCAGAGTAACGCGTCTTCTCAACTTCCGCCCCGGCACTTGACGCGACGCGGTGTAAACCGCTATCTGTACGTCAAACAAGTTCTCTAACGCGGGTAAGTCGCGGATGTTCAGACCCGGAAAGGATTCAGGTGTGGCAGCGGGACAGAACTGACGTAACAAATCTGAAGCGCGCTTGCTGGTGTTGTATAAGTGAAAGGAAATGCAGCGGAAGATGCAGAGGTTGTCCTTGTTGGGAAAATCTAACACGCCGCTTCTCTTTCCAACTCGACCGGCCTGAGTGATCCTACCGCCTATGGGGAATTCCCCCGGTCCCATGTAAACGCAAATGTTCAAATTGGTAGGAAAAAGAACGTGCCACTTGGTGTCAGCGTCGCAAAGTTTCCGTACTTCCTCGCAAGCGACGGTGTTTTCCATCTTTGAGAGGAGCTCTTCCAAAGTTTCTGAATTAGTTATAGTAGGGAGCGGTTGTATGAGAGTTGCGTTGTTCTGGGAGGCGTGAAAGTAGCGCAGTTTGCTCTTGTCTTCTCTGTGTTGTAAGAGTAAGCCTACCGAGAAACCCACTTTGTATCTGAATCTTTGTGTCAAGTGAATGCGACGCATAGTATCTACAGCGTCACTCAACTCGCCGGTTGGTAGCCTGAAGTTTGTTACACTCACGCGAGTCCCGTGCATCCTGACGCCCGTTTGTATCGCAGGCCAATTCGCCGTGAACGTTTCCTCCCCGTTCGGTACAGCACATATGCGCGGAGGGACGGTCACCCCGTCCAGAGATTCGCGTCGACAGGCGATCTTTCGGCAATCGCCTTCGCCGCATAGAGGGCAAAACTTAGGTACTACTCTACAATTTTCTACGTGTCTCTCGTGGTTGTACGGTCTTTTAAACATTTAGAAACACTTTTCGCATACGTACTGTGTCATGTTTTTTTTTTCACTCAGTTACCAACTACTTAGCCGTCTAACTATCTATCTATCTATCAATCTATCTGTCTATCTATCTATCTATTTATCTTTCTGTCTGCTGTCTGTGTATCCGTCTGTCTGTCTCATACAGCGTACGTCAAACGCTGTGTGTGTGTGTGTGTGTGCGCGCGTGAGCGTTGAGCGTCTCTCATTCCGAATCTATGCCGAGATATTTCAGAATGATCTCTGTTTTGTCATCCAACTCTTTGAGCGCTCTGGCGGACAGCGTCACTCCCTGCTGTGTGGGTTTTTTGTCAGGACCTTCGTACTTGCGCACGTGGACGAGGTTCTTACCGCTGTAGTAGCTCACAGCTGCGTACACTTCGCTCTCCTCATCCAGCACTGCGAACCAGGGGGTGTGATTAGGTTTTCCTTGCGCGGCCGCTGTGTCGCGTATGCGCACCACTGCGCGGATATCGGCGATGCGTGCTATGAGCTCGCGCAGCGCGTCGGCCGTGAAGTGCACTCGCTTGCTTCTGGTCAGAGACGCCTCTTTCACCTGGCCGTCTTTTGTGTAGCGCGGCCTCCTAGACAGTCTAGCCACGTCCTCCCAGATCTCCAGCGTCAAAGCTCCGTCTAAGCAGAACTCTAACCCGAGAGGACGGGAGAAGGTTTTCTCTGCTTCTTCTCGTCCATCTCGTTCTTTTTCTTGTATTTTTCTCTTCTTACTAGGCCTTGTTGTTCTGGAACTCACCTTAGAACGTTTCACACCCGCAGGATGAGTAACACCATCAGCGTGAGCTGAATCAGCAGCAGAACCGATAGCAGGAGCAGCGTCAGCGCTGGTGGTATCCGAGGCCTCGTTGTTGGAACAGCGCAGCCACACGCCGTCGGTGCTGAGTGTAGCGGTAGAAGATGAAGCGCCGCCGCCCTCGTAAGGTGGCGGTGAGGGCAGTCGCCACGGACCGGACGGGACGCTACTAGTGGAGGAAGTGAGGTCGAAAGGTCGAAGAGGGAAGCCGAAAAACGTACCGCCCACCCCTTTCCCTTCGGGTTGTTCGTACGCCTCGTCGTCAGCGTCGTTCTCTGTCTCACCCTGTTGCTGCTCCTCCTCCTCTTCTTCTCGGTTTAGGGGCTGAGTGTCCGAATAGCTGTCACTCTCAGCGCGAGCGGCGTCGAGGGCGTCAGTCGATGTAGTGGTGGAGGAGAGGGGCTGTGCAACGTGCGGCAGGTCATCAAAGTCATCAACAGTAGTGGGGAGGTAAAAACCCGGTTGCCAGTACTGCGCTGTGCCAGGAGCGTTGTCGTCAGTAGTAGTAGCGGTAGCAGCAGGTGCAGCAGAAGCAGCAGCAGCAGCAGCAGCAGGCGCAGCAGCAGACGCAACAGTAGCAGGCGCAGCAGCCTCAGCAGGCGCAGCAGTAGCAGGCGCAGCGGTAGCAGGTGCAGCAGCAGCAGCAGCAGCCGCAGCAGGCGGGGCGGCAGTAGCAGCGGCAGCGCGCTTAGCAGCAACGTGTACCGTCGCGAGTGTAACAACGTCGCTAGCACGACGACTACTACCAGTAGTACTACTACTACTACTACTACTACTACTAGTACTACTACTGCTACTACTACTGCTACTACTACTACTACTGCCGCGAGCGCTCGCTACAGCGGGAGGGTGATAAGACCAAGCGGCTGCGGCGGTAGTCTCATGTTCAGTAGCAAGAGGAGGCACTGACGCTAAAGGAGAGCTGTTCCGCGTAGTCTTCTTGTTCTTGAACGACGCTAGAAGTTGTCTTTTGCTCATGGTGGTGACTGTAGAGAGCAGCAAAAGAATGAGTGAGTGAATGGAGGTTTCCAGACCCCTTATATACGCCTTCTCGCTTCTAGAGCTAAGCTACTTACTGACCCTGTTCAGCTGCCGCCGGCTGGCCGGCGGCCATTCACAAAGAGAAACAAAAGACATAAGGCATGACGTTTTCAGCTGGATCCCTTTCCCCCCTTTTGAGAGATCGACTGTCATGAGCTAAGCCGCTTACCACCCTGTTCAGCAATTCAACGCGCATTAGCTGTATAAAGGATTAAGCGGTTGCTGCCGTCGACTGACCGGCGGCCATTCACAAAGACATAAGGTATGACGTTTTCAGCTGGATCCCTTTTTTGAGGGATCCACTGTCATGAGCTAAGCCACTTACCACCCTGTTCAGCCATTCAGCGCGCGTTAGCTGTATAAAGGATTAACGGTGACGAGCTTAGAGTGTGTATACAAAAAAAAACTACAGGAGGCGTGTGGCGTGAAGCAGGACCCCCCTAAGACGAACGTGTCTGTCTGTGAGTAGAGGCGTGTGCATGTGGTGAGCGACTTAAGTGTAAGACAAAAATCACCACCTCCTGCCGTGGTGAGTAGACCGGGCCGGCCAGGCGGCGGCGGCCGGCTAGTTCAATAGGGAGGGGTGACAGCTGACTAAGGCTGTGCATGAAAAAAATCCGATTTTCACCTGACCTCTGACGTTTGTTACAATGAATGTCAGAGGGAGGGAGACGTCCTCAGGTAGGGGGTAGGAGGTAAGGCTAATGGATGAGGAAGAAACACCGTTTTCAGCTGGTCTCCACGGATAGCGATGACACACCCCTCGTCATCTAAGCTCTTAAGGAGCGGAGCGGCTGAAAAAGCGTCATGCGGACAGGTCGCTACACAGCTGGAGTGCTGTTGGAAATGGGATTAAACTCCCTCTGTATAAAAAGCTCTGATTTCTGTTGGAAAAAAAACATATCGCCTCTGACCACAGTAACGTCTACTACCACCACCGCCGCCACCACCGCCGCCGCCGCCGCCGCCGCCGCCGCCGCCACCGCCGCCGCCGCCGCCGCCGCCGCCGCCACCGCCAAGACGAGACGAGATGGCTCAAGCTATTCCACTTTCAAGCTCGCCTTCACCGCCTTGTCCACCTGAAAAAAAGTTAATGCGGCTTGACGACGTGAGACGCGCGAGGCAGACCGATGGGGAGAACAGAGAGGTAGGACAGCGGCGGTTAGCCTATAGCGACGCCTTGCTTCGTCAACTAGGTAAAGAGTTGAGCGGCTGTTGGAGAGAGTTGGGCAGTAGCTTAAAAGTTACCGCCGCCCGTATGGATGCTCTAGTAGAGCGCAGTGTCAAGACACCGGAGGAGCTGTGTACGGCGATGTTCCGAGTCTGGTGGGGTGAAACCCCGCATCGTCATAGATGGGGAGAGCTCGGTCGCGTCTTCACCCGCATTAGACGCGTGGAACTGTTGGCTCAGTGGATGTCCCTTCTCCACAGACAGGGGTTGGATTTCGAAAACCCCGACTCGCGCGCGATGCATAAGCACTTGGGCACCCTCGGCAGACGTCTAGGTAGCAGGTGGAAAGAGGTGGGGGACCATTTAAAATTGTCGCCTGAGAGGTTAGATAAGATCGCTGAAGAATGCGAATACGGAGGAAGTCCCGCTGAGTGGGCCTTCCGAGTGTTGAAAATGTGGCAAGATGAAGCTGACGGTGCCGGCGGTACACCTTTTGAACTCCTTCGAGTGTTGACTGAGGACATGGGAAAGTTTGACCTCGGCATCACGATATTACTTGACTTTATCAAGCAAGAAACAACGAGAACGACGGACATGTGAATTGTTGTGTTTTATTTTCATACGTCTTCTTTATTAGTAAGTAAAAAAAAAAAAATATCATAACAATTAAGAAGCGCGCCCTCTTAAAGTGTCACTTCCTCCAGTCGCAGCTGATCGCCTCATCGAAGCACGTGATAAACAAAAAAAAAACGAAGAGACACGCTTCTTCCTCTCGAGAGGAAGAAGCGTGTCTCTCGATTGAAATCTTTTTCTTTTCTTTTTTTCTTAAAAGAGACAAACGCCCCTTAGAGTGCCCCCCCACCCCCCTAGAGTGCCCCCCTCCCCCCTCCCCCCCTCCCCCCCACCACTCGCCCCATGCATCCTAAAAGCGCCCCCCTCCCCATGCATCTTAAAGGGGCCCCCCTCCCCCCCTCCCCTCCCCTCCCCTCCCCCCCCTTATACACTCTAAAGAACGCTTCTACCTAGTTCAATAAGTCACTTCCAGTCGCTCGTAAAACAATAAAAAATGAAAAAAAAAACAAAAAAACTTATATCGTAGTGTTTTTTATTAGTTTACCGAAAAAAATAAGAGACTCGCCTCCTCCTCTCCTTCTCCTCCTCCTCCTCCTCCTCCAAAAAAAAAGATATCACATTTTAAAGCCCGTGACCCCTTAAAGACGCTCATCTCTTCATTAAGTCGCGTGACGTCACTTCTTCTTCTGGTCACGTGATCAATCAGGTCACTTCCGGTCACGTGATCCTCAATCAGGTCACTCACTTCCGGTTGGCCATTAGGTCATGTGACGTCACTTCCGGTCACGTGACTCATCAGGTCACTTCCGGTCACGTGATCCTAAAGTAGGTCACTTCCGGTCCCCTAAGTAGGTCATATGACGTCACTTCCGGTCCATAAGTAGGTCATATGACCTCACTTCCGGTCACGTGACCAAATGGCGGCCTCTGATTGGCTAACTAGGTCACGTGACCTCACCACTAATCCCCTAAGTAGGTCACTTCCGGTCACGTGACCAAATGGAGGCCTCTGATTGGCTGCAGGTCGATTGAGTAATAAACAGTACTTAACTATAGTCCCGTTCCGATACATACTATACTACTAACACCCCTCCCCTGTAGTTTTTTGTATACACACTCACTCCCCATGATCCCATAATCCTTTATACAGCTGATGCGCATTAAACCAATTACACCAATTATTACAGTCGGTACTCTGTTTGAACCACTCCTCTCATGTCGATTGATCAGAGGTGGAGGGATCCAGGTGAAAGTGGGATCTTACCGCACACACGTCTAAGGGGAAGGGAGAGGGGTTAGTTGCACTCATCACCCCCTGTAGTTTATTGTATACACACTCACACCCATAATCCCATAATCCTTTATACAGCTGATGTGCATTACACCAATTATCACAGTTAGGACACTCTTCTCATGTCGATCGATCAGAGGTGGAGGGATCCAGGTGAAAGTGGGATTTGGGTTTTGTTTCTCTTTCATCATCATACACCAGGTGAAAACGGGATTAGATCGCGCTCTCATCACTCATATAAAAGGCCTGCATTTACTTTCTTTCGACACACACTTTCACTACTACTACTACTACTACTACTACAACAACCACCACCACCACCACCGCCGCCGCCGCCGCCGCCGCCGCTGTCGCCGCCGTCGCCGCCGTCGCCGCCGTCACTTACACTCCAGGAGGAAATCCGAGCTGAGTCCACCTTTTTCTTATTTTTCTTTTTTAGCTTTTTTTTATTCTATTTTCACTCTTTTTTTTTGGAGAGAAAAATATGGCACTCAAGAGGACCCACGGACAAGTCTCTCCTCCTCCTTCTCCACCCCTTGTCTCCCTAGCTATTTTTTTATCTGAAAGTAGTGAACGTCACATACTTCAGAATCACGCTTGTCTTGAAGCGTATGAGATTCTCATGAAAAGCAAATGCGCGGGAGGCACAAGAAGAGCAGAAAAGGAAAACATAGAGAAATGGCCAAGAGCTGTCTTCAAAGAACAGTCTTTAGTCCGGCAATGTTTGATAGCCACCCTAAGCAAACCCACTCGTTGGGCGTTTCATGAAAACAAAGCCCATTCCTCCTCCCCCTACTATAATACTGTGAATATAAGTGCTATGAAACGATTCGACTACCACATCGGTTATTTGGGGGTGACCGCGGCTCCCACTCGGTGGGTGCGCGTGGTGGTCGATGTGAACACGATCTTGAAATGTTTCGACGTCGTCACTTGTTATCCTGCGTATTACAGTGCAACCGAACTGAAGAAGAAAGGGACGCATCCGTTTAAAGCATACGCTCCAATTTGAATGGTTGAATGGGTGCACTATATATACATACGAACCTCAAATTATGTTAAGTCATTATTATATAAAGAAGGAGTTAGTATTTAAATCAACCCTCCAAACAAGATCGCAAGCGGAACTCGTGGCATTATCGTGTCAAAACTCGAGAATTTTCATTTGTCATTTCTTGTAGTAAAACTTGTAAAATAAGGTCTTCATTCTACTTGTGGTCAAACTCAAGAAATACAGGTCACCATTGAACATATCACTAGGAGCATTCACTATTCTCGAGAATCTCCCGTGTCTCTCTTGTGCATACAGCTTGTTTCCAGGGAAATACGAACATTTCTAACTTGTGTCATTCTTGAGTTCTATTTGGAGGGAATCTAGATTACATTCTTGTATATTAGGGCCCTTTAGTGACGGGACTATCATTCTGCAAATGTTATTCAGCATTGCCATGTTGCATATTATTATAAACATATAAAATAAAAATATAATTTAACATCCTGCCATCAGATTTCCTGGCACCCGTCACCAATTGAAAAATGAGTTTTTACCTGTGGTGGTGTCGTTGTAGTCCTCATATCCGAAATCTAAACAAAAAATATAGTAAATGCAAACATCATCAATTGGTAAAATAAGATCATTCCTTGTATGTTTTGATTAGTAAAGCTGTTCTGTGCTTACAAAAGTTACAATTGGCTTTGGGCACCAGAGGCAGGGGGCCTTTTTAAAAAGCAGCACGTACATGTGCTCATTGTTAAACTTAGCTCTAAAAGGTAACAATAAGATAAATGCATTACTTTTGCCTTTAATGAGAAACATACTTAGGCTAGACTTATTACCACCACAAACTGATAAATGAATGCTTACAGTCTTCAAACCAGTTTTCCCAGCTGTCCGAGTCTAATAATGAAAGTAAAAAGAATATTTACATTAGTACTATCCCTGCAAACAAAATCTCAAGTGGAACTCGTGCCATTCTTGAGTCTGGACTAGTGCCATTCTTAAGATTTTTGAACTTTTTTTGAATATTCACGGGAATTTCTTGTTTTTTGAAAAAGTTTTAACTTGTGTCATTTGCCCAAGTTGCACATGTTCAATTCCCGTGTTAATTTTGTGAATAGGAAATGTTCATAATTCTTGGGAATATCTCGTTTCTTTCTTGTGTTATGGTGACTTCCTTGGATTCATGAATCTTCAATTCCCGAGTTCTGTTTGGAGGGTGAGGTCTGAACGGTAACAAAAAAATAGATACCCTCAATACATTACTGTTGTTTTTAAGGAGAATCATACTTAGGTTAGACTGATTACCACCACAAACTGATAATTGATTGATTACATTCTACGAAGAAGTCATAAAAGTCGTCCAGCTCTTATAATGAAAGAAATATGAATGTTTACATTACTATTATGGTATTATTATTTTGATACTGCTGGAATCTATAAACATTGCTAACACAGTGTAAGAAAAGGAGCCCTGTGGATGAAATGTCGCCTTAATAAAGCAACAGTTGCCATCATAGTGCATCAACTGCGGGCCTTAAAACACATGTTCTACCTAACACGATGCGGAGGGTTTCTCTAGAGAATGGAATTCACAAGTACCGTAAAACCTTGGTTATAAGCTGAATTTGAGTTTGGGAGTAAAAATTCGACTTATAATAAAAATGTTAGAAATTTGTTTTCACTATGTTCCTACATTATTAAAACCTCGCCTATAAGCCGAATTAGAGTTTGGGGCTTATAATTCAGCTTATAGCAGATAAAAACACTAAATAAAATTTGGCTTATAACCGAGGTTTTACGGTAGCTAGGATTTAAAGCATGAAAGAAAGATAATATTTACCATATCGCTCGTGCCTATCCACGGTCTCCCTTTTCTGAAAGGTAAAGAAGAACCTTTACCACTTTTGATTACAGTATGGTAATATGGGTCGTCATCAAACATGTAGTATGGATGTGTCTCGAAAACTTGGGCCAATGTAAACGTCTGTAAACAGGTGCCATCTTTGAACGGGTGCCATCTTGGACAGGCTTGATAGAAAATGGTTTATTATGGAGATGTAAATGGGCTGAAATGGTTAATATATGTTATAACATGTAAATTAGTAAATTAAAGCCCATTTATCTTCATCTGCCCTAAATTAACCGTTTTCTATCAAGCCGGTCAAAGTTGGCACCCAGTCAAATATGGCACACAGTCAAAGATGGCACCCGGTCAAAGTTGGCACCCGGTCAAAGATGGCACCCGGTCAAAGATGGCACACAGTCAAAGATGGCACCCGGTCAAAGACATTTACATTGGCCCATGTTCGTGAGACACAGCCATATAGCCTGGCAAGTAACTCACAGGCACTGTTCTTCCCTCATGTAGAATGAAGTACATGTGTGTGATTCATCATCTAAAGTTGTAGATTATAGTTAATTAAGTTTAAGATTATAGAAATACTATTGAACTACCTGAATAGCCTTGGCCTGAGTGTACTGAAGGCCCAGCAACATCACAAAGACAGTAACGAGATACTTCATTCTGCAAGTTAAACCCGCAGATCTTACTGCACGTCCAGTAACAGTGAGAGTGCAGTCGGGACAGGTACTCAGCCCTATATATAGGGGCGCTGGGGGTTTAAGTTGGTGTGTCCTGTGGATGAAATATAAAAACTAACCCGTCTGAGGTTGCCGAAGATCTAGTTCCAAGTCTCGAACAAAAGCAATTACAAACACAATTTTGGAGATAAGTGGACAGACCTTACTTTGTGTGTGGTTTCCTCGACAGCTCACTTCCAAGTCCTGATAAACCGTGTCCTTATAGATGTGGTGGTTACACACAATATGTGGAGTACAGAGGGCTTAACCCTTTAAGGGTCCCATAGTGCTTTAATGCATTATGGCCTTTGCCATCATGATTCAAATAAATGCAGCCCTGGGAATTAACCCACCAGTACTGCATTCAATTCACCGATACAGGGTAAATACACTCCTAAAGAGTCTGCGTAATGTATGGTGTAACCAGCTTGAGTCAGTATCATAACAAGAGAGTAAGCACTATAAAGCACTGTGCAGCATTTAGAGGATTACCTTTAGTCTACTGATGCTACAGTCCCACGGTTCCTCAGCGCTGAGAATAATGCACTGAGGTGAGCTTTAGAAAACAAGCTCTCTGGCTGCCAAGTCTCTGTTTATGCTGCACAATTGCCCCATCCATGGTAGAAGAACATCCCCTCAACCATTCTATATACATATTGTATATAAATATATGATAGTTAGTATATGGAAGAGTAGACCTAGCACTTGGTCTTAATAGTTGGGTAGGAAGCAGGGGGTCCCATGCACCCAAAGACTATATTTTTTTAACTTACATTTTAGGAATCCTGAATATCTCTAGTTATGGAATATCTTCGTACCCAAGGAGAAATCCTGTCCCATCAGGGTCATTGGCGGCCATCTTGTCGGCCATCTTGGCTTTTTCATGAATTATTAGTAAAACCTAACTTTCTCTATAGATTTCGAACCGTTTGAGCTACATGCATGAAATTTTTATATGAGGCACATAACTAATCCCACTATGTACACAAACAACCATTTTGACCTTGACCAAGGTCAAGGTCATGAGAATCGACATTGAACTTGAAAATTTACCAAATTACGTCATTTGACCATGTATCAACTGCTGTCAACACTTTATCAATGGCATTTTCTCCATCTTAGGATTCTTGTATGAAGAAGACATCAATATCAAGCTATTCAGTTCATTGGAATTGAGATTAGATGAGATTTTGCCATAGTAACCAGGTGGAGGACTAGACCAGTGATACATCCTGGCCTGTATTTCCAGGCAGCCTGTTAATTCAGGCTGCCCAGGCTGGTTTAACAGGCCGGGAGTCTTTACAGGTAGGGTGTTTGTACAGGTTGTTCACACTCTCCCAGCACATAACCCTGGTACAGCAGGCTGGGGCTCAGGCTTTCACACCTTCTCCAAGCAGAGGCAACTGTTATGCATGCTCTTATGGTTGTCCCATCAGATAAAATACCAATTTAAACATGTAATTATTCAAAAATGCAGTGGACCAGGCACTGACTGCATCCATAAGTCGGAAGGTGATGTACTGATCTATATCCTATATATGAGTTTATTCTTAGCAAATATCACATAAAAATCGCAAATATGATTATATAAAAGCTATAGTAAAAACACAGTCCTGCTTAAGAACAGCCCTGTATTCCAGGCTGAGTGACCTGTGAAAACGGACTGGGTGTGTTATGCAGGCTGTACTGTAAGTCCAGGCAGTCTTCCACCTGGTAACAATGCATTTTCAATTATCCGTATATTTCAGGATTTAGGCGTAGAAAACATGTAATTGGCTCTGGTATGCCAGCTCCTCATGTTCCATAGATTATTTTGGGCACACATATCCATCTCAATAGTAACTGTGAGAATTAGCTGCAACTATGACCTTGACCAAGGTCAAGGTCACTTAATTGACCTAGGATTTGGATAAATCATCAAATGTGCACCTAATGACCTCTCAAAGCAATGTTAGAGTGTTGAATTATCACAATATTTTCTTTAATCATTTCTTTTTATTAGACACATTTCATGAACATATCTATATCATTAAAACATAGTTTATATACTTTTTTGCCATGACAACCATTTGTCACCATCATAATTCTGCATGGTAACAACAGCTTTCCATTATTGGACATATTGCAATTTTGCCAACAATATAACATGTTTTCTCAAAGATAGTGGATTCCCATTGCTTATTATTGCTTATCTATTTAGACAATATATGCTCTGATATATATTACCTTTATCAAGGTCAAGGTCACTTGAAATGACAGTAAAGGTTGGAAATCAATAATTGAGTGCTTATCGCCCTGTGAGAAGGAGCCAAAACATGAATCTACCAGTGTCCATCTTTGCTGTCCAAGTATACTTCCTAGTATATTAAAGGGAGAGCCTTTGGTTATCCCGTGAGCATATCCTCAGCACTTCCAAGAAGCTGGTTGCCACTGGCGGTGGAGCCTCGGTGTCCGGTAGGGCTCTGGTGGGTGGGATGCCGCCCGGTGGACCCGTGGGCAGTCAGTGTCACCCGTGGTCACGGCCACCGTTCCAGCACAACCACCTGATTAGGGATCTATTTGTCCCTGGATGGGTGAGGGGTGCTCTCCTGTATCTACACAGACTGTGGGTGGTGGTGCATTTTCTGGAGGAGTGTTGCAATGGGCTATAGATACAAAGAGGAGTATGTAGTTTTACAGCATTGACATTGCTGAATGGTATAAAATCCCCATGTTCAATGCCTTTCATGTGTAAAATGCAATTTCTAGGTGGAAGCTTCTTTGACTCTAGTCCTTTTGACCAACCACCATTGTCACTCTTGAATCTCTTTGAATTCTGCATGACTAACCACCACAACACTATTGCTATGTTATAATTTGTCAATTATCTTGACTTGAAGGCAACATGGCGGCACAGGGCTAGACGCGGTGAAACGGCCTCCTGGTAAAAACTGACGCAAGACTAAGTTATTTCAGTAGAACCTTGCCAAAAGTTGGCATAGTGCAAGATATTAGTATCTAGCACCCACTGGAGCACCATTTGAGACCATTTGAGGAATTATGTCGACAAAAAAGCAGAAAAAAGATCTGCTCGCACATGGAGCTAGCACGTTTGACATTGTCATGGCCGTCAACGGCTTGGGCGAGAGAGTGTCAGAACAGGAACGTGTCACTGGAGGGCTCTTGGAGACCTTAGCAGGCATAAATAGCACCCTGCAAACGATTCAGGATAATGCCAACACAACAAAGGACGGATTGGGCGAGATTACTTCACGTCTAGAGACGAACGAAAAGGGTTTGGAAGACGTGTCAACTACCCTCGGCAACATGGAAAAAACACTGAAGTCAATCAACGAGACGTCAATGGCGCAGACACGGGTCTTGACAGATCACACGCTTTGACAAGGCTGACTCACTGTACAGGAAGAAAGTGGTAATTATCGAAGGTTTCCCTGAAAACAAAGACGAGCACCCTAAACAAGTTGTGAGTAATTTACTAAGGGACACTGGCGTAGGATTCGGCATGGAAAGTGTCGAAAGCGTGCAACGTATCGGCCCCTTTCAAGCCCCGCGAGCTATCCAAGATGGCGGAAACAACAACAAACGCCGGACGAGACCGATCAGGTTTGAGTTTATAAAAGCGAACCTAAAGTCTGAAATGATGCGTAGTCTCAAAAACCTCAAGGGAAAAAAGCTGTGGAAAAACGTATCCATAGGGGACGAGCTTGACGAAGACGAGAGAAGGCAATTCATGGACCTCTGCTGGGTCGGGGCTTGCGACTGCCGCTCCAACTGCATATCCATTTGTTTGTGTTGTTCAACATCCTGTTGACCCTGTTGATACCAGCAGGGATCAGGGCGATTTGCTCCCCTGTACCTCAACCCTGAGGGGAGAAGTGTCCTGTGGACGCCTCTAGCGGGGCTGCTGCTAATCCCTCATGCCTCGACCCTGAGTAGAGAGGGGTCCATTTGCTGCTTGGATTCCATACTGGTAGCCTGCCACACCGGGGAGCAGGGCATCAGGCCAGGGCCAGCCCGCCTGTGCCTCAACCAGGTTGGCAGGCACCTGCGACTCCTGGTGTGATGAACTGGGGGCACCCGTTGCCATAGGGGAACCTGGGAACTGGCCGCCTCTAGTCTCCCGTCCCTCAACCAGGATGGCCAGGGGGAATGAAGGAGCATGTCCCCTGCCCACTTCCTCTCATCAGCGCTGTGTGACACCTCGCACACCTGGACCACTGGCTGGGTGTCACTGGGCACTTCGGAGAGGCTGTCGTGATGTATCACAACCTGTCCAAGCAGTGTGGTAGTGTGGTCCCCAAAGGAAGAGACCTGTTCCTCACCCAAGAACACTTGGACCTCAGGCTCCTTGTCCCCCTGTGAGTCACCTTCTCCCTCTGCAAAGAGCACGGAGGTCGCCCTTGTCTTTTCCCACCCGAATCACTGAGGTGGCAATGCAGGTGGGACTCCCCCTTCCAGGGACTCGGCCACCAGTACAACACGGGGCTAAGGGGTGCTGTGCTGTCCTCCTTTACCAGAGAGGTGTGAGCAACCACTTACACCTTCGCAGGGGAAAGGAAGATGTTGGGTCTCGCTGGGGGCCAGCTAGCAGTTTCTCCAACTCCACACACCACTTTGCAGGGGTAGCGGGAGACAACTGCCACTGCAGCCCATCCCCACTCTCTTCAGGGAGTGACTTCCTGGACCCAATGCCTAAGGGTCGTACGGCAGCAGACTGTTCCGCGGTGGACTCTCCCTCCCCTTCTTCTATTTGTTGGGTGGAGAGCAGAGTCCCTGTCTCCCTGTTGGAGGATCCCTATCCCCCTCTGAGAGGGGGAGGTCCACTTTGTTAGCATCTGTCTTACAATTGGCGGAGCCGGGTGACGCGACCACCGACGTCACTTCCTCCGGCGTTCAGGTAGCGGACATGTGTGTGGTTCAGGACTACAGTCATCAGAGGGTGGGCAAGAAAGTCCTGAGCGCCCTCCTGTGTCAGCTGCTGGATAGGCAAGGGGCAGGAGGCTGTGCTAGTCAAGAGGAGGGACCTGCAAGGTGGGGTTTCACCCCCTTCCGTCGGACAGTCTTACCACTCTGCTTCATCCCTCCGGCCATTGGGGTCGGGGGGTTGCCTGCATATCCCTACGCTCATCCTCATCCTATGAGGGGAACTTCTTCTTCTTAGACTGCCTCCCCTGCGACCTGGAGGCCATGCCTGACCCGGTCAGTCGTGGTTGTGCTGGAACGGTGGCCGTGACCACGGGTGACACTGACTGCCCACAGGTCCACCGGGCGGCGTCCCATCCACCAGAGCCCTACCGGACATCGAGGCTCCACCGCCAGCGGCAACCAGCTTCTTGGAAGTGCTGAGGATTATGCTCACAGGATAACCAAAGGCAACTAGGACGTATACTTGCAGCAAAGATGGATACAGGTGGATTCATCTCTTTATGGAGCTCATTTAAGGTGAAAAGTTCAATGTTCTTAACTACGTTTTAGCTCCTTCTCACAGGGCGATAAGCACTCAATTATTGATTTCCCAACCTTTATTGTCATTTTATGTGACCTTGACCTTGATAAAGGTCATATATATCAGAGCATTCATTATCCAAAAAGATAAACAATAATAAGCAATGGGAATCCACTATCTTTGAGAAATTCCTGAAAATATGTTATATAGTGGGAAAATTGCAATATGTCCAAATGGAAAGCTGTTGTTACCATGCAGAATTATGATGGCAACAAATGTACATAAACTATGTTTAAATGATATAGATATGTTCATGAAATGTGTCTAATAAAAAGAAATGAATAAAAGAAAATATTGTGATAACACTCTAACATTGCTTTGGTCAAGGTCATAGTTGCAGCTAATTCTCACAGTTACTATTGAGATGGATATGTGTGCCCAAAATAATCTATGGAACATGAGTAGCTGGCATACCAGAGCCAGTCACATGATTTCTACGGCTAAATCCTGAAATATACGGATAATTGAAAATGCATTGTTACTATGGCAAAATCTCATCTAATCTCAATTCCAATGAACTGAATAGCTTGATATTGATGTCTTCTTCATACAAGAATCCTAAGATGGAGAAAATGCCATTGATAAAGTGTTGACAGCAGTTGATACATGGTCAAATGACGTAATTTGGTAAATTTTCAAGTTCAAGGTCGATTCTCATGACCTTGACCTTGGTCAAGGTCAAAATGGTTGTTTGTGTACATAGTGGGATTAGTTATGTGCCTCATATAAAAATTTCATGCATGTAGCTCAAACGGTTGGAAATCTATAGAGAAAGTTAGGTTTTACTAATAATTCATGAAAAAGCCAAGATGGCCGACAAGATGGCCGCCAATGACCCTGATGGGACACGATTTCACCTTGGGTACGAAGATATTCCGTAACTAGAGATATTCAGGATTCCAAAAATGTAAGTTAAAAAAATATAGTCTTCGGATGCATGGGACCCCCTGCTTCCTACTATACTATAAAGGGATATCCCAGTGTCTACGACAGTGACATGGTGTTTTTTGCCTGAACTAGTTTTTCAATGGTGCTGCCACCTAGGACTATATGTGGGTACTTATGGTTGATAGGTGGTTACGCTGGCACCATATGGTATATAAGATTGGGTTACCAGACCTATAATGTTTTGCACATTGCCCTGCAAACACAATCTTTAGCGGAACTTGTGCTATTCTTGTGTCATAACTCGAGAATTTGAGGTTTCTGGTAATTTGCATGAGCAAAACCTGGGAAATACACATCATCATAGGTCACTAGGAATGTTCACTATTCTTGAGAATCTCCTGTGTCTATCTTGTGTATACAACTTGTGCGTTTCCCAGGAAATATGAACGTTTCTAACTTCATTCGTGTCATTCTTTAGTTTTGTTTGGAGGGATTGTACCTCACCATTTTTGATGAAATGTTTGTTGAGAAAATAGGCTCCCCTAGATGGCCATAATAACAGGTGTTCTACTTTGAAATGTCAATATTTCAAAATCTAGCCTATGAACCATCTCTTTTTTTTGCTACCCCCTGCAAACAAATCTCAAGCAGAACTCATGCTATTCTCGTGTCAAAACTAAATTTTTTTAGAACGTTTTATAAACGTTTTCTGAACGTTTTAAAAAAAAAGTTCTTGTGTTCTATTATGTGTCATTTCTTGTAGTAAAACTTGTAAAATACAGGTCTTCGTTTTACTTGTGGAATTCAGGAAATTCAGGAAACTCAGGAAATGCACGTCATCATTGAACATGTCACTAGGATCATTCACTATCCTGGAGATTCTCCCGTGTCTCTCTTGTGCATACAGCTTGTGCGTTTCTGGAGAAATGCAGACGTTTCGAACATGTGATTCTTGAGTTCTGTTTGGGGGGTCGTCATGATGCATGAATGCAGCCCTGACTAATACTCACCAGGGCTGCATTCAAACATCATTCCGACCCTACAAGGTTGATACTATCTGCATACTTCACAGTACAGAGTACATTGAAGCACTATGCTGCCCTTACAGTGTTATCATAATGTCTGCTGTCAGAACGTTACATAATTCGGCGGTCTAGGGTTCATGCTGAACATGAAAGTAAAACCGATGTTACCCACAACAACCTTGACCTGGAGACATTGGTAAGGCCATAGAAAAGCAGGTGTGTTTCAGGTTACATGATCTAAAAGTCTAGGTAGCTATGTCGGATTCCTTTTAAACCTAAAAAAACAATCAATTAACCAGGAATCAATGAATTGACTGGCAAACTCGAGTGCTGACTTACTGGCCAATGCCTAGACTCGTGGTGCCTCAACTCAAATCTAAAATACCCAAACATGGCCAATAATTGTGTTTTTTTAATTTTCAAAATTGGATAACATTTTCTAGGGTAGGCTTTGTTTTGCTAGGTAGGATCGGGTAACTTGAAACATACCTTTTATGTTTTGGCCTCACACAAACTGAATAGGAAGGAGAGGGTCATGCATTGTGTGTCAGTGTCTATGTGGAGGTATGAAGGGACCCATACAGGATTGTACCAGAGGTATAGCGATGACTCTGGTTTCTCCGTATGGGCGGCCATGTTAGTTCTGACCTTGCGATCTATCCTGAGACTTAGGCAGTGACCAGACACTCACACACCATAGTTCCCGGGGAACAGGCTGCAATACGGGAGCAGAACCAAGGTCTCACGAGATTGCTGATGTCAGGGAACACTGTGGCTGCGGGAACAAGTCCGATCCTGGTAGAGGCCTTTAGACCTGACCATGTTGGTGCTGGGGTGGGTGGACATACCCACCTGGCTGCTAGTCATCATGGCCTGCATCGTCCTGATCCGCATAGTAAGCACAGTATATTTTACCCTCAATTACCCTGTACTTGGTTTATAACACTTATACAGCGAATTACTTACACCATATAGATTTACTATTTATTTCATGGTGAATACGGCACTCCCATTGACTTAACCAAGGAAGGCCGTATTTAACACCCCGGTGAAATAACCCTTGTCCGTATTTAATGGCCTGTCAAATCATCAAAATTGTTGATTTAACCACTATAAAATTGGTTTTTTTAGAGCAATTAAGTGGACTTTTGACAAATATTGTTAATAAGGACATGAAATAAACACAAAGGAACACTCGTAGAGTTCCCCACTGAGGGTTATTTCACTCGTATGATATAACATATTCAAGGGATTTATTCACCCTATATGTGTTATTTCATTTTCAGGTACAGCTCAGTCATTCCTAGACGTAAATCAGTTCGCGTTTTGGGGAACATGCTGAACTTTGTTTCTCAGGTGAGTTATAGCGAAGAATACATGAATAAATGTGTGGTCACTAGAATAGCGAATTCCTTTGAAAAGAAAAGGTTTATTGACAAAAAGATATATATAAAAGTGCCATGTTGGTCAGAAGAAATATTTACAAATTGATAAAATATCAATTAATTGATGCATCAATATTTAACATATATCCATCGCCGTTAAACATTTGTGTACATGAGACATGTCAAAATAAAACAATAAAATACCAATTGTGCTATACCTATTGTCCTGCATAGTAACGATAAAATGTAAGAAGTAACGGCAAAATGCAGTGCTGCATTGAAGGGTTGGTATAATGCAGCTCCGGTGAATTAATCGCCAGCATTGAGTTAAATTGACAAATGTTATTGCCTGGCTTCCCATCTGGAAAGGTTAAAAGGGAACGATGACTCTCGCCTCTATAGCCGAATATAGGCAATAATCTGCTATTCAATAGGTGACAATGCTTAGCCCCCCCCCCCAAAAAAAAAGGTTTGTTTCAGGTCACCCGACCGACCAAATTAAAACAGAGCCGACCCTACTTTTGTATGCAATTTTGAAGAATTTTTTATATTTTTTTACACTATTTTAATGTTTACAAAAGATTTTTTTTTCTCCATTTTTACACTTTTTTTGGTATCGAAGAGGGAATGCAAAAAAAAAGAAGTAAAAATGACCTACCGGCCCTAGATTTTCATCCCATGTTACCTGAAACAAACCTTTGTTTTATTCGGCCCTAGTACAATGCAGCAGGTATTCTTGGAATTGAAAGTAAAACATTTTCTACTAACAGGTCAAGGTCTGTGATGGCGGATACTGTATCACGAGTGCATAAACTGGGTCACAACGGAGGTTGCCTATAATAAGGTACAGTGTGGGACACTCTGAATGTCAGCCATTTTTTTGCACTGCCCCCTGTTAGATGACATAGGAGGTGGTAGACAACCACAAAAATGCTTAAAATCTCAAATATAAAGTACTTCTTAGGTTCTGGAATAGCAGTGTGTAACTGAATCAGGATATAAGTAAGGTCTGCACCATTTGGGGCATCTTATTTCACTCAGATTGTCCCTAATGCGCCATACACAGCAGGTGGTAGTCAAATGGTTTCCCACACTGTTAGTAATATATCAGAACATCTGTCTGGAGATTGGAATGACCTAGTTAATGCACGTGCTGTATCACGAGTCTGACATGGTTGGACCACGGGTCAATGGTAATATCCAGTCTGTACCAGGGGTTGTTGTTTAACCATTTAATGATAGCATGTCACTAAAAGATGTCATTTGTCATCATGATGCACAAATGTAGCCAGGGCTACTAACTCAACGGTGCTTTTTTTGCCTAATTGCATCATGCCGGCCCTTTGGGAGTGTCTCAGGCCCATAGGGTCGCCATGGTGCTTGAATGCAGCCCTGGCGAGTAACTCACTAGGGCTGCATTCATGGCACAAGTGGATAGACTCACCCGGGAGCGTCAACAAAATAATCTGTCCAGTCTTAAACTTTCTTAAACTGTCCAATCTTAAAAACATTAGAAAATCTATTTAAGATAATAGCATTGATTTAAGAATGTACTGTTTTGTATGGCCACCTAGTGTCACATACCCACACTATGCTAGCTGGGGTCTGCCTTTATAGTATGTATACCCTACACCCAGATGTGACAACATAAACATGTATAACAAAAAAAAGCACAAAGACGGAGGTTGGGGGGGCAGAGCCCCCCCCCCCATTACATACTAGGTGACTAGCCTATCCTACGATGGACTGTGTAGTCTAACCAGTGTTTCATCACTGGCGCCATCTAGGGAAGGGAGGGGTAGAACCGGTTATCTTAAATAAATGTTTTGTTTAAGATCCCTTGACTTTAAGATAGTAACGTTTTTAAGATTGGCCTTTTAAGATTTGACAGATCATTTTGTTGACGCTCCCATGTGAGTCTGTCCCGTTGAGCGCATTCATGCATCATGGCGACCAATGGCATAATGCATTAAGGCATGATGCCGTCCTCACAGGGTTAGCCTGTGTTGACCTTAGGGGATTAGAGGTCAGGTGTTGCGTGATAGCACTGACCACTTGACAGACAGTTCACACATATATGTCAAGAAGAGGTCAGTTCTGGATTATCAGCTTTAGATTTACTCTGTCCGTAGTCCATTAGCTCTTGAAGGACGGCGTGAAACCTCAATGTCTTTTTTGTCATTTGTCATCAACATTTCTTTTCTTTTGCCTTAAAACAATTGATTTTTTTTTGTTCAATGAGCTCTAAACAAACTCGTTTAACTATCAATAAAGATAGTAGTAAGGCTTGTACTCTGGTTGTTGGCTTACACATGTTTGTATACTACTACAATATCTAACACTTAGGTACATGTTAAGACAAACAGTGATGAATGATGAGACAAACAGCAGGTACAGTGGATATCAGTGTTTTTTTACTGAACAATATATCGTCTTCATTTCTACAAAACATAGTGGGATATGAACGTTCATAATGTCAGTAAAAGGTTGCTTCACAGTGTCTGGTAAATCGAGGCAACCTATCGTTTGTTCCATTGCTATGTGTTTGACAATTATCTTTTTATCTTGTGTTTGTTGTTATCATATCCACATATCAATGTTTATATTAGAAATCATGTACGTTTCGTGTGTTATAATACTCAATTTGTCAGTAGAAAAACAGAACAAGTTTCTTGCCCTTTTAGAAAGATCGATTCCATAAGGTTTTGTCTAATTACACTCACATAACCGACGACTTATGTTGAATAATTATTTACAGGACTTAATTCGGTGGGAGAAGGCAAAGTGGCTGAAACGGAATCATGTAATTTGGTTGGCTGCAGGGAAGTGCAAGTAAATTCGACAATAACCAGAGAAGGATCTACTTCACAACAAAGTTCAAGTCCGCTACATCAGAATGACGGAAGATGACATGTTTCCTCCCAAACCTTGGGGATTGTACTTTCATACCTGGTCAAGGCATCTTTACCCCTTCAATGGTCACATGGTGCTTCGAATAATTCTTATATGTTTGCCTCATATTCATTAGTCAGGATCTACATTACATTACATCATCTGGGATTAAATTGCTGCTTTTAAGCAACCATAGTACAGTTCCCTTATAGATTATACTAATTGTATGTTCAACACTTTGTGCCATTTTTAATTGCATAATCGAGCTGAAAGATGTAAGCCATGCGTTTGATGTATCTACATATGTGTGTTACATCCGATGTGATGAGGTTGATTGCATAACATGATATCTGATTTGTTAGAAACCAGCTTATATCGTTTCATATTTCATTATTGGTCTCATCTTAATTGTATCATATTTTGTAATCCACTCAAACGCTGTTATTGTGTAAATAGCATCCTTAAGAGGCATGTTGGTCCCACCTCGACCTCTGTTCCAGACTGTCATTGGTGCCAACTAAGCTCTTGGTGCAGGTAGTTCCAGCATGCTGGGTGCTCTGATATTATAAATGTAGGCCGGTTCCGAAGAAAGATCCGGCCCCAACATCCGGGGATGTTATCCCTGCAAACAAAATCTCAAGCGGAACTCATGCTATTTTTTTGGTCTTGACTTGGGATCCCCAGGAGATTTTTGAACGCATTGTGAATGTATTGTGGCATATTCCCGGGAATTTCTTGTTTTTTTGAATGAGTTTTTTGAATGAGGTATTTGAGCAAATTCTAACTTATGTCATTCCGCCAAGTCGTAAACGTTCAATTCCCGAGTTCATTTTGTGAATAGGACACATTCACAATTCTTGGGAATATCTTGTGTCCTTCTTGTGTTATGGTGACTTCCCCAGATTCTCCCCAGTCACGAACGTTCAATTCCCGAGTTCTGTTTGGAGGGATGGTTATCACCCCTCAGCTTAGAGTTGTTCGGACACATGCAATGAGGAGCTTGCCCTCAGAGAGATCTAGTCCTCCTGACCTCACTGACCTCACCTCCTCCTTCAGTCCTTATGTAGACCTTCAGCCTCGAGCTCCAGTTCCTTTATCCGCCACAAGGCATACAAAAGGGACTTGGCAAACTGCTATATTTAGGTTGTGAATTCCTGCAAAGCTGTAGACAAGGATTGGTGTACACACTTTTATTGCCCAACTCCTGTAGACAAGTTTGCCCAAAAATATTTTTTTACATGAGTTTGCCCAGACTCTACTATTACTCTTATAGCGTCGAGGCCAGAGACTGGTAGAGCCTCCTTTTTGTTTTACCGTGCAGGTTGTCCGGCCTTGGTACACAAGCGCCCCACACCATGGTAACCAAGCAGGTAAGTAAGGTCAGTACAGCCGACACAACACAGAACCATAGAAACCTATCGGTAACCATGGCAACCCGAAACACTCCCATCAACACATAGATGGTAACCTCAGCCAAAAACAGCAATATCAGAAGCACTGTGTTGGCTGTTAGGGTCGGGGAATGCTTCTTAGCTGTAGAAACGATGCCGATGATTCCAAAAATTAGAGATGAAATTCCAAATATGGCAACGGAGACGTACGCTAATCCAGGTGGTAGCAGCTCCTCTTCTGGGGCAAATCTGCGTTTCCGGCTGAATGAACCAAGCAATCCGAAAATGATGAAAAAATCAACTGAAATGAAAATGATCCAGAGGAGGCCTTTGACAATGAGGAGACTGTTGTTGATGTAGAGGAACGCCTTCAGACAGGCCTTGTTGTTGTTAGATCCACCCATGGTTCCAGTCTGTGTAGGAGAGCTAGCCTGTGTCTTCATCATTGGCTCCTGTACTGATGCCATATGGCTACAGGAGGTGCAGAGGGGTCCCCCTCAGGTCAGAAAGTCGCTGAAATTAAAGCGGCAGTCCCACCACTCGCGCGGCTACCACATAGTAGGCTATACAGTACTAGAATTGTGAGGGGGATACCCTTGGTGATTATGCCACTTTAAGGGCACCAGGCTACAGAGTCACTTTGTTAGCCCATCTATGCTATAGGAGATTTTTTGTCTCCAAAAGTCGCCAAGTCGCTATTGAGCCATCTGCAGTGTATGGTAACTGTCCTGTGTCTCACTCCATGATAATCCCCCGGCTGCTGTAGTAACTATTGTCTGCTGTGTGTGTATGATAACTGTTCTGTATCCCACTCACACCTGTTATATAGTGTTGTAACCATTAGAGCAAGGGTTCCTAATGTGCTCTTCCTTTGAAACTACTCCCTCTGTTCAGAATCCTTTTCTCTGCTTCAAGAAATACTTATACTGATAACTGGGTGGCTGGAGGGATGCCCATTCTCCTCCCCGGCCTCCGTATAGTTTGATATGTCTGCTACACGTGTACCATACACCATTCTGGCACAGCATGGCACTTGTAAACACCACTTTGACCTTGAAGTTGAACTTTTGCTGGAAATGGGCAATTCCTGTTGGAACCTGCTTGGAACCAGCTAAGGCCAAAACAAGGATGTGTGTCAAGCGACCCGACCCTAGGTTAAAAAAAGGGTCGACCCTAGCATTTCTTTCCCACTTTTGGAGATATATTTATTTATTATTTGAATGAATTTTTCTCAATTTCTTTCAAGAATAACAAGCTTCCACTGATCTCAGAGGCCTGAATAATTGATTAATGACTGGAAATGGCTTTTTAAGAGGATTATTCCTATACAATGGAGGAATTATTGAGTCATACTGGTGTGACGCAGTTCATTTGTCGATTCGCGACTCATTCCTGGTACTTTCTCTATGTAAAAAAAAAAGAAAGAAAAAGAAATCCGACCTTCATACCCTAGAAATTGTGACCATGTTGCCTGAAACTATTTTTTGGCCTAACCGGAACTGGAACCATAAAGTATGATGCAAAAACTCCAACCACACATTCTGGTTCCTGTTCTCCTGTTCCAAGCTTCCAGTAGGGATCACCAAAACCCAGCACATCCCAAGTTCAAGGTCACAGTGGTAGTTACCAGAGCCTCCCCCTTGAAGGGTCTGGAAACCAGAGTACTATGTATATATGATAGTAGTCACATGATGCTGTGTGGAATCACTCAGGCATGTCAGCTTTTCAACCAATTAAAGGCGCAGATCTCGGTACCCCCCCAGTCGGAGCTGGGACAGGTACTCAGCTCTATATATAGGGGGCGCTGGGGTTTTAAGGGCCGCATAGTGCTTTAATGCTGTCAAGTTTGGCGGCTTGATGCATTAATATAGCCATGGTTAGTAACTTGGCAGCATTACCTTCATGCATCGTGCCCACACATCACCATTGAACATGTCATTCGGAACATTGTCTATTCTCAAGAATCTCCCGTATCTATCTTGTGTACATAACCTGTGCGTTTTGCGGGAAATACAACCGTTTCTCACTTGTGTCATTCTTGAGTTCTGTTTGGAGGGTATCCTTCACAACCGTTTCTTGAATGCATCACTGGCAATTACTTGCAAGTGTCCAATTATTAATGCATTGTGACAACATAGGATATAATGCATCACTGGATGAATACACTATGCAGCCTTAAAGGGTTAGGTTTTTTATACACTTATGTAAAAGATAATTGGAGGACACATGGATCATGCCAACTAGGCCATGACAATGTTACAAGTCACTATAGCGATAATTCGGGTTTCTCCATGTGGGCGGCCATGTTAGTTCTGTGCTCACATTCTATCGTGAGATTTAAGCAGTGACCACACACTCACACACCATAGCTTCTGGGGAACAGGCTGCATGAGAGAGCAGAACCAAGGTCTCACGAGATTGCTGTGTCAGTGTACACACAGAGGTTGCTGGAACAAGTTAACACACATTACAGCCATATAGTCGGACTGCGCCACTAAATACGTGACACCTAATTATAAGGTCAAGAGACACAGAGAAAGGCCCACGAGTTTTTAGTCTGGTAATCTCACGAGTTGAATGACAGCTGTATACCACAGTGGGCCGAGTAGAATGCAGCTGATGTTCAACCACTCTCGATTTCCAGCGACTCGATATAAAAAAAGACCCAAAAGGAGTACCACTTTCCTGCTTTCCTGTCCGAATCTCACACTGCCCATCTCCCTACACCAAAAATAGTTCCTGGGAAAATCAACAAATGCTACCATCAAAACTTGTCTAATGTGTCTGTAACTTTCAGAATTTCATGTTTAGGGCTTCATTCAAATATTTGAATCAAATTGTTTACAGGAAATTGCATATTTCAATTACCATGGCGTAGGGGACCATTTTTTTCCCTAGTCTTACACGGAGGAAGGATATTGCAGAGATGGAGTAGACATTGTCGTGCGGAATACCTGCCGACTGGAAATTGATGTTCAACAAGTAAAATGACCAGACTAAACTCGTACTTCTTTGTGTTTCTTTTATTTTCCTTTTCTTATAGGTTAGCAAACCAATGTGGTTATTCAATAGATAGACAACATAGTCATCCAAACTTTTTAACTTATGACACTGCCGTATTCCATACAAAAGACTGGACTATAATGAAGAGAGTTACAGGTTCGATTTATTTTGAGAGAAGGAGGATGCACCATAGTGTGATGGTATCATTACACTGATATCCCTAAGCTCCCTATACGACTAATCTCTCAGTCACTAGTGCCTAACCTAGTTAGTCATTTTTTGGCTCCCTATACGACCAACCTAGGTAAGTCATTATTGTCAGGTTGGTCAGTACTGACCAACCAACCTTAGTCTTTTTATTTCCAGGGGAGCCACTGAGTGGTCATCACAGGTGGCCCCAACTAGTGGTATACAAATACAACACACCAATCATGAACCTAGGTTAGCCGCTACTGACTAACCCCTTGGTCATTTTTTGAATATAACTTTGCCATTGTGACTAACACTCATTTGACCAACCTAGGATAGTCTGTACTGACTGCCCCTTTCAACCTATGGATTTTCAGTGTAGAGGCTATAACATTTTGGCAGGGGGGAGTTTTTCAGGAAGAGTCAACGAACACTGCTTTTTTCCAGGAGTAAAAAAGTACTATATTATATGTACTCTGTCAAAGCCCTGCAAACAGAATCTCAAGTGGAACTCATGCCATTATTGTGTCAAAATTCGAGAATTTCAGAACGTTTTTACAACGTTTCTGCAGCATTTAAGGAAATATTCTTGTGTCGTATTCCGTCATTTCTTGTAGTGAAACTCGAGAAAAAACATATACATTCTACTTGTGGAATATTAAAAGATGTGAAAGAAATTGTAAATCAGAAATTCTTGATATCGCAATTGATTTCCCTTTTATAGTTCTATCGAATATCTAATTAAAGATTAGAATATTGATCTAGATGGTTTAACATGACAACCAGAGAAAACAAATTAAATTGTATTTTTCCTTTCAGTTTGAGGATTTCACATCATTGCATGAGAAAAAGGAGGTGATGGCAACCTACAAGAAAATAAGGAAATCTATTAAAGACAATGAGGCTTGGGTAGATGCTAACCTGGAACCTATTAAGAACTGGTTGATTTACTTCAACAACCAAGCATCATCCTCACCAATGGGAATCCTCACCCGACAAGAGTTTTTTCCCCTATTTTTTCTATATTTGATTTCACATCAAAGATAAAAATATTATATATTCTGTACTATTCGTTTTTAGTTTGAGGACTTTAACCAAACTGATTCCATTCTACAAGAAAATAAAGGGAACCGTTATGAGTTTTCAACGTGTATTTATTTCATAAATGATCTTCGAAATACAACAAAATCAAAATTGGTTGAGCATAAGATATAGTACAGCATGTATTGATGTCTGTATACTACTGCATATAAATATGCTTCTGGTAGCCAGTATTTGTAACTGACTTACCAGTACTGTTCAAGAAGCTCGATAAGGCTTGTTCCAGTAGAGAGTCCTTATTCATATGGCTGCTTTGAGACAACTGTCGGGATACGATCAAACTCAGGTTTTTATGCGTACACCTCACAAAATGGTGGCAGGTATATTACATGTATTCATATAAATTTTAACAACACAGCGGTAATATTATAATCTTACAGTAACCATACATCCAAAAATCGGTTCCAAGTGCAATACCAGAAAAAATAGACAATCAATTTGGCGGCAAACTTCATATCTCATGTAGTATTGTTGTGCCCATAAGGATGTATAAGTCAACACAATTGCTTACATTAAACAGATTACATTTTCACTAACGTACGTTATTATTAGTGGTCAAAGTTGGGTGGAAATTGGGACGGGTGGTGGGGGGGGGGGAGGGGGTTGTTAATATTATAGGTTATTCATACTTAGTTGACAATTGGTACACAACTGCTGGCAGAGTGAGTCCATAAATGCAAGTCGGAGCTTCAAAGACTATTCCTCTGCATATGTGATCAGCAGGAATATGATTTAAGATATGGGATAATAGTAAAAAATAATGAAAATAATAGCATAACATAATAGAACATAACATGAAAAAATAACATGGCATGACCACAGTGGATCTACCTGTTCCATTTTATATTAGACCAGGCCCTAATAAATGGTTTAGCCGCGGTCTTGAAACCCTCCTTATTGTCATTTAACCTACAGTCAGGAGGGAGTCTATTCCATAAGTCCACTGCTCTGTACAGTGGGCATTTACGGTAACTCAATTTAATATCAGATGGATAGGCCAATAGCGCAGTGTCTGTTGACCTAGTTGTCACCCTGTTGCCATTGGTCCTTTTTAGAGTAACACCAAAGTCCTCAGACACATGAACCTCTGAGTATAGGTACCTGTGAATGAGCATTAGCAACTGGATATCAAATCTTACATCAATGAAGTCTACACCACAATCTCTGTGAAGATCCGCAACCGGATATCTTAGATTAGTGCGCAGACATACTCACAAGCATCTATTCTGAACCCGCTGAAGTCGTTTCTGAATAGCGCTAGTGAGTCCGTTAAAGATGAATCCACAATAGTCAATTACAGGTAAAATAGTTTGTTTATAAACAAGACAGGCCGTTTTCACAGGCATCATTTTACGAATTATACACAGCATATATAGTCTATAGCATACAGTACTAATAGTTTTACCAACAGTTTTTAAAAAATTTAAGTCCTTGTCAATGGTTATACCGAGGTATTCATATTCATCACACACCTTCAACTGTTGTCCGCCCATGTGGATTTTCAGTGTAGGGTCGTGACCTCTACCATTCAAAAGCATTACTTGGGTTTTATCTGTATTAATACGTAGGCCACTTTTAGTGAACCACTCATAGACCCTTGTAGCGTCATATTGAAAAAGGTTTTCAGCTATACACGCAGATTTATGCTTTACATAAAAAACCACATCGTCTGCATACATGGAGATTTTACAGTTCATTATTGTATCAGGTAGTTCATTGATGTAGCAAATAAATAACAGTGGTCCTAGTATCGAACCCTGTGGTACCCCGAAAGGGACAGGGAGGACAGAGGATATATTATCATTACATATTACGCGTTGGTTTCTATTAGCCAAATATGCAATAAACCAGTTAGTGTAAATTTCGGGTAAACCAAGTCGACGAAGCCGGTTAATTAGTTCCCCATGGTGTATCGAATCAAAGGCTTTCCTCACGTCCAGGAAGCAGGCGGCCACAGCCTCCCCCCTGTCCTTTGCCTCATAGAGGTTATTGACTAGGTTGAAGACTGCGTCCCCCGTGCCTCTGGACGCTCGGAAGCCAAACTGAAATTTAGAGAGCTTATTATTTTGTTCCAACCATGTGTACACTCGGGAGTATATGACTCTCTCCATAATTTTACTTGGCATCGGAACGTAAGTCACCTGACTTGGGTAGGGGTACTACCTTAGCAGTGGACCAGCTACGTGGGAAGGAGACCTCCTCCAGGCACTTGTTGATTATAAGGGTTAGTTGTGGGGCTAACACAAGCAGTGCGTCTTTTAAAACCCTTGTGGAAATGTGGTCAATTCCACTAGACTTATGGGTGGTAATATCCTTTATTATATTAATGACCTCACCATAAGTTACAGGGTGTGTAGCAGAGATGGCGGTTTTATGAACAGGGGCTTTGGGCATTGGGGCGACGTCCACAGCATCACCTAGACTATCAAATAGGTCACGACCTATATTAGTAAAGAACTCGTTGATGTAGGATGCCGCATCATTCCCTAGAACAGGCTCACCGGTGATGTGGTGGTCAAAAGCTATTTTTGTACTGCTTTCTGATTTTTTCCCCAGAAGTATGTTAAGTTCTCGCCAAAATTTTGTGGGATTTTCTGACAGTAGGTCTAATTTATCTAGGAAATAGTTATCTTTGGCACTGTTACTATGTAGGTTAATTCTATCCCTCAAGAGCTTAGCCCTGGCAAGCAGGTCTGCATTGTGCTCCTTGTTTTTGCAATACTCATACATGAGCTGATTACGTTCAAAGATTAACTCTAGTATGTCTTTGTTCATCCAAGGTTTACCATGGTCCTTATACGACATAGTCCGGATTGGGCAGTGTTCATCCAGATATGAGGTGATATGTTTGAGGATCATGTCCCATAGCTCATCGACATCAGAACTAGAATTGAATCTAGTCCAGTCAATGTTTAATAGGTAGTCCTCAAAATCATCAATATCATATTGCCGGTATGAACGGCCTGTCATAGTGCGTACGGTAGGTTTTATATGGTATCTTTTCCTGGTGGCAAAGGTAGGGAGGTGGTCACTCATGTAAAAACAGGACAGAACCCCAGATTCAGCAACAATCTCACAGGATGTTGACATAAGGTCAATACATGTCCCCCCAGCGGCACCCAGTTTAGGGTTGGGACGGGTTATCTCATTAATAACATTATTGAGATTTACAGTTGCAATACATTTATTATACAGCTTCGTTTTCCAGTCATCTATTGCCAACAGGTCTACATTTATATCACCCACCACCCACAGTTCCCTACCATCAAGCAAACTGCTTTTACAAGTGTCAATGATTGACTTAATGCAAGGGGTGAGAGTTCCACTAGGAGGTCTGTAGACCTGTATGATAGAGAGGAGTCTATGTTTGGGCTGGGTAATGTTTAACACTTGTAGCTCTATGTCTTTGTTCGACAGAGTGAGAGCACTGACAATGTTGCAGTAATCGTATAATGTGTTTTTTACATAACAAACAAGACCGCCACCGGTCTTGTTAATTTTCCTGTCAAGTCTGAACAATTGGTAATCATTGACTAGTATCTTATTGTCTGGCATTCTATCAGTAAGCCAAGACTCAGACACACAACATACATCAAATAAGGTGACTAAGTCACTTAGACCTGTCATTTTTAGGAACATGCTCCTTATGTTCACTTGACCAATCTTAAGACCCTTAAAATTCATAAAATCTCTTAGCTTTGGACTTTGGACAACAACCTGGAACCTTTTGAGAATTGGCTGACCTTGTTCAACAAGAAACAGTCGTCCAAACCAATGGGAATACAGCATCGACATAAGCGTTCAGCAGGGGTGGATGTCCTGAGCAAGGAGGGGGAGATCTATGGGCAACCTCATATTGCATCAACTGTTTGACGATTTTGAAAAAGAGACAATTTTATCTATATTGCATGAATAATCTGAATAAAACCCTTAAAACACAACAGGCTGTCCAATTTGTAGCCCTGTGACATTAAGTTCAATGGATCATCCTTCACTAGTGTCGCGTAGGCAAACCAAGTGACCAGATAGTCCAGAAAGAAAGAATTTATGTCAACAAAATTGCAAGAAAGGTTTCCCAGTGGTTTTCACCTCTTTGATATATGTACTTTCCAGAAAACAAGAATTGCAGTAGTTGCAGCGTAAAAAAATGCCTCAAGCGTTACTTTAAGCAGGCAACAACTGCAATTCTTGCATTCAAAGGAACATAATGTCTACATAGTTGGTATGTTTGAGGGGAGGGGAGGTATGTTTATAATCAACCTCAGGACCATGGAAATTTGCGTTGCTAGGCAGATGAACAATTAGAATAGCTCTTGCTAGGCAACCAGCAGTATTAGCAACAAACCAATAGAGCCATTGGATTTGTTGGGTCCATGTTAGGGGGGATAGGGATGAATATAACCGACCCAAGGACCATAAAAATGTGTGTTGCTAGGCAGATAAACAATTAGAATAGCTGTTGCTAAGCAACCAGCTGTTTTAGCCACAAACCAATAGAACCATTAAATTCCTTGGGATCCTTAGAAATTTGACTTTTGATAGAAAACTACCTTTTCAGATGACAACAATTGATTAATGCTCGATCACTTATTCTGTCAAGTCAGCGTTCCTACCCCTTACTTATGGAGTACCGCAAGGCTCAATTTTGGGTCCTTTGTTTTTCATTTTGTACATTAATGATTGCATATCCATGGGTGATTACCATTCTACTATATTATATACAACTCTGTACTCTATGTATCTGGCAAGAACCTATAGCCAGGTTATCTGACAGACTTTCTTTTGCTTTAAACAAATTTTCCACCTGGTCTTCCAAAAATGAATTAATAATTAATGAAAATAAAACTAAAGTAATGATTTTCAGTTCAAAAAAGAAAAAAAAAACACTCGTCAAAAAGCCCAATATATTATCAAATGGTAAAGCATCAAAGATTGTTGTTGTTGTTGATTATCTTGATTGGCATAAACCATGATTTGTACAACGCTAAATCTTTTTCGTTTCCATGCCAGAGTCGCCTCACTCATAGGAGAGGGTCGGATAGTGTACAAATTAACGTCAGGATTTTGTAATATGTTTAACAGTGAGAGTCATTCGGGTCACTTATAGTTCATATGGGCCACTTATAGGATATTTGCTTTGGTGTTTAAATCCAAAATTGAAAAAATAAAAAATGATGTAACAATTCCCGGACAGGTCCAATTCCCGGACGATTTCACAACCCAAAGAAATTTTTTCCTACTTTCCAGCAACTATTTTACCTTATTTTGCTGTCTGTTACGGTAATTGAATTGTCACATTGCTTCAGTTAGCTACGTGAACTGCGGGCGTCTCTATGCGCGAAAACGGGTCTTGTGTGCAGTATTTACACTTCCCATCATCATTCCCAAGCCCCAGATGCCTCAAATATCATTATTTATACATGTATGGAATCCTCATAATGGTGTCAATCGACCTGTTATATTTTTATAATGTTTCACATAAGTTATGTTAGTGAACAGGCCAAAATCGTCAGGGATAACCCATGGGTTCACTGTGCCCAGTCACGGCCACACTGGCCAACTGACAGGGGTTATGTTTCGGCATTTGCCACTATATAGTACCAGGGGTAGCCTAGACTTAGCGATTTAATCATTGAGAGGATGGCCAGAGCTTTCCATGCATATAATTATGATGTTTATACTCCAACTGCAAGTATATTCTCAATTAAATTTGTTTTTTTCAAAGCTCACTGCGTAAAAGTGGCTGAATCAATCCCTATGGTAAATGTCTGTCCTTATACTTTGATTAATTGGGAATACAGTGATATATAATAGAAGGGTATTTGGGTAATGTAAGGTTTTGGCAAACTGGAAATAAAAAATGGGAGTAGCAAGATTTGGAGGCTCTAGAGCAGTGCCTCCCCAGGAGGCTCTGCTCTAGAGGCGGCCTCACACCTCTCTGGGAGACCTACAAGTGTGGGTGGAGTGATAATCTGGGTGCCATGACCCTTATCTCCATATCTATTGTCTGTAGTCTAATGGAGTTCCTCTAATGAACCCCAAATTGAGGTGGTTATTTGCTAATTCTGTTGGAAGTTTTATTCCGATTTACAAAACTCCAAAAGAATTTTGCTCCTTAGATCATGCGCCATATTAGGGATACTTGAATTACATGACTTATACAGAATACGTTTTTCAATTCACGTAGCTACTTCAGTGAGTTATTGAGGGATATTGGCATATGTGCTGCCCTCTGTGAGAAATGCCTGGAACTAAGGTAGCAAAACCCATTGAATTTCATCCGGGAATTGGGCCACACTAAAACTCACTGTCTGAGAATTGGGCAAGGTAGCATGGCTGTTTCAAATAAGGTCTAACCAATAGATAAGTACAGATGAAACTGCAGTAAACATCTTGCAAACTGTTTTTACACATCTAGTAATTCAAACTACAATAATTGTGGTAATGTTGCCTCCACATGTACAAGTTATCTTTAAAAAGGGGAGACTGTCCAGGAATTGGACAAGCCTTCACAAGGTGTCCGGGAATTGGGCAACTTGAAATTCCATAAAGGACCCCTATAACATATACAAATAATAGGTTTTAGCTAATGCCCCTTTTTAAGATTGTTCTAAGGGGCCCTGTCTATGTATTCTGTAAAGTTTTAACATCAGAAACCGAGGCAGGGAACCTCAGGAGTGAGGGGAAAAGCAAACTGTCCGGGAATTGGGCAGGTTACCCTGTATGGTACCTAAGAAACCAGAGTGAATGTTAAGTTCTTGAAACTCAAGCTTAAACGTTTTTTTTTAAACATTTCTAGGGACTTTTTACCAAGGATTTTTTTCTATAAAAAAACAGGGGAGGGATATTTTCATAATCTTATCCTGAAAGAATGCCTTCCATGTTTTCCACAGTGTATTTGTTATTTATCACGAATTTTATACGACTGGTAATCCTAATGTTGCTACCGTAACAACAGCTCGCTGATGGTAGGAACATATACTTTGTTAGCAAAATTTCACAAATTGACTTGTGTAAAAATATGGCGCCAATGTTGGGCGGCAACATTGGGATATATTCCCGAGGTGGAGAACTTGGGAACTTGGGAATTGAACGTTTGCAACTGGGTAGAATCCGGGTAGGTCACAATGACACAAGAAAGGCACCAGATATTCCCAAGAATTGTGAACATATCCTTATTACAATCAGAACTTTGGAATTGAACGTTCGCAACCTACCCAGATTCTACCCAGTTGCGAACGTTCAATTCCCCAATAATAAGGATAATGCACAATGGTGTCAAGGCTCCATCATTTCCTATTCTCTAAACAACCATAGGACAGTAGGGCTGATATATTAGGCAAAGAATCTCTGAGAGGAATCTTCGATTTTAGCATCGAACTTTGGGTCATCTCTTGGTCAACAAGTTAATGGCAAGTCACAGGTTTTTCTGAGTAGTTTTACAATGAGAAAATTGTACCTACGTACCCTACATTCTCAGACGATGTCTTGAGAGCTACGATGAGAAATCCTCTTCTGTTTTTTCCCCTGGTTCTGTGTCAGTATTGGCCAAATAGGAGTAGCCCCCTCCCCCCCCCCCATACCTCATCTATATTAGTTACACCATGTTTCATACTCAATGTAAGTTAAAGATCAGATATACAATATCAAACCTTGCTAGGGTCTTAATTTCGACCCTACAGGGTTGATAACTCACAAATTATAGGCAGGGTAGCCTTTGCATTCAAAGGCTATTCTCCAAACAGAACTTGGGAAATTGAATGTGTGCGACTGGGGAGAATCTGGGGAAGTCACCATAATACAAGAAAGACATGAGATATTTTCAAGAATTGTGAACATGTCCTATTTATGAAATGGACTCGGGAATTGAACATTCACGCCTTGGGGGAATGACACAAGTAAGCACTTGTTCAAGATATTTGTTCAAAAAACTTGTTCAAAAAACAAGAAATTCAAGGATATATGCCACAAAACGTTCACAAAACATTCAAAAATCTCCTGGGGGGTCATGAGTCAAGACTCAAGAATGGCACAAGTTCTGCTTGAGAGTTTGTCTGCAGGGTATAGTGTATTAAAGCACTTTGCAGTCTTTAAAGGGTTATTTATAGCCAGCAGTGAGCTCTGAGAGTCTGTTACATGCTCATCAGTATACCAAACAATGCTCCTGCCTATAACTCATGGTCTGGGAATCAATATCAGAATGACACTTTACTGCATATCTAGGTCCATGTGTACGTAAACACTACAATACTGGAATGCCACGTCAATGTGTACATGCTAACCCTATAAAGACCATACACTGCTTCAATGCATTATACCCTCTGTCAAAATGATGCATAAATGTAGTCTTGGGGAGTTTACTCACCAGGACTGCCTTCATTTTTTTTGGATGTATATGAACCTCATAGAATTGAACACCTCACTGAGGAGTTCCTTCCCAGGGCTGAATTTATGCATCTTATATTAACACTATATATGCTGCCTTTACAGGGTTAACCTATCACAGGCACAATGTATGGTATTGAACACTGGGTTTTAGCCAATTAAGGGCAGCCATGTCTCAATTTGTCTTCATGATGCCCCTCCAAGTAAGTTGACCATGCTGCATCATGCTAACCCTTAGGCCTTAGGAGTGTATCAACCCAATACGCTCAGCATGATGCATGAATGCATCCCTGGAGGTTTACTTCCCAGGGCTGCACTCAGACTTCATGATGCTTAAAGGTACAGTGTATCAAAGCACTGTGCAGCCCTTAACGGGTTACATATCTAATCGCTATTAATCACTGTTCACAGCTTGTTTGGAGAGCTTATCAAGATTGACTTGGAATAATTGTTACACTTTCTGACAACTGCTCATGGACTGCCACGTTTCCCGCCACCTGGTGGCCTTTTATCAAATTAGTGTTAGGCCACGAGAATGAAAGTAAGAGTTTCCCGTCTGAAACTTTGAGGCCAATTTTTCATTATACATTTTTCCTATTGGGAACTTCACTAAAAAGCTACATTTTGAAGTCCTCTGGGGTCTATATTTGCACTAAAAATTGTACTAACAATGAATTTTTCATGCGTCCCCTTTGGTATAGGTATCATTAGCTTTAATTTGATACCAAATATGCCCATCTAAAACATTTCTATCATGGTTTTCAAAATTAAAAAATGAAAGATTTCGGAAAAATTAGAAAATGTTTATTTTGTTTAAAATTTACTTTTCATGCAGCCCTTCAAGGCATGTGGACAGTGGACAATAAACTCTTACTTTGATAAGGATGGCCTGATGAGCAGATGGCTTAGTTCTACCTTGCAGTATATTAACTGACACCAGACAGTCGTCACCACTCCAACTGGTAACCAGTCAGGAGGCAGCCCAGAGCTGAATGCCGACATTGTAAGTGTATTTCTACTTCTGTACCATTGGTGCAACATTTGGCTTTCTCGAGCTTTGGGATTAAGTTGGAATTGTGTTGGAAATTGCGTTTACTCCAGAGGGCAACTCTTTTGTGGCCCGCAAAGAATTAACTTTCTTTCATATAGAATATTTACTAATTTATGCTAATATTTCCAAATTTACTTTATTGCCTCAAAATTTCTTGCTAGTCATCCAGGTGAATTTTTACATAGGAAATAACATGAAATCAATAGCATAAGTTTTTTCTGGAACGCCTACTTGGAAAAAGGAACTTTCTGCAACACCCTACTTACTCTATCAAATTAATGGCCCCCAGTTGTGGGACAAAAAATTAGCTTGCCTGGGAATTTCTGGTTATTTGCATGAGTAAAACTCAGGAAATGCACGTCACCATCTAACATGTCACTGGGAACGTTCAGTGTTCTGGAGAATCTCCGTGTCTATCTTGTGCATACAGCTTGTGCGTTTCTGGGGAAATACAAAGGTTTCTAACTTGTGTAATTCTTGAGTTCTGTTTGGAGGGAATATACTGTAATACTGTTGCTAGTCATCCAGGTGAAATAGGGCTATCTTAAACTGTTTTGGCTCACTTTGGTAAGATGGTTTTCTTGGGTCAGAAAAAGAGTTTTTTTCAGGCACTCAGTCCTTGTTTGAAAATAAGGCTGACCCCAGCACTTTTCCCTGATTTTATTTATGATCGGATTATAAATGCGAATAATACTCTCTTTAGGGACATAAAATCTGAGGGTGGGTTGACCCAGTATTGCTAATGGCTAATGATGTATTTGAATATTGGTTAGGAAAACTTCAGAAATGAAATTGAATTGACATTAATTGGTCATTATGGACTGCTACTAATGTGTATGACACTTTAGACTTGTCATACTCAGATGATCTCGGTAATTAAGAATATGACTTCAGTAATATTTTCATATTTTCTGGCTTGGCTTTCACAATAGCTATCTGGCCAAGTTAACATACTATGCTTACTTCAATAATAGAATAAGTAGTATGTAATCCTACGGAGGATTATAAATGAATATGCATGTATGTGACTTGTGTTTCTGTTACAGTACTTTCCTATCCACTTTACACTGCTATAAAACCACTCCATTTTACAGGTGAAAACGTGAAAGATGAGTCTCATCTTCCGTCTAATGGTTGCCCTAGCCCTGCTGGGCGGGTGTCTCTGTTTGTCGAGTAAGTATTTCATGGTTATCTATTCTGTGCAAGTCTGGCAGCTGGGTGAGCCCTACCTTTGATATCCCTGCAAATTAAATCTCAAGCAGAAAACTTGAGATTGTCTTCGAAACGTTTTTAGAACGTTTTTTTCTGAAATTTTCTTGTAGTAAAACTCAGGAAATAGAGGTTTTCATTCTATTTGTGGAATTTCTGGTTATTTGCACGAGTAATTCTACACGTCACCCTTGAACGTGTCACTAGGAACGTTCACTATTCTCAAGCCTTTTAATTAGGTTTAGGGCAACCTAAACCTGTTCTAACAAAGTATCTATACAGTAGAAAGTATAAGAGCATGACAAAAATGCTTGTTGTAATCAAGTGCTTGGTATATTCCATGTACTTCGTAGGCCTTCATATAACCACAGAGGGCACTATGAACAAAATTGTTAGATCAATGTTACCTTGTAGATTATCTTTATTAATTGTTTAGTCCATTTGACAGAATATGTTACATTTAATTTAATCACACAATCACTAATGTTTTAAAGAACCCTGCGAGAAGAAGGAGGAAATAGAGGAGAAACCAACAACAGGATTCAGGCTCAATACAACTCTAGTCCCTGTGCATTATGACCTGGAACTGTGGCCAAGGATCTATGAAGGTGATGACTTTGGGTTTGATGGCAACGTGACGATACAGATGGCATGTTCGGAGGACACTGATGTCATCGTTCTACATGTTGACATGGTAACAGTTCATGAAGACAACATACTGCTCAGGTAAGAAAACAACATATCATTTATATTCATCTCTTCCTTGCTCCCTTTATTTATGCTTGTTATGTTGTTCTATCATTTATGTTAGTGTTCATATATTCCTTTCCCCCCTGGCTCATCTCTCTATTTATGGGTCAAGCCACTGACTTGTGTTGGTTTGGTGATTTCAGGCCTTTTCAGCCTACAGAATTGAGAGTTTTGCATCAAATCTTATAATTTTTTGTTGATGGGGAGAAAACATTGCTGAAATTACCCAAAATTATTTTGTTGTGTATTATTAGTATTCATATATTCCTTTCCCACCTTGCTCATCTCTCTGTTTATAAACATGTTTCTTTTGTATCTTTCCCTCCCCATTTTTCCTTTGTCTCTCTTTCCTTTATTCATGTCTTACTATATTCCATTTTTCTCTTTTACTCGTTCATTCATTTGCATGAAACTGACTGGCGGCATATGGCATTTGCCTATTTACATTCACCTTTTCGTGAGTACAGGTCTGATTGACAACTAGAATAATGCTACTAATCATGTGATATGGGAGAATAAATTTCTAAACAGAAACATGATGAAGCTGTTAGCCAATGCAGCAAGAAAGTCACAGTTTTCAGAAAAGTAGTTACAGCATTTCTGACAAATACCACCTAAAAAGCTTATATTCTCTTATATACTATTTGGAAGACAATTGTACCGTGAATCCTCTGATCTGAGATGTTTACAGACAGAGAAATTGCAGACAATGCTACAAGAATTCTACTGAAACCAACCTCAGCATAATTTGAAAAAGTAACCCTTCTTTACAGCATTGTGCTATAGCTGAACCCTCATAACCTATGTGCCCCTCAGTAACAATGTAAAACCCGGCCTCAAATCTTAGCAAGTAGCCTTCAAACTTTTCCAGCCAGCCCCATTTATAAGTTTTTCTCGCTAAAAATGTGTAACGTTATCTCGGCCTCACATCCAGCCGACCTATATTGCTTTTTTCAAAAAAACAATTTCGTTACTGGGTAAAGCTTCCTGATAAATACATTTTAAGACCCAACCTAGACTTAGGCAGCATGCCTGGCCGTTTATGGGCTGTACCAAATACTTTAAATAAGTCTAAGTAATTTGGGAAGACTTAACGGGGGAATTGGAGTGATGTAAGGGACTACAAGAAGTGAGTAGATGGATAAGTACGGTTATTACTATTGTAGACTTTTAAACTTGTGCCACTGTATGTGAAGGCCTCCCTTATGGGAGACCCTTTTGCATATGAAGATCCCATTTCTTTGCCTGATTACATACTTGACATCTGCTATCTTCTGAATATTTAAGGGATGATGATGGTAAAGTTATGAAGGTGAAATGCACAGTCAAGGATGTTCCAAGACAATTCTACAAGATTTACCCTGAGCAGAAACTGAAGAAGAACCGGAACTACTCCCTCTACATGAGTTTTAATGGCACCACCATACACAACGATTATTTCGGCTTCTACAGGTCTAACTACATGGAGAATGGCACTGAACAGTGAGTAGATTCAGTTTGATCCCTTGAATATGTCCATTGCGCTAAGTGGGTACATAGTATTGAATCAACATTGAGAACTGGTTGCCAATGCTGATTCAATGCTGATTCAATATTCATTCAAAAATTGAACTGAACTTTGTGCCCACTGGGAGGTTGCAATACTAGTTCATTAAACAAGTGGGGAATGTAAAAGTGATAATCTGAGTAAATAGACAGTTTCATTTCTCCAGAATCAGTAGCTAATTTTAGTCCACCAAATTTTTAAAGAGATGTATAAGAGAAGGCACAGAGAATAAAGTATATGGCATACTCATGAGGTTTACAATTATCCATCTTTGTCATTTAGTTGTTTCCTCAGCGTTTCATGGTTATGCTACTGAACTTAATCAATTGGATACCCCAGTTGTCTGGCTAGTATAGTTGACCATACAGCCCTCCCACTCAATTAAACATTACTAAACAGGTCAGGTCACATCCAAGGTTTGATGCTTTAGGCTTATCCCCAACCTTTGACATTTTTCCATTTACATATTGCAGTTGGATGGTAGCTAGCCAGTTTTCAATAACTAGGGCACGGCGATGCTTCCCATTATTTGACGAGAACTTCTTCAAGGCTACCTTCACGGTTACCATGGTGAGGCGTAATGACTACATCTCCCTAAGTAACACACCTGTAGACAGGACAGAGAGCAGGTGAGTGTAAATAGTCCATATTCAAATGCTGAGACAAATAACCCACATGCTAGTTAAGACATTCTTTTATTTGTCTCAGCAAAATGTGGGTCCAGATTGATTTTTTTCTGTCTGCTCATGAGCTTAAAAATCAAATTGCAGTAGCACCCAGTGAACAATAACCATTGAATTAACCTTAAAAATGGTTGTCAATATTATTTCAATTTTGATGCAATGTTGACTCAGCATTGAATGGAAAGTTTGCCTACTGAGCAGGAGTTCAAAGGGAACCAAATATTCTCCGACTTGGGATGCCTGTAGTTGGAACATTTGGGCCTTCACCAAGATTTCTCACTGCAGAATTTCGATTCTACTTTCTCTCAGAATAAAATCATGAATATTATCAATTACAATATCCCGGAAAGTACCCAAACTACATTTCCAAATAACCGTCTTTTTCTAATGACATATAACCTAAATGTAGAAAATGCACACTCTTCGTAAATTCATTCTAACAGTAGTTCTAGGTAATTCTGGATATAGTTCCTTCTATCAGAGAATGTAATGATCTCATTCATGTCAGCTAACTCTGTGTTCACTTTTATTTTAGAGGAGGGCAATGGGAAGCAGACATTTTCCAGGAGACAGTGCGCATGCCCCCTTATGTCCTTGGGTTCAGCGTCCACCAGTTTGATTACATTGAGAGCTTCACAACCAGTGGTGTCCAGGTAAGTGAGCTTAAGCAATTAATTTCACTGCAAAGGAAAATTCATTGTAAAGATTTAGAGGAAATTCTACTAGGATTCCTTACCAAAGTCTTTAATAGTACAAAAGTACACTGAAGAGCACTTCCACAGTTTACTGGATCTCTCTTTTATCTTAATATTTAATTGTTGCATTAGGACAAATCAAAAGCAAACAAATATGTATTGGATATTTAAAGGGAATTCTTCTGTTCAGATAAACTTTAAATAAGATGTAGGATGGAGGTTTCTTCCTAACTTTCTTCCTAATTTCAGGGGCCTTTAGAAATAAAGACTCCTTCCTAGATTTTTCTATTGATTTGTTACCCTCTCACTCATTTTAGATGCGGATCTATGCCCAGCCATCTATGCTAAAATATGCTGAATATGCAAACAGTATTGCACCTTCAATACTGGAGTCTTTGGAAGATTGGACTGGTGTGGCATATCCTCTACCCAAACTAGGTAAAGATTGATTTAATGTTAAGGGCATCAATTCGCTGTATGTTCAATATTCAATAAGCAATATGTCTATAAAATATAAGTACTCTATGTGATATAACAAACTCCCTGGGCATTCTCATAGTTACAGTCTGATCTTTGCTGATAATTGCCTTTACCTGACAGAAAAACTAATACAATGGTGATCTTCTAACAATGGGTGGGCATAGTAAATGTTTACATCAACACACAATAACCCTGTTCATCCACCCTGTGAGCGGGTTTCATTTTTTTTGTGGCTGACAACTGATTTAGTAAATCTAACATACATATTCTTTCTGTAAAGTGAGTGTTATAGGCACCCCCCCCCACTTTTTAGACTCACCGACCCCAACCCTCACTAATTTGTCAAGAAAAAACAACCTTTCTCTATCCCTATTTTAGATCAGCTGGTGGTGCCTGACTTTGCATTCGCAGCGATGGAGAACTGGGGTCTGGTGACCTACAAAGGGCATTTCCTGCTTTACAACCCTGAGTACTCGGACATTGACCACAAACGCCTCGTTGCCTATGTCATGGCCCATGAGCTGGCCCACCAGGTGAGGGATAAAAATGGGCAAAATTGGTTATGTTTAGTAGCAAATTAAAGGTAATAATACCAGCAATGCAGTGGCATAGAAATAACTTACATTTTCTTCACTTTTAAAGATCAACTAATTCTTAACCAATAAAATCTGAATTTTGGCCGAAAACAAATCTCGTGATTTTCTCAGATCTTGGTCATGAGTTACCACTTTTTTTGAGTGGCCTTAGCAACCTGATTTTTGTTTGGGATGGGGCAAATAAAACACCTCTAGAGCGGGGAGGCGCCAAAAAAAGATAACCCCATTTTAGCTAAAACCAGAACATTACATATAGCTAAAAGGGATCGGCTCTTGTACATTTGAATTTCTTAGGGGTAGCCAAATATGACATGTACACTTTCCCCCCTAAACTACAAGGACTGAATAAAATACCATGTTATTAGCTGTCCCCCCACTTTAAGTCATTGTTATGAGCCAAATCAAGCCTCAATTGCCCCCCCAAAAGGTCAGCAAATCAGAGAGGTTTACAGTATATGTAAACTAGACTTAAGGTAGATACCGCAAAGCCTTGTCTATAAGCCTAACATGCACACCCGTTACTTTGAAAGATCATATCAGCCGCAGAGGGGGTACGGAAATTGTTAATTTGGTGCTGTAGCATACTTATAAAAACTCCCGTATGAGCTGCACCCTATATAGGCATGTTTGGTATCAAGAGAAAGCTTATACGTGAGGTTTTACGGTATGTCTTTTTCATGTTGTCAGTGGTTCGGTAACCTGGTGACACCGAGCTGGTGGGTCGACACCTTCCTGAAGGAGGCCTTTGCCAACTACCTGGGCTACAACGTAGGAGTCAGAGCTGCAGAACCCAACTGGGAAATTGTATGTATATCTCTTAATCTATTTCTTGATTCATTCAAAAAGTGTTTTTTTTTCTCACACTAAAATTGTGTTGTGATTAAAATAAATTCACCTGGAGATTCATGATAATCCCACACAATAACAACCAATATTAAGGAAAAAGTCATTAACAATTATAAGCTATAAAGTTTATAACCAGGCCAATATTCACACTGCTGGGATGTAACTAATTACCTATGGATACTCAGTTGTTAATGAACCTAGTGGTTTAAAAGCTGTATTTCTAACTCCTCCTTCATAGAGCCCTGTTTACATGAGACTACAATATATTGTATACTTTCAGCCCTTGTTTATTGCACAAATGAACTGTCAATATTGGTGAAAATGAACAACCGATGTGATATTGTATTGTTTATTTCGATAATCCACATTTCCATATGATATTCAATATCAAAGAGAATCATATATTCGACTATGTACATATGGTAAATACTGTTATGCTTGTAGGCAATTGAACTGAGGCCTATTTTTAGGCATGTTTCTAATTAATTTCTTAATACATAGATGTATTAGGAATGCTTTGATATGACTATTTTTGAGCCAATAAAAATGTTTGAAACTGAGCCTGAACCCTCTCTAATTGCTGTTGCAGGAGGAGTTCTATCTGCAATTGTCACAAAGCATCGTAGCATCTGACGGCCGACACAACAGTCAGCCGATCCGCGTACCCAATCTGGAGAGCCATAATGGACTTTTGGCTGCTTTTAGTGGGATCACTTACAGAAAGGTACGTGCTATAGAATGGTGCCGCAAGAAAATGTGACTTTTTCCGCAAGAAAATGTGACTTTTTCATAATGCAAGCATCTCATAACGGAGGATTCACAGAACAATTATCTTTTAAAAAGTGCATAATAGAATGCATGGTTTTGAGTTATTAACCTATTGGTTGGTCATGCTTAGGAAATGTTTAAAAACTTTATCAAAAACATTTATGAAAAGTCACCCTTTCTTGCTGCATTGGTCTGTAGATACACAAGTTGTAGAGTTGCTCTTTGCACTCTCACCTCATTCCTAGACCACTCCTCTTACTTCATTGTTTAGATTCTATCATTATCATTGCTATCCCGCAAAAAATAATTTTGTTTCATGTAGTAAACCCGTGAAATCCAGGTCTTCATTCTACTTGTGAACTTTTCTTAGTTGTTTGTAATATGGTACTATTTCAGATGGTATTCTTAGGCGTTCTGTGTTGTTCTGGTGTCCCTGTGTAGATTTGTTTGTTGTTTGTTGTTGGTTTATTTTATTTCTGAGTTCATTGGATGTACTTACTTCAAAGTTTTCAGTTACTGAATGTCACACTCACTTGCTCATGACCACCAGCTGCTAGTTTATTGTGTTGATTATCTATACTCTATGTAAACTAGTTGCAAATTTACTTTGTATCATTTTTTCTAGTCAGGAGCTATCATGAGGATGACAAAGAACTTCCTTGGTGCGGACACCTTCCAAAAGGGAGTGCAGGTTTGGAAACGATTCTCAATATTTCAATCCCAATCATTATTCTGCATCTTCTGATTGCCAGCCATTCTTTGAAACAAGTTCCTAAAGTTATATCTGTGATTACTATAATGTAAGTAATTACGGAAAAAGGATGCACCCTCTGGACATTCACTCAGCATCTTTTCTGCTCAACATTTTACTCAAAACTATCTACCATTGATTTTTCTCGGGAGACAATTAGGGAGTGTTCCTTTTCTAAAAACTGGGGGTCTAAATCCTTAATGTAGGGGTGCACATATATGTGTGGAAGATAGTGACGTATAGGTTTTAACAGGTGAAAAACAGGTTTACTCCCCCCCCCCCTTCAAAGTGTTGATATTCCCCCGACTGCACCCAAATCCACGTCTCCCCCTCTAGTTAAAAATTAGCACACCAATAGGGAATGGTGAGTCCATATATACCAAGAGCTGTCTGCTATTTGGAAAGGGAAATATGTCAGTGATCCTTTTTGTATTCTTCACTCTTTGGTAAAAACTTTCATTGTTTACTTTCATTCCCTTGCAGAGGTACCTTCAACAAAATCAGTACCAGGCGGCCGTTGCTGGTGACCTGTACCAGGCCTTCCAGGAGGTAAGGGCTGAGTCATTAATTACGAGATAGGGGAGATATGTTTTTTCAAATTCGGGGTATTTATCAATGTACTTTTATTTGTTGGCCGAAGCTTTTTTCCCTTGCTTCATCTTTCGTCCCCAGCCCTTGAAAACGTTTGGAACCAAACTCCCCCTGTGGAGCAGCCTTTTCCCCTTGCCCCTGAAATATGTGCTGAAAAGGCCCATAATCATGAATTATCAAAATAAGATGGCCTAAGATAAAACATATAATTTCACATCCATTTGCTTTTACAAAGTGGTCAATATCTAACAACAGTGAAAATTTGCTAAAAATAGTTTCTCTTTACCCAGCTAATAACTAGAGTGGTGCTAATCAATTCAACTAGACAATGCCTCCATAGATACACTTAAATATTTTTGCATCTAGCAAAATATGGTTGGACAAATTTACACCAATTTGCTCATTTGCTTTTGAACCTGTCCTTGAAGTTCCCAAGAAGCTAATTTTAGACTTCAGTGAGGCTTCTGCAAATAAATTACTATTTATGTGGATTTTAGTGGTGTGTAGTTGATAAATAAAGTAGTTATTTTGAAATTTACTATGATGGCCCTTTTAAGCACGTGGGCCCTTAAAAGTCAAGGCCTCTTTTAAGTGCTTCCCCTGACACCCGAAACTTCTCTTTCAAAAGACCCATATAAGTGCAGGTCCCTGTATTAATGCAGGGGTAACAATGATTGGAAATTTATAATTGCATGGGAACTTATATGGGCCATTACAGTATAAATTCATTAAATCTCTTATAACCTTTTATCTTTGCCCCTGTAGCAAGCTGAGGAGGATAATTCAGTGACATGGGACACCCAGAAGACCAACTTGTCCAGCATCCTCTCATCTTGGATGGACCAACAGAACTTCCCACTCGTCTCAGCTACTGACCTTGGGGATGGGAGTCTCAAGGTCACTCAGTCCCACTTCCTGTATGAGCCAGATCAGAAGGTCAAATATCCTACACCACTAGGGTGAGGTCTAATTTCATTACATTTCTCTGGGTTGGATAACTCATGCCTTGGTGATGTACCTGCAAAGGCTAAGGTAATCCAACATCCTCTCTGTACCGTACCAATACTGTAACATAGGTGGTGTTCAGTTGGTAGGCACAGAACTGTAGATTAGCAGTTAGTATTTCTGGATAGGACAGCCGGTGTTTGATTCTCAGCAGTTCTATAAACTGGTTGTCACTTGTAAGTTGACTTCTACACATTCCTACAGGTTTACATAATTGTGCATTCTCTTCAGATTTATCCATATATACCTGAATACAGCACCAAAGCAGGCCAAAATTAGCTATTGACTGTTGCTAAAATTGTACATTCAGGGAGGATAAGACATGTTTTCTGTTTTCATATATATTGGAAAGTATGGCTGTGTGAATTTAAATCAGCTCAGGAACAGTCTGGAAAAAGCTATGTTATCCTGCATTTACAGTCAAATACAATCAACATGAAATTTAAATGATTGATGATTTGATTTGATTTGAATCTTTAAAGGTCTGAGTTCATCTGGGATATCCCACTCACCTATATGGACAACAGTATGCAGCCTGGAGAAAAATGGATACTGAGAGAAAAAGAATGTAGGTCTTATTCATTTTCAAATCTTAAGTGTCAAATATGACAGTCCTACAATTGTCTCTGTTATAACATGTTCCCCAAGACGAGTTGATGATTTTCACTTCAAATTCAGAACCTATAAGGGGTATTAAGAAGGTTCAGTTTTTGTTCTGTTGAGGATGAGAGGGTACTTTTATGCATGCTACATGTACAAATTAAACCTAAACAGTTGTGTACAAATATCTTTAGATATGATGCACTCCCTGTATAAAACTGATCTCAAGGGAAATAACTTTTGAACTTCAGAGGTACTTAGGATCATTCTGGGACTCTGTGGAAATGTTCAAAACCGTTAGAAACTCCCTCACCCCACTCTGGTAGCTTAATTATCTTGTTTACAGGATTATCTTGATTACAGGATTATCTTGATTACAGGATAGATAATTATGTTCCCAAGACTGTGTCTTGTGAGGAATTCATAGACGATTCTTAATAAATGCCATGTGCTGTTTTTTTTAATGTAAAAATTCCCATTCTGTAGAAAGCTATGTATCAATATTGTCATATCGGGCCATCTTCAATTAGCATTTGACTAATATCTGAGATTTGATATGCACGAAAGTAAGTAACACTACAATCAGCGGTTAGGTGTGTAGTTTGGGTTTATTGTACATTAGGTCTACGATGGTATGCACCTAGTACCCTAACCAGCTCTCTGACTGGCTAGTAGCGTGTGTCCCTTATATACAATAGGCTGGTGCAGTGCCACTGGTTGTGGGCGTAGGTACTAGGTAGCAGGTGTAGGTGTGCTTTGTCCCCGGCTTGTGTGCGGGAACAAAGCAATCGTATATGATATTCTTGGTCAATTAATAGCGGTTTGAGCCTTCATAATATCACAATATGACTTGATCAATCACTTCCATATTTGGTTTGGGAATTAGTTGTTTGTTGTAGATGACCTTTAACAATTGTCAAGAGATATACATTTACATTTTGAGATACTTTGAATGGTCCTAAAATCAAATACTTCCCAGTGTGAAATATATGATTATATATGGATATAATTCTCAGGTCGTGTTGAAGGCCTAGACACATATGGCTGGAAGATGTTGAATGTCGACATGGCTGGTTTCTATCGTACACGGTACAGCACGGAGATGTGGGATGAGATAATCCTCCAGTTAGTCTCCGACCACACGGTAAGTAGCATATATGTAAATACTCTCCAAACAGAAATCGGGAATTGAACGTTCGTAACTGGGGAGATTCTGGGGCAGTCACCATAACACAAGAAAGACACGAGATATTCTCCAGAATTGTGAATGTGTCCTATTCACAAAATGAACTCTGGAATTTGACGTTCGCAATTTGGGCGAAGTTAAAACTTGTTTAAAAAACATATTCAAGAAACTTGTTTAAAAAACAAGAAATTCATGGGAATATGCCACAAAACTTTTAAAAATCTCCTGGGGATCCCGAGTCAAGACTCAAGAATGGCATGAGTTCTGCTTGATATTTTGTTTGCAGGGATAAGTGTAAATAGGCTTCATCCTCATAGTCAAACTGAAGTAAAAGGTGGGGGATTGGCTAATAAATTAATCTCAATGACTAATTCACATAATGACTAATGGCACATAACCTCTGATGCATAACCTAGTTCACCCCCTGCCCACCTGGGGGAGGTTGGTCTCTGTTAGCCGTTGTATTGGCAACCAGAAGGCTGGTTACTGGAGACATGCAAACTGTGATTTTTTTGGTGAAAGGCGAAAGGACTCTAGAATCCATTTAAAGTGGGACATTGCCTCAACAGGGCCTGGCTATATTAAAGGCTTCGGTGCGAGTGATAATAATACGCTCACGTATCTCATTTGGTTTATATATAATAGCCGGGGAATATATGCTTGGAAATTCATCAATTCAGATAAATATCTGGCTGACTAATTATTGCAATTTGACATAACTTTTTGACTTGATATAAAGGCAGTGTGTGCCCTGTACAATATTAACCCATAAGAAGCACATTCCAGGTCGAGACTGTATATCTGAGATAATTCTCCGAGACAAATATAAAGGTTTCATTTAGGACTACGCATTTAACCATGGCGATCCTAGAGTAGCCTGCGACCAAGTCCCGACGTCGAGGGCCTCTGTATAGTGGCACCGTAGGGATTTGGTCAACAAGCTACTCTAAGGAGAGATGTGGTTAAATGTGGTTCTGAAAACAAACAAAATACATTTAAAACTGTAAATCCACCTTCAATCATGTAAATAGAGCTGTAAATACACTGTAAATGCTGCGAGATTGTAACAAATGCAGGCTGCCGGCCAGTCGCCCAGTGACGTCCTCTCATTGGCTGTAGCCATGGAGACAGTGCCATTGCCTAGAGATGCGTCATGAATATGGCTGCCGTGACTTGGTCCCGTGACCACGTCACATCACTTGGTCTATAGACTTCAATGCGCGAGTCACTGCCATGCGTGGTAGAACTGGAATCGATTCAAAACAGTATTGCTAAACTAGTAACTGTCATGTTTGCTATAACAGGATTTCAAATATATATATAACCGTCTATTATACACTCTATTTTCAGGTATTCTCATGGCAGAATCGGGCAGGATTTCTTTATGACGCCTTTGAAATTGCAAAGTAATTTCTTTTCTTCACAAATGATTTTCCGATATAATATAGCAGATCATAATTTTGATGTGTAGCACCATGGTTCTCTCTAAACAACAACGTGTATTGTGTACCTCTCAAAGTTTTAAGGAATAGTTTGTTAAATCGTAATGTATATTTCCTGAGTTTCACTTTTACAAATAATAAGCATTTACAGAAAATAGCACACATGTACCTTGTGGGGATCAAGAGCCATGACACAAGAATGTCATCTTGAGATTTTGATAAGGGCCATACTGATGAATACAATTACAGTACATTTCACAGAAGTATGTGATGTTCATATGGTATTACACAACTAATTGCAAGTACAGATATGAAGATACATTTATAGTGTATGTCACCTAGATAACTTAGATTTTGATTTTGCTTTAAGTCTTACATTGATGTATTTATTCATTCTATATATTTTCACACCTTCAGAGCTGGAGAGTTCCCTGAGGTGGATGCTCTGAGGGCCACAGAGTATCTGAAAAATGAGCTGCGATGGCTGCCTTGGTATTCTGGTGTCAAAACCCGCATACCATACTACCTGGACATGTTCTATGGGAAGCCTGTCTATGATCAGCTAGAGGTGGGTATACCAAGTTAATTGCTGAATTGACATCAGTTATTTTACGAGTTATTTGTATTTCATTTTTTTGTTCAAAGTTAATTTAAGTGTTTAGATTGTTGTCTGGTATACTTATTTCAAAATTTTCCTCAAGCTCATGGCCGGAAGGTGCTTTTCTGACTCAATCTGGATATGTATAACTCATCTTATTCAACTAACATTATTCTAGCAGGGTGCTACCTGTGGAAATGACATGTGAAGAAGTTAGGTGTCGGTAATGCTACTTGTGATGCACGCCCGGGATAGCTCTCCTAGGTGCCCAGACAAACATTAACAGCGCAATCTTAACACAGAATTAAGATCGTCTTAATTATCTTAAAATTAGTACTGTGATCCTCCTAATCCTATCTTAAATTATCTTAGAATATCTTAAAAGTGTTACTAAGCAATTGAAGACGGTGCCACTAGTAGTGGTTGACTAGACAGTCCATTGTAGGATAGGCTAGTTGACTAGTATGTAATAGGGGGCTCTGCCCCCCAACCCTCGTTTTTTTTTCTTCTTTTTCTTTTCTTTTAGATGTTTATGTTGTCTCATCTGGAATTTTAATTTTTCACTATATACAAAACAGGAGTGCCTTAGATTAAGTCATTTTAAGATGTAAGATGTTTGTCTACGCACCTGGGAGAGCTATCCCATATTTGCACTTGTGACTGTATAGCATCTAGCCTAAAAAGTTTAAATGTATACTTTGAAAGAGGTTTATTAATGATAATAATCAAACATATTACTCAGGGAAGTGTTCATTGAATATGTTTATTGTTTTATTTTGATTCATATCAGTGGTTTTTATATCTATGGATTCACCTGGGACACATGTCACAGTGATTTAGATAATATACCATAATATACCTATTAGAAGCACAGTACTTTATTTACAGCAATACCTGGTTGACCTGGTAACGCCTGCTTATGAAGCCAGTGGTTGGGATGTGGAGACTGACGAGAGCGGCGCATTCAGTGATAGGTCAGTCATCTCTGAATCTTCACTCTTCTATTAGCCCTTTAGCAATGTAATGATTACTCAAGGTGTCATGTTTGTTCATTGGCATTTAGCATAATGGCGACCCTCCAAACAGAATTCAAGAATGTCACAAGTTAGAAATGTTTGTATTTCCCCAGAAACGCACAAGCTATGTGCACAAGAGAGACAGGGTAGATTCGCAAGAATAGTGGACGTTCCTAGTGACATGTTCAATGGTGATGTGTATTTCTCGAGTTTTACTTGTGCAAATAATCAGAAATTCCACAAGTAGAATGAGGACCTGTATTTCACAAGTTTCACTACAAGAATATGACAAAGAAAAATGTTCCAAAAACATTCCAAAAACATTCCAAAATTCTTGAGTTATGACACGAGAGCGGATCGAGTTCCGCTTGACATTTTGTTTGCAGGGGATGCTCATAATGTGTTTGTGCATCATGCTAGCCATAATAAGTATCTCAAGCTAGGCATGAGGCGTAAATGCAGCAATAAATATAGAACATAGGCCTACCTCAATCCTTATGATTGAGACTATGGACTACTATGGTATACTCTACACTCTTTTCTTATTACTAACAGTGAGCAAAGTATTTGCTCTTTGCTCAAAAGGTCTGAAGATGCCTGCTAGATCCATATTTGTTTGTAGATTTGACCAATTTCTGGAGTGATCTTTGAGTAAGTGAAATTCCAGGCTATTAGCACATGATCTCCTTTTATAAGAATACATTTTGAGGTAAAAATCCTTGTTTTAGAAGGCCAGAGACATGTCTCTGGTGTCCAGAGACACAAGCCTCCTCTTTTAAGAAGTAATCATCAACAAAACAATCATGATTGTTTCTCAGAATTTGGAGAGAGACGAACCCTAACCCTAACCCAAACTCCAACCTTAACTGTAGTCTCTTAGAAGAAGGTATGGCACAGTCTTTATTGTAATTTGTGGTCAAAGATAGTGTTCATGTGACAGGATTTGTTTGTCTCCAGGTTCTGACTACAACCCCAGAGGTGATAAATCCTTGTCATAAGAGAAATGAATATGTCTCTGAAGACAAAAGACATGTCTCTGGGCTTTTAATAGAAGGTGTTTTCAGCTGAAAATTTGTTCTTGGAAAAGGAGATCATGGCTGTGTCTCACGACCTTGGGCCAATGTTTTTGTCTCTGACCGGGTGCCAGCTCTGACCGGGTGCCAGCTCTGACCGGGTGCCAGCTCTGACCGGCCTGAATAAAATCGGGTTATTTAGGGCAGATGGAGATAGAATTTGGCTGAAAAGGTAAATGGATGTTATAACTCTCTAAACTAGTCATTAGTTGTCCATTTTTATCACCATCTGCCCTAAATAACCCGTTTTTATTCAGGCCGGTCAGAGCTGGCACCCGGTCAGAGCTGGCACCCGGTCAGAGCTGGCACCCGGTCAGAGCTGGCACCCGGTCAGAGACAAAAACATTGGCCCAAGGTCGTGAGACACAGCCTCATGTGCTAATGGGGTGCACCCTCTGTCATCCCTTAGGTATGGGCGTCAGGTGATCCTAGACACTGCCTGTCAGATGAACTACGAACCTTGTGTCAAAGAAGCCCAGGCTCTGTTTGACGAGTTCATCAGCGACCCATCCAGCAACCCGTAAGTTAGCTTTTCAAACGATCTCAGTAATTCTCTGTCTCAGTCTACAAGGGATTGCCCAAACAGGTTTTAGATATATGAATTGAATGCAAATTTTTGATCCATTGGATAGGTACTTGGAATCTGTCCCATTTGTTATTTGCTCATTTGAAATGAGTGTGAGCGCTCAAATGCGGGCCACTAAAGGGGTGCCTCCACCAACGACCATCCATCCGTCTGTCCATAAGATCCATCTAAAAAAGCAGGGAAATGGACGTTTTTGATGGACGGAAGGACAAAACCCACTTCCACCAAGGACTGTCCGTCCATTCCGTCCATCAATCCGCCCAGTTTTTGGTCAAAAAGTGGATGGAATGGACGGAATGGACGGACAGATTACGTTTATCAATCTGTCAATCAATCCATCAAACTGGACGGATGGTTGGTGGAGGCACCCCTTTAGTTGTTCAACTTTTAAATAATGTCCTGTTTGCTAAAGTACAGCCCCTACATAAGATTCATGAGAAAGTATGTACAGTTCTTGTATAATTCAGATGACATCTTCATACATATTTCTGGATAAAACCCAAGCACAAAACCTGTTAAAAGACTATAATAAATTGAGGTCAATGTTTAAAAAAAAAGTTCAGGTTTGATTTTAAATAAGTACTTGTCATCAGCCTAATTACCATATCAATTTGGGACATACTCAAAATTGATTTACACTGATAAAGAAATAATACAATCATGCTAGTATATCATGACATTTAACTAATACGATGTTTTTCAGTCAATATAATGAAAAATCTTGTCACTTGTGAAAAGTCTCGTTACATGTGACTTTTTCCTAAATTCAAGTCTTTGCCTTGACTGTCTTGTCCGGTACTAGGAGCTGGAGCCCTCTGGAAAAAGGGCCCCCTGATGACTGGCCCCCCGGAAAATTGGTCCCCAGAATGTAGGCCCTTCAGACAATTGGCCCTGTGATGATGGGCCCCCTGAATATAAGCCCCCTGAATATAGTCCATAGGCCTAACCTCCAGTCAACCTAACCTCCAGTCAACCTAACCTCCAGTCAACCTAACCTCCAGTCAACCTAACCTCCAGTCAACCTAACCTCCAATCAATCTAACCTCCAATCAACCTTACCTCCAATCAATCTAACCTCCAGTCAACCTAACCTCCAATCAATCTAACCTCCAGTCAACCTAACCTCCGGTCAGCCTAACCTCCAATCAATCTAACCTCCAGTCAACCTAACCTCCAATCAATCTAACCTCCAATCAACCAAACGTCCAATCAACCTAACCTCCAGTCAACACGTGAAATACATGTCTTTGTCTTTTAATGTTAGGTGATCGGAGGTTAGGTGATTGGAGGTTAGATGATCAGATGTTAGGTGATAGGAGGTTAGGTGATTGGAGGTTAGATGATCGGATGTTAGGTGATTGGAGGTTAGATGATCGGATGTTAGGTGATTGGAGGTTAGATGATCGGATGTTAGGTGATTGGAGGTTAGATGATCGGATGTTAGGTGATTGGATGTTAGATGATCTGATGTTAGGTGATTGGAGGTTAGGAACATGGCCTGTTATCCCAGGTGCTTTTATTCAGCAGGGCTTATCATCTGGGGGCTGAAAATCTGGGGGGCAGATCCTCTGGTGGCAAAACATCAGGGGGCTTATCATCTGAGGGCCTATCCTCCACAGGGCTCCAGTTCCGGACACCGTCTTGTCCATATACGGGACTAGCACATCCTGGTACTTGAGGTAGTCAGGGACTAAACTCCATCTCCTTAACAGGCTAATCTCCTCTCCTCAGACCTTGAACAAAGGGGCTGATAAGAAATTTTCCCATGATACACTGCTCTGGAGTCGGGGGCCTAAACACAATGCATTGCTCTGAGCCAAGATGGCGACCCCATAGCCTAATCCGCTAGACCTGTATAGTGCCCTGTTTTCAGAAGTTTCTTTCATATCATGGTGCAAAATCAGTTATGCAGTTTTGGCTAATTTTGATTGATATTCAAAATTGATTGGACCACATCTCAAGAAGTTTTTTTCTTAGAATATTATTTTTTTGTATACTTTAACAGGTCTGGTACTACCCTGACTCTGACCCCAAGCTAGTTGTAGGGCCGTGGTCATTTCTAACCCTGGGTAGGGCCTGATAAGGGAGTTGTTGACAGAGCCAATGATGTTTTTAAATTCTTATTTAAAATGAAATTCTCAGAATGTTCTCTTGTTTTCGCAAGTTTAATATTGTCGTTAATTGAACAGGGGGCCACATTTTGCCTTGTAAGCTATTTAGCTTCTAGAAATACATTTACAGCATTTAACTCCTAGATTTGTGGAGGTATTACTGTGAAATATATGAGGAAGAAGCACTAAAACCAATTTCCTATTTTTGTAATTGATAGTCCTCCCGTACCAATGATATATCCAGCAGGGCGAGTTTTGGATGTAAATTATAAAAATAATAATTTCCATCGACCCGACCCATAAATGTGGATTTTGGCGTTGGGAAAAAAAACACCAAACGCACCCTCCATGACAGGATCAGTGAACACATCGGAGACGTGGAACACAAACGATACGAGAAGAGTGAAGTGGCCTACCACTTCAACCGACCGGGACATAAAAAGGACAAAGACATGAAGGTCTACATCCTGGAGTTCGTGTATGAACACCCACTGTCAACCAGAGCAAACAAGCTGAGAAAACTCATTGAATGGAAATGGGTACAGAGGTTGAAGACACTCATCCCGTTAGGGATGAACATAATGGAAAATCGCTTTGGTTAGACTCAAAACAAAAAGCAACATCATTTTTTTCCCAACGCCAAAATCCACATTTATGAGTCGGGTCAATTGAAATTATTATTTTTATAATTTACATCCAAAACTCGCCCTGCTGGATATATCATTGGTACGGGAGAACTATCAATTATAGATTGATACCCGAGTCAAAACCAGAAGCTACATATTTCTATGAATCAGTATGTAAAGTCCTACCTAGTAGGCCTATCTATGACAGATAGCCCCACCCCACCACAAAGACGGATAAAATATACACAAAGGTCCAAAAGTGATAAACCACATAAATTAATCAATGTAGATTTAATTAAATAAAATGTGGTAAGTAAGGTAAGAGTTACCTCTCTGCAATACACCTGATGAAGCTGTGAACAGCTGAAACTATTCAGAACTCACACTCAACTTGCAGTCTGACTCAAGCATTGTCACTTTTTTTTATTAAGTCTAACTAAGATATTTCAATTTGGAATATTTTAGTATACAATTTCAAAATTGTTATTTGTAGTGAAACCCAAACATGGGACTAAATGTTCAGCACCAGGACCAGGTGACTGACATTGACCAATGAATGAGCCTGAAACTATGTCAAGTTGGGGTCAGCCTCCTTGTAGCCCTGGTAGGGCGGGAAGGACATACCTGATTCAGTTCTGAAATAGTAGTGGCAGAGTGTACTTCAATCCTCGTCTATCTCCCTCAGCCATTTCCTATTATTGTTTTAAATTTCCTAAAGTAAATACATGTCCCATGTAACAGGCGACCAGGGCTAGAAATGGCCCTGGGCACAGTTCTAGGACTGTCTACAGATGTGTCCACGTTGATACTCTTGTGGACAAGGCACAATCTGAGGCCAGGGTTATTTCCTGGCCACAGACTGGACCTGTTTAAGATGCATGTTGTACCAAGTTGTAAACAAACTTAGGAGTTGCCATAATGTATTTAACACCAAAAAATCTATATCTATGTATTTTCCATCTCACAATCACCCGAAATAATGATGATCGACTTCTTGAGGCAATAAAAACTGAACCGCTAGGGTTAAAGATGTATCAAAAAGTGTTCCAAGGAGCCAAGATATATCCCCTTTAATATAATCAATTTGTTTAAACATATCAAGAATTTTCTGATTTGACCCTCCTCAGGCCTAAACCTGCATGACTCAGGAGTTTCTGCCTTATACTGACTAATAACTTTTACTATATTGATGCTTTTATGATTAATTATCAATGATATATTGTATATTATAATCATTTCAATAATGATATGATAGTTTTTTTTAAAAAGAAACAGGCTTTATAATAAAATGACGACTGGCTTATATTAAGCCTAGATGCAGCCTATTCATAGGAAAGATTACTAAATCTCTTGGAGTGCATCATATTAAAAATAATCTTATTGTACATGGATGCAAATCTCTGCAATTGTCTACTGTAAACGTATTATATTTTTGCGGATTTCACAGATTTCGTGAATTTCAAAAATATGCGAAAATATGTAAAAAGTGAAAACTTATCCAATGTAGCTCTACAACAAGCATTAGCATTTTTCAAAATCTGTGAATTTAGATGCCAGCGAAATTGTACTTTTAGGCAAATCTGTGAAAATCTATACCAGCAAAACTATCTTAGTTACAGCATATTATTCAATCTTTGCACATGTAAAGGATCATCTTCTTGAGAATAAATAGTTGAATTTTGAATTTGAATACTTTCCCCCAGCATCCACCCTGACCTGCGTGCTGTGGTGTACTGCACAGCGGTAGCATTCGGGGACGTTCAAGAATGGGAGTTTCTACTTGGTCGTCATGAATTTAATTACGGAGAAGTTTTCCTCGCAAATGAGAAGCGGACAGTACAGACGGCACTGGCCTGCGCTGCTACACCTGATATGATTCACAAGTAAGTGCCCTCCAAACACAACTCAAGAATGACGCAAGTTAGAAACGTTTGCATTCCCCCCGGAAATGCACAAGCTGTATGCACAAGATAACACAGGGATATTCTTGAGAATAGTGAACATTTCTAATGGCATATTCAATGGTGACGTGTATTTCTAGAGTTTTACTCATGCAAATAACCAGAAATTCCACAAGTAGAATCAAGACCTTCATTTCATGAGTTTCACTACAAGAAATGTCATGGAATATGACACATAAAATGTTCATAAAACTTTCTAAAATTCTTGAATTTTGACACGAGTTCCGCTTGAGACCTTGTTTGCAGGGTGTCCAAAATTCACTTACATATTCAGAGAACTTTCCAACCCGCTTTCGATTGTTTCAATTATTGTTTAATACTTCAATGTAGGAGTGAACAAATGGCCAGTGGCCAATATTGCTTATTGAATAGATACTCACTTTCAAATGTGCCTGTGATGTTGCCTCATATTGCATCATACTTCTCATAGTCTATGGTCATGTAATCTCACTCCTTAAGTCCATGCAGGCTATTTTTGCAGACAATATAATTTGACTCCAATCTAAATTGAGCACATCATTAATGGACGTATAGCTAATGAGCTACTGTGAAAGTACTTTATTTTGCTGGGTATATATTTTCACGATTTTTTGCGGAAATAAAAAATCCGCACATTTTGCATATAGTCAGGCAGAGAACCCCCCAAAAATCAAAGTGCCCGATATAGTTTTTTTCGCTCTTGATTCTGAAAGATATGGTATCAGGCAACTTGTATCAGCTCAGTGGGGTGTTCCCACTGTTGAGCAATTTTAATTATTCATGGTTGCTTAGCAACCAGTGAAATGCAACATTAATTGCTTAGTTACATCCATTTATGTTATCCATAGAGTATTTTTAGTTTTCCCTACCCCCCCTAAATAGGCCTGACGGAAATCTATGATATAATCATTCTGTTGCTAGGGTGAGTGGTTGCCTAGCAACAGCAGTTTTATAATGAAATTCCTTAGCAACCTATATAAATATCAACCATGGAAAGGTTCTAACCTTACCTACCCCCACTATATTGACACCAGGCATTCTGCTGATATTATCATTGTGTTGCTAGGGTGAGTGGTTGCCTAGCAACAGCAGTTTTATAATGAAATTCCTTAGCAACCTATATAAATATCAACCATGGAAAGGTTCTAACCTTACCTACCCCCACTATATTGACACCAGGCATTCTGCTGATATTATCATCGTGTTGTTAGGGTGAGTGGTTGCCTAGCAACAGCAGTTTTATAATGAAATTCCTTAGCAACCTATATAAATATCAACCATGCCTAGCAACTACAGTTTTACTATATCATTGCAATATACTATTGTAAATATCAGCTAAAGTGACCTCAGGAATTCTGCCAACACCATCATATCATTTCTTGGGTAGGTGGTCGCAACAACAGTATTATGACTTATTTCATGGTGAATACGATCTATCAAGGTTAAACCTATGGGAGTACTGTATGCGAGTGAAGTGTGAAATAACCCGATGTCATATTTCACGCTGTGGCCGTATTTCACGCTGCTAGGGGTCACAATGGGGTCGCCATGGGGTCGCCATGGGGTTGCCACGCTACCGAGGGTCACGTGACCTGCGCGGAATTCAAAATGGCGGCCGACGGAAGTAAACAAACGCCGCGGAAGTAAAACAACATCGTGGAAGTAAAGAAACATAGACTACATATCCATTTTACATTGATATACCCTGAAATAAACACAGAGCTTCACTTAAAAGTCACCTTGTAACTGTTTACTGCACTTGCGGTGCTTGGGCCGTATTGCACTAGGCCTACGGCCAGCGTGCAATACGGCCCAAGCACCGCTCGTGCAGTAACCAGTAACTCGGTAACTTAAGCGTGCAGCTCTGTCTATATATTTGCTTAGCAACCAGTTATAATGTGAACAAATATCACCATATAGTAAAACCTGGCTACAAAGAACAGGGATACAACAAGCACTTGGTTATAATGAGCATATTGTCATGCCCTGATTTGACACCACCAACTTGTTGCTAATGTCAGTGGTTGCCTAGCAACGACAAACCTAGAACATGTCAACCTTACAGGAAAATGTATTTCTAAAGTGACCCGAACAGCTTTGTTGGTTGGTTGTCCAAGTTGCTTCATGCAATGATGACAAACAAGGTCTTTTGAAGGGCAGTGATGGTATTTGAATCTTTGAAATGAATGAAGATGGAAAGCATGTCCCTTTATATTTTACAAATGCAATTATTTCTAAACGTCTAGAACAACATAGGCATAGCATGAAATTGACAGACTGTATGTTTGTTCACCACAGCTGGGTGAAAATGATCAGGTCAAACAACGGGCTGGAAAGTGCCTCTTTTGAGAGGTCACGTTTTACCTCTAAACCTCAAAAATTTTCAGAATGCCTCTCCTATGTGTGTAATGACTCTTTAATATGTGAATTCAATTTACTATCTCAAGCCAAATTCAATTCCAAAAATTTGAATCGAATCTTCAGGGACTGGATATAGTAAGCAGCAGGCACTGAGTTTTGGAAGCAGCGGGGAGCATCTCTGGGAACCAGCAGTACTTGGGTGTCCCTACTCCCTTATTGGGCGTAATCTGTCAATCTCCTATACCCTTAGACCATCACTCCCCTACTGCTTTACTCCCTTACTCCCTCATACCGTCATGGTCCCCTACTCTCCTATTACTTCATTCTTAAACTCCCTTATGTCCCACAGTTATCACACTACCCCTTCCGCTACCGCCTCACTTTCCTACTTCCTCACTCCCAAATACCCCTTCAGTTATCACACTTCTCCACTCCCCCACTGCCCTGCTCCCCCATTGCCCTACTCTCTCAATCGTGTTTCTTTCACACTTGCTTTTACCCAGTTTATGCTGCCTAAGCTTGTGTCAAGAGTAAAACCCCTCCTTTGGTACCAAAGGGTGGGCTTCTGAAAGGAGTTGTCTATTGAAACTCACTCTTTGTTATGGAGGTTGTTAACCCTTACAGGCCCAGAACTACTAATATTTGTAACATGATTAGTGTACCATAAGTGGATCTGCAACATTGGAATTTCTTTTCCTGACATAGGGGTCATATTTCATTTCCTGAAAGCTGTTATAACCACCTTTCTTATGCTAAACCCCCTGTAAGAAAAAGGTTATAATTTTGGTAACTATAGCAACCAGAAATGTTCCATTTGTTAAATTGATCAAACTTTGCTTTGGATTGGCAGTACTTTGAGCCAGTGACCTTCCATTCCATTGCGATGGCAACAATGGAACTCTTGTTTCAGATATCCAACATGGGAATGATATACAACCTGCTGAGATCAATTACATAGTTTGATGCATATTTCCCATATTATATTAACAAATTTATGATGATAACTAAAATAAGAAATAGTAACAAATTTCATTGGGGAGAATACTCAGCCTCAGCTAGGGGTAAGTTGGATTTGGAAATATTTTTCATTATTTTCCTATGTTAATTGATCTAAAACTGCTAATATCTATCAGATAACTAATGCAAGCCCATGTATGAAAAGCTGAGGTCACCCCAGAGACATTGGTATGTTTCACAGTGGTGTACACTCAATATTCATATGATGGAACCTTGTGAGACTATGGATATGTGCAAACTACACCATTTCACGCCATTTTCACGCCACTGGGCCTCTAAGGGTTAAACTAAGTTTCAGATTTAGATAAATTCCAGCATTTGCATAACCCACACAGTCAATTCCCTCCAATGGCCATCCTGCTATAGTGACCTCCCAACTAATGGGGCCAAGACCGTTTTTCCCCTTTATTCTAATATGAAAAATTCTCACTATTGTGCAACCTCTCTGGATTCAGGTTATATTCGTAGTCACTAAGGGGAAAGTGTCAGGAGCGAGCCAGGAGGGATGGGGGGGGGGTGATGAGGAGGTCTAGCTCTAAAACCTTGCTTTACCACCTGTAGAATGTATTCACGTGTTTTAAGTTTAAAACTATTATTATTATGTATGCATGGGCTATACATTGTTACATGTAATGATGCATGTAACAGAATAATACTTACATGCAGTATAATTAATTATGAAAGTATTATTTAAGATTAAGTGCATAAGGAACACTGACTGGATTAGGGTAGCAAGTGCCCCTCCCCCTGCCTCCTCCTGGTTATCCGGTGGCACTTCCTGCCACTGCTTGGTGACCACACCATAACAAACAGTAGCCCTCCTACTACAGACCTACGTCAGCTAACTGGGGGTCCTCCACTATATCCCTAAGGATTGGAGTAAAATTTCTTCTTTGTCTGTTGCGATAAAATTTGCCCAGCCACAGACAATGTCGGCCAAACATATATATAATTGTCTCTCCTTATTTAACATGTACATTCTATATTATATATATTTCCTCCCTCCAGCGAGTCCAGATACAATGGACCTATAAGGGGAGATATGAGAGAGAAACCTGTGTTAGGGCCTCCCTATCCGCTGTGATGTGTTGGGTGTAGCTACAGACATATAAGGGAGGGGCAGGGTCGGGTGCTGTGGGAGGGCCTCATTCTCCTCTATGATGCAGTGGTCTTAGGGGTTAGTTGAAGACATATGAGAGGGGCCAGGGGGCTGTATGAGGGTCTCCCTCTCCTCTGTAATGCAGTGGTCTCACGTGGGTAGTTACAGATGTATGAGGGAGTGAGGTGGGGGCATGGCAGCTGTGTGAGGGCCACCATCTCCTCTGTAATGTGGCAGGCTTCGGGGAAAAGGGGAGGGTAGGGGGAGGCGGGGGACCGTGGGAAAACTTTCTCCCTTTGATATGGTCAGCTCAGGGGGCAGGTATAGCGATACAGGTGGATGGGGTGATCACCTAGGGAGAGGGGCACGTCTATTTTGAAAACTGCTGTTGCAAGGCAACCACTCACCCTAGCAACATGATCATGATGTCAGTAGAATGCCTGGTGTCAATATAGTGGGGGTAGGTAAGGTTAGAACCTTTCCAGGGTTGATATTTATATAGGTTGCTAAGGAATTTCATTATAAAACTGCTGTTGCTAGGCAACCACTCACCCTAGCAACACGATGATAATATCAGCAGAATGCCTGGTGTCAATATAGTGGGGGTAGGTAAGGTTAGAACCTTTCCATGGTTGATATTTATATAGGTTGCTAAGGAATTTCATTATAAAACTGCTGTTGCTAGGCAACCACTCACCCTAGCAACATGATGATAATATCAGCAGAATGCCTGGTGTCAATATAGGGGGGGTAGGTAAGGTTAGAACCTTTCCATGGTTGATATTTATATAGGTTGCTAAGGACTTTCATTATAAAACTGCTGTTGCTAGGCAACCACTCACCATAGCAACAGAATGATTATATCATTGGTTTCCCTCAGGCCTATTTAGGGGGGTAGGGAAAGCTAAAAATACTCTATGGATAACATAAATGGATGTAACTAAGTAATTAATGTTGCATTTCACTGGTTGCTAAGCAACCATGAATAATTAAAATTGCTCAACAGTGGGAACACCCCACTGAGCTGATACAAGTTGCCTGATACCATATCTTTCAGAATCAAGAGCGAAAAAAACTATATCGGGCACTTTGATTTTTGGGGGGTTCTCTGCCTGACTAATATGCTTAATTGCTGAATAAATACCCGCGAATTTGCCAATTTTCACTCATCAGCGAAAAAATTTAAACGGTAAAAATAAGTACTTTCACAGTATGTCCAGTACCTGTAACCGTCTTTTAGGCCTCCGCTATATCTTCTTTGCCATAAAATGATCATTGAAATCGTGATTTATTGATTAAGTCTGTATCACATACCTTCCATTAAATAGATATCTAGACTACGCACTACAGAAGAACTCAACTTCCCTATTCTCAGCTATTGCCAAGAAGCGGGAAGCACGGGACACTGTGTGGACCTACATCACTGAACACTGGGACAACTTCATGGATGGCAACAAAACGAGGTAAATTCCAAGTCTACATTGCCTAAAGGAGCCCATATGTGTTTTTACTTGGGCAAGCTGATTTGCCTACCCTGGGTCCTTTTTGTCCAAGGCTTCCAGTGGGAACCAAGATGGGTCAGCCCAGAAGCAAAGTGCCCAGCCCTAGCCCAGATTTAGCACACACTATAAAAATGTACAATTAATGATTATTTCTGGATGGAAATCGAAATATTTACAATGTATTTATGGAAAAAAAGTTTTCGTGGGCTGACACATCTGGGCTGCCACTGGTAGCCCTAGTCAATAAGGACCATAACCTAGATATGGGCAAGCCCAGCTGGCCCAAGTAAAACACATATGGGCCCCAGGGACCAATGCTGACTGGGTTTAGTGTTTAGAGTAGAAGGTATTAGATGTGTTGTTAAGCCGTACAGAAGGATATAAATTATTTCCAGTATTTTTAACTTTAAATTACTGTAATTTGGGTATTTTTTTAATATGCGATACACTGTGATAAATATCGATGATGAAAACGAACCGTATTCGACGTAATAAGCGCACACCCCCTAATAAGCCCACACACCCCGTTTTTGGCAGATTTTTAGACTACAAATAACAAAAGATATCTCAATTTTGACCCCAATTAAACTCTTAACTACTAAAAGGTGTCCATAATCATTTTTTAAGCGCACTGTGCGCTTATTACGTCGAATACAGTATATAAATTTATTTTCAAACCATCTCAATGTGTTGTCATGATGCACCACTGCACCACTGGGAGTTTATTTTCCTGAGCCGTGTCACAAATGGAAATTACCATTAAAGCAGTTAACCCTCCTACAAGGTTGTTGATATATTGTGACTTTTCTCTCAGAATAAAGAAGGCAACCATACTCACTGCTGTGACCTCAATGTGGAACACCAAGGAGGAATTGGGGAAGGTAGGTGGTAACTTGTATTTTGACAAATATAAAGATATAGACAGAGGTCCATGATAATCTGTCTGAACGACAGGTTTCTCCACGCGTGGTACCTTGGGCCGTATCACACGAGGCCGAGCCAAGTGTGATGCGGCCCAAGATCCCACAAGTAGAGAAACCAGGAGTTCAGACTGATTATAGTGGATCTCTGTATTTATTTCATGTGATTCCTGATCAAATTCATCAAAATATGCAATTAAAGATTGGTTTCATAGCTATTTTGGTGACGTCATAGTGGAGAAACAGCCCATGGAGAATGAGCACCAGTTTCTCCACGGGGGTGTGGAGAATGGCCATTCTAGTACTTAAGCATAGTAACTTTGTTTCTCCACATGGAATAAATAGTCAACCCTGGATGCTGACAGAGTAGGCGGGGGGGGGGGGTCGATAAAGAGTGAAGAAAGGAGCAATGGCTATTAAATAAAGCAATATCCAAAAATGTAAGCATAGAATGAATTCAGAAATGTTTGACAAATTCATTATACAAATAGTATAACAAATTTACCTTCTGTACTTCTATTGAATATCCATCAAAGGTTAGGCTATTAGTCGTCATGGCTTAACATGACTGTCAGACCAAAGGATTCCAAACTGCAGTCGTTGCAAAAACTATCTTATCCAACAGGACATTCGGTACTGCAAATTTTGAATATTACAGGACCAGCTACATTTTTGAAGGACCGGATGGCCAAATATCTGATATTTTTTGTACTTTAAGTATAAGATATTTTTATAATCATTTATGGCGAGATAAATACATAGATTTACGCACAATACTGACTAACATATTTCAGGTTTAGAGACCAACTAAGTTTTTTTGGTTCAGAAAAGCCCAACATGTGACTGAACATTCGGTCCTGCTACACTTGTCAATCTGCTGAACCATTTTAGGACGACATTGCCACTGTCCTGCATGTTTTCACAAAGACTGAAACTGTATCCTTCCTTTTCAGTTTGAGAAGTTTGCATCGTTACATGAGGACAATGAGCTGACTCCAACTTACACGAAAATAAAAGCGTCTATTCAGGTCAACATTGGGTGGGCGGATGTAAACCTGGAACAAATGGAGAACTGGCTGACGTCATTCAACATGGAACAACGGTTCTCAGCAGAGCAAATGCAGCAGCAACATAAGCAGTCAGAGGCTGCGGCAGCGGCTGCAGCTGCGCTCGGCGAGGGTTAAAGGGCAAATGTGACCCGTTTTAATGAAATGGGTCGGAAGTCACAATTTAAGGAACCTAGATATAGGCTGTTAAACTAGTATAGGGAAAAAAATTAATTCAACAAAAAAGTATCGAAAATATCGTCAAAGGGTCAAAACTGGCCAATATACTACATCTCACAAACCAAATGAAAGTTCTTGATGAGCCGTAAATGAATATGGCAATATCATAACATTGCTAATGTGCGACTTCCGACCTATTTCGTCAAAACGGGTCACAAATATACAAGAAACTCACCATCAACTGGGATAGCTAAGACGTTTCTGATACTGTCAGTAACCTATAGCGTTGCAGATTTAAGACATCATAATCATGAGCTTTACTTAGCATTACGTAAAGCTGTCTGTTAATGACTCTACATCGATACATATATATGTTTAACATCAGTACATATAACAAACCCTGTCGCTAAACATTCAGGTTGAATAAAAGTGAGTTACAAACAGAATAGCTTTTGTTTTGTTTTTAAATACAGTAATATCAGCTATACTACACTATATCGGTACAGTATTGACCCGTTAAGGTACTCCACTTTAGGATGTACACAGAGTTTAATTTACAAAAAGAAAAGAAATCCTGGGTACACTAGGTATGTACTACAGTACTAATCAGTTTAAATGTCAATAACAATTTTACTAGTTACAACATCATATCCCTGCAAACAAAATCTCAAGCGGAGCTTGTGTTATTCTCGTGTCAAAACTCAAGTTTTTTGAACGTTTTTGGAAATTTTCTTGTGTCATAGTCTAAGTCATTTCTTGTAGTAAAACTCATGAAATACAGGTCTTTATTCTACTGTGGACTTTCTGGTAATTTACACAAGTTAAACTCGGAAAATACATGTCACCATTGGACATGTCACTAGAAAAGTTCACTATTCTCTTGTGCATACAGCTTGTGCATTTCCCGGGAAGTACACACGTTTCTAACTTGTGTGATTCTTGAGTTCTGTATGGAGGGTATATTATACATGAATAATAAAGGCTGTGTCTCACGAACATGGGCCAATGTTTTTGTCTATGACCGGGTGCAATCTATGACCGGGTGCAATCTATGACCGGGTGCAATCTATGACCGGGTGTAATCTATAACCGGAATGACAGAAAAAGGCTTATTTAAGGCAGATTTAAGAACAAAATGTTCTACAATATGTGATGCATAAATTAAAGTGGATGGCTGCCATTATTTCCCCTTCCTTTCGACAATGTAGGTGTTTAAAATGGATGCTACTTATAAAGTGACGTCTATGACCTTATAAGATGGAATTTTCCATTTTATTTGTGTTAGAATAGAGATATAATTATAGTAACCATCAAAATGAAATTAATATCATAAAGTCTCAGTATTAATCTGTCTCCTTTTATCCTTATTTATGTCTCCTTCCGCAATATATTTCCCTTTTCCTTGCTAGCCGGTCATAGATTGCACCGGGTCATAGATGAAAACATTGGCCCATGTTCGTGAGACACAGCCTAAAACTATTGCATGCACATAACAGTTGTGGAGATCGCTAATCTATGACCATCAATGACAATACAGTTCAGTTTGGGCTTTTATTTATGCCTTTATGATGACAAAGAAGGAAGACAGTGATAACATTTGCCGTAGCCATAAACATATATCCGGTTAAGGAGGCACTTTATTAAGAACAAAGTGAAAAAGAAAAATTAACCAACTCCTGTTGAGCTATAATGGAGGGGACTGGCTGGTAACTACAACAAAGGAGGTTGGTAGGGACGCCCTGGGGAGTGTAGGAGGAACTAGACTATAGTCCATAGTTCGTGCAAGGAACAAGATAAATCACGAGAGCAGAACCGGAGCGAAAATGATTGCCTGTATAAGTGTAAACATTGTGGTCATTGGAACAAGTTAACACACGTTACATTCCGATAGATACATGGACAAAGGTCCACGACAGAGTCAACAGAGTAAAAGGAGTGGAACTTTGTGTTCATTTTTTTAAAATCTTTTTCGATTCAAAATACCAAAACTATGGTAGGAGGGAGCCTAAAAAGGCTAAAATGGCTTCTTTCTACGCCGTTCTAATGTAAACAAACTGCCGTTTTGATGACGTCACAGGCCGGTAAATATGGCGATGGTTTAATTAACAGGGGGTGTGTAATACGGCCTTCCTTGGTTGAATCAATGGGGCTGTAGTATTCCATAAAAAATAAATAGACAAAGAAAGGTGCACGAGTAGAGTTCCTGATTGAGTGGGGAACTCTACGAGTGTTCTTTTGTGTTTATTTCATGTCATAACTACTAATACTCATCCAAATCCCACTTAATTCCTCAGAAAAAGCTGATTTACAGTGGTTTAATTGACAATTTTGATGATTTGACAGGCAAGGGTTATTGCACGGGGGTGTTCAATACGGCCTTTCTTGGTTAAGTCAATGGAAGTGCCGTATTCACCATGAAATAAAAGAAGAGGGACTGAGGGTGAAGCAAGTGGGTTCAGTCCTTATATAAGAGGGCTGGCTGACTGTACTCTCTGCGCATAACAAACGCTGTGTACCGTTAAACCTCTCTGATAAGCCGACCTCCCTTATAAGCCAATCCCCCAGTTTGAGAGAATTCTATAAGCCGAATTCTGTGCCATTTAGAGACCTCTAAACTACAATGCACTGGATAAAAAACCTCCCTTATAAGCCGACCTCCCACTTTCAGGAGATGTTATAAGCCGAATCAGGCCAAACATTTAAAAAAAGGTCGGCTTATCAGAGAAGTTTTATGGTAGATGTGACACAGACAGTATGAGATGCCACCTAGCGGTCGATTCCTGAACCTCGGACAGTGGTCAACAACAGATAGTGTAACGTACCAACAGTAAAAACCCGGGTAAACCTGAGCCGAAACCCCCGGTAGATCTGAACTGGTTTGAACTATGCCAACCTCAATTTGGTGTAGTGCAACTGAAGAAATTATATTTGTAAAGGGTAACACAACTTGTAAACAATACCAAGGTATCTAAGGTATGGGTGGATTTACGTACACCCCATCCACCAGGGGACATAAGGAGCTTTTAGGAGACAGAAACTCAGCCAGTGTACTCTCTTAGTAGTATTTGCTCTTTGGTAACCCACAAACCCACAAGCTGTATACACAAGGTAGACACAGGAGATTCTCGAGAATAGTGAATGCCACCAGTGACATGTTCAATGGTGATGTGTGTTTTCCGAGTTTTACTTGTGCAAATAACCAGAAATTCGAGAAATAGAATAAAGACCTGTATGACTCGTGAAATGACACAAGAAAATTTCCAAAAATGTTCCAAAAATTCTCAAGTTTTGAAACTAGAATGGCACGAGTTTCACTTGAGATTTATTTGCGGAGTAACAAGTCACTTGTAATTAACCTGGTTTGTCATTTTGGCTCCCTATACGCTCATTGCAATCACGGTTAGTTAGTGAAAGACTGACCAACACACCTTAGTCTTATATAGGAACCACATATTTCTATGAGCTAACATGAGATAGCGACTACTGACAAGACGCTCATTGCAACTAATCATGGTTATTCATTACAGTCAATACTGACCAACACACCCTAGTATTTTTATTCTATGAGGTGTATGGCTAGTCTTTTTGACTAAGGCATTATTCATGTTTAATTATGCCTTAGTCTTTTTTTTTCATATTAGTTCATCATTCTGACAAATATTTATGTCAATTACTAACATGGGATAGTCACTACTGAATAGGTTCAGGAGTATAACGATTATCAGTGTAGGACTAGTCAACATACCCTGACCAAGTTACCAGGTGCTCAGTGTCCTTCCCTACAACCATGGAGTATAGTACAAGCCGCCAACATCTTACCATAGAGGATCAGAGGACACATCCAAAAGAGGTCAAGAAGAAGGGGTGGCATGTGCCCATCCCTACAGCATTGTTCTTCCTGGCCCTGTTCATAGCGGCTATATTAGCAGTGGCACTGATTATGTGGTTTGCTATACCCAGGGAGAGGTGCCCTGTTCCTACCACACTGGAGCGACAGGAGGCCTGTAAGGAGACTATAAAGACCATGGGAAGAGGTAGGTTACATGCATGTATTACATTGTTTTACGTTTTTGAAATACAAGATTTACTATGCCTAAATACTGGAATGGTTGTATTCAATGCCCCCCCCCTCATTGAATACAATGTGGCCGTATTCAATGGGCCTGCGGCTTCATGGGATACTGCCCCAGCCCCCACTTGTGAAATACAGTAGAGACGGTATCAATGGGCATTGGCATTTGTCTATATCATAGTTTAAGGGATAATTTGTTAATAAAAATTTATTGGCACTACAAATGTATTTTGTGACTTTCCTCCACCCCACACTGTCTCCTTTTGCCCTTCACACCCATCCCTCATTCTTTACTGATTTCTTTCTTTCATGTTTTAACGCCATATTTATTTTGCTTACAATTCCTGTGTTTCTCTCTATTTTTCTCTCTACTTTTCTATCAGTGTCATTTAAACAATTCTGTATTTTAACATAGCAACGTTATTTGTTAACCCTGCGAGACTCTTTATCCCTTTAAGGGCCGCATAGGGCTTTGATACCCTGAGCCCCTTTGTCATCATGATGCATGAATGCATTCATGACAAGTCTACCTGCCATGGCTACATTCATGCGTTAGTATTACTCTACAGGAGTGCACCAACCCAATGGGGTCAGCATGATGCCTGAATGCAACCCTCGTAAAAATGCATTGAATCACTATGCAGCGTTTACATATTTAAGGGTGGTATAATGCATAAATGCATCATGCCCTTGGTTGTCATGAAACATCAGTGCCCTGGACCTGGATAGTAGCCCGCCAGTGCTGCATTCAAGCATCATGCCGACCCTATGGAGTTGAGATAGTCCTGAAGTATTGGCATGATGCAGCAATGCAGCCCCATCAAGTTTAGGGAGTATTCCACTGACGGAATCAGCTGTGATTTTGTCTGTCAGATAAGATTCGTCCATAAGTTTAACATTATATAGACTTTTATTGGATGACAAAATCTCGGCTGACCAACGTTGGTGAAATACACGCTTTACTCGCCAGGGCTGCATTGGTATCATTTTGACGGTAAATGTCATCCTTCAGCGACATGCCACCCTTAAAGGGTTAAGGGTTACTATAGCCCTACTCGGGTGTTATTATGGGATGTGTGAACAGTGAGCCTGTGTGACCAAGTGGGCAGGTAGCACACGGACAGGACAGATAGACCTAGTCAAACTCACAGTGTCAACACAACCCATAAGCCCAGACTCCACTAGGGCAACACTGGTGTCTGCGAAACGTTGCGATCTTTTTTTATGTTTTGGTTGGCAAATTTTGCTTCATTTCGCCCCATTTCGCTTCAGTTTGCGGCAGTGTCGCCCCAAGTACCACCCAAAACAGGGCCACAATCAGGGCGACACTGAGGCGAAATGAAGCGAAATGACACCAAATGTGCAAACCAAAACAAAAAAGATCGCAACGTTTCGCAGACACCAGTGTCACCCTAGTGTCGCCCAGGCTATACCCTGCCTCCCCTCACCCTCTGTGTGTGTGTGTCTCTCTCTGGGTGAGGAGAATGTCTATAGCCTGGGCTCCACTAGGGCGACACAGGTCCTTGCGAAACGATGCGATCCTTCTTATGTTTTGTTCTTGTATATTTTGCCTCATTTTGCTTCATTTCGCGGCAGTGTCGCCTCAAGGAACGCCAGGAGTAGGGCGAAACCAGGGCATACCAGGGCAAAATCAGAGCGAAATGGGGCGAAATGGAGCAAAATGCAAAACAAAACATAAAAAAAAAGATCGCAACGTTTTGCAGACACCAGTGTCGCCCTAGTGGAGTCTGGGCTTATGCGTTTGTGTGAAAATCTGCTCCCTACAGTGTTCCAAGATAGCCCAAAAAAATGTGATTTTGAAAAAAAAAGTGATTTTGAAAAAATGTGTGATTTTCAAATCTTTTTTTTTTTCAAAATAGTTGCTGTGAACTGTCAAGTTGAGGGAGGGTTGCCACTGTCCGGCACGTTTTGGCAAAGACTGGGTTACACCACCGTCCCTGTTGAACTAATTCGTGCAAATTCGATTTTTTTATTGATGAAAGAAAGTTACTTAACCCTTTAAGGAAACATGGTGCATCGATATGCTATATCAGCTTTTGTCACAATCAGTCCTGGCAAGTCTACTTGCGAGGGATAATGGTGATCATTCGCGACTGGTGCCTTGGAAATTACCCTGTTCTTGACTTATAGCACTGATACAGGGACTCAATTGTACTACATCTACTACATATAAAGGGACCAGGATCTAGGTGTGTTACCTGAACCTTGGTCGTGACCTGAACAACTGAACCTTGGACCAATGACAGTCCAGGATTCAGGGCACCCCTTAGTAACGGGTAAGGCTGCGTCTCACGACCTTGGGCCAATGTTTTTGTCTCTGACCGGGTGCCAGCTCTGACCGGGTGCCAGCTCTGACCGGGTGCCAGCTCTGACCGGGTGCCAGCTCTGACCGGGTGCCAGCTCTGACCGGCCTGAATAAAATCGGGTTATTTAGGGCAGATGGAGATGGAATTTGGCTGAAAAGGTTAACGGATGTTATCACTTTGTAAACTAGTCATTAGTTGTCCATTTTTATAGTCATCTGCCCTAAATAACCCGTTTTATTCAGGCCAGTCAGAGCTGGCACCCGGTCAGAGCTGGCACCCGGTCAGAGCTGGCACCCGGTCAGAGACAAAAACATTGGCCCAAGGTCGTGAGACACAGCCGTAAACACTTCCCCGGATACCTCTATGCTATGTTATGGGTTATCCCGGGAGTCTAGAGGAACAGCTCTGATATTATAGACCTATGCATCAATGAAGGGCGACTTCGTCATAATAAAATTGTATTTACATTAGTTTGAGCAGCATTCTTATAACTGTGTCTGTATTAGCTACATTTGCAAACATTTTAGATGAGGGCATTCAAATTAATATCTTGCAAACAGTACATATTATAATGCATGATTTTGTAGGGTATGTTTATTTTTTGTTGGTCACGCTCCAGAAATGTTCAAATACTTTATCAACAAGATTTCTTAGGCTGCATTGGTCTATAGTTCTGTGTCATAGCTGGTGTTTGTTTGGCATCTTGGGTACATCAAACAAACAGCATGTTGACCTGAAAAAGCTCCCCAACTCTACGTGTTAGCCTACACCTGGACACGGTTCTTCCATATACCCACTGCCCCACAAGGTCTAGACGAGGTGTTATACGCCGAGTCGCTGACCAGTGGGCAGTGGGTATGTGGGAGAAGCCTGGCCAGGTGTTGGCTATCTGATTTAACCCTCGGTTATGTTAGGGTATACAATATACCCAACGTGCGAATCCTTTGTCTTAGCTCTCCACCGTGGGTTAAAAATGATTATACATAGTAGCGAACCGGTATTTCTCTGAGCTGTGAAAAATATAAAGACAAACTGAAATCTAGAACATTGACTTTAGGTTCAGATGTAGGTATCAAAGGGCTAAGGGTAACAGATGCATGTCTAACATGTTTCAATTTGCAATAGGCCTACTTCCAAAAAGTTCTGAATCAATAGAAATTTATGATGATTACGGGAGTGGCCATTAGGTAATTAGGGGGAGGGGATTATGGGAAATTTTCTCAGACCCCCCACCACCCTGCTCGAGATCCTGCAAACAAAATCTCAAGTGAAACTCATGCTATTCTCAAGTCAAAAAATTTTAGAACGTTTTTTGAACGTTTTTTGAAGTTTTCTTGTGTCATATTCTGTGGCATTTCTTGTAATCTAGTAAAACTCGTGAAATACAGGTCTACATTCTACTTCTGGAATTTCTAGTTATTTGCACGAGTAAAACAAAATACACATCACCATTGAACATGTCACTAGGAAGGTTCACTATTCTCAAGAGTCTTGCGTGCCTCTCTTGTGCATACAGCTTGTGCGTTTCTTGGGAAATGCGAACGTTTCTAACTTGTGTCATTATTGAGTTCTGTTTGGAGGGACGGTAACACGTGGGCTTTCCCTCCCCAACCCTCCCACATCTACTGATCCCTGTTCTGTTATGGGAAATGGATTCGATGGTTGTTATTATTGTAAAGTGACCAATACAGCTTTACATCACAATGTAACAATTGTTTGTCCTTCTAACTACTGAAAACATAAATATTTTTTGCGCTGTACATATTTTCACATTTTTAAAAAAACCATGAAAATATATACAGCATGAATGCTTATTCTGTATAGTCACACAACTACCAAATTCGTCAAAATGTATACATCCGAAAATATCTATGTCTAGGCCAAATAACAAAAAAGGTGTGTTTCAGGTTACCCGACCCTACCTAGCAAAACAGGGCCGACCCAAGAAACTTTTATGCAATTTTGAATAAATAATTTATATTTTGGGTCATTTTGGGGCTATTTAAGGGTCGATCTGATGGTTCACGAGTCGAGGCGGTCGTCGGCGAGTCGGCATTGTAGTTTGTGAGTCGATTTCTGGGTACTTTTCAGGCTAAAGTAAAAAAAATAAAGATTAAAAAAAAAAGAAATCCGGCCTACCTACCCTAGATTTTCAGACCATGTAACCTGAAACACACCTTCTTTTTTTTTGGCCTTACAGTAATTGAAATACATTTTACCATCAAAATGATAGTGATTCATTGATGAATAAACAGTTTGGGAATTATTCAAATATTTATTAGTCAGTCTAAATGCTTATGATGGAGTAGCGCACATCTTCTAGCAACAATGAAAAACAGTCATAAGATGAGTAGAAGACCATAATGTAGCATTTAAAGGGCTAGTAGAGGTGAGTTAGCATGTATACAAGAGTGCTTTTATCATGATTATACACTTGTAACGTCATTGATTTTTTGTCTCATATGTTGACATAATATATACCATGATTCGTACGTGAATTATGTTAAATAAATGAGTTCATTTAGAGCTCATTGAAACAAAAATAGGTAGTTTCATATTTTGCCCCCAGGTGCCAAATGCATAGACCCTGGCTTCTACCTTTAATTACTACTCAATGATAACTACAATGACATTCTCTTTATACTCAGCTGCAGTATGTGGACCAAGAGACATGGGGAATGAGAAGACAGAGGAGACAGGAGGCAAAGAGGAGAAGCCGACAACTGGATTAAGGCTCAACACAACTCTAGTCCCTGTACACTATGACCTTGAACTGTGGCCAAGGATCTATGAAGGTGATGACTTTGGGTTTGACGGAAACGTGACGATACAGATGGCATGTTCGGAGGACACTGATGTCATTGTTCTACATGTTGACATGGTAACAGTTCATGAAGACAACATACTGCTCCAGTAAGATAATGACATATCTATCACAACCAATGCCTCCCTCATTAGTATACTGTGAAACGCAGACTTGGATTTTTGTCATTTTGTCTTGGCCCAACACCAAATCACCCCCTGCCTCTATAAGTCATGGTTTGTATGCAAGATTCAGTTCAAATTTGGTCCCGGGCATGCCTATCATAGTATGCAGCATAATATTCATAATTTCTAAACTTCAGCAAGTTTTGGTTAGGAAGAACAAGCTCCTATTGATTTAAGTGACCTAATTAATTGTTTGAATTAGTAAATTTTTACAAGGTTTTCCATGATATTCCTAGTTTTCTGATTACCCTGATTTCCATTAGTAAAACTTGAGAAATACACTTCACCATTGAACATGTCATTCAGAACGTTCACTGTTCTTGCGAATCTCCCGTGTCTATTTTGTGTCGGCAGTTTATTTGGTTCTCGGGAATCATGAACGTTTCTAACTTGTGTCATTCTTGAGTTCTGTTTGGAGGGATACTCAACCTCTGCTACCCTTGAATATTCCAGAGATTCCGGAGGTAACATTATGAATGTTAACTACACAGAGGAGGATGTCCCCAGACAGTTCTACAAGATTTACCCTGAGCAGAAACTGATGAAGAACCAGAACTACTCCCTCTACATGAGGTTTAATGGCACCACTATACATGATGATCTTTTCGGCTTCTACCGGTCAAACTACACAGAGAATGGCACTGAACAGTGAGTCAATTCAGGTTCATATCTTGAATTTTTTCACTGGAGCAGCATTACAAATATTATTGATTACTCAAAACAAGTATGCATTTTAAAGTTTTGACCTGGTATAATCTGAGCCAAATCTTTATTTTTTATTGACCAAATCCCTGAGATAATGTGTACAAATAGGCAATGAGAATATGTGGTATATTCATGAAATAAACAAGTAACGTATTCGACGTAATAAGCGCTGTCAAAATTAATTTCTATCTATCAAAAATGTGTTGAGGATAAATTGTAATAACTGCACTTATTAGGATTAAAATTAGTTTCTATTCTTTTAGTTTAAAATATTTTTTAAGCGCTCTGTGTGCTTATTACGTCGAATACATAGTGTTTTTTTCCAGGGTTCCATAACAATGTTAATTTATCCAATAGAAAGGCTCTTAGTTCTCTGTCTACGATAGTTTGTCATACAGCCCCTAATACCAGATGTCTTTGGAAATAATAAGGGGTGTATCTAAGCTCTTAAAAATAGCTTCACCTGTATACTTTATAGAGTGAGCCTTCTCCAATTCTAGTAAACATAACTAGAAAAGTTACACAGCAAGTTTAAGCCCCGAGATTTATGCCAAAGCTTTGTATGTTGCAGCTGGATGGTAGTTAGCCAGTTTTCACTGACTAGGGCACGCCGATGCTTCCCATTATTTGATGAGAACTTCTTCAAGGCTACATTCACAGTTACCATGGTGAGGCACAACGACTACATCTCACTCAGTAACATGCCTATAGACAGGACAGAAAGTAGGTAAGTGTGAATAGTTTATATTCAAATGCTGAGACATCCAACCCACATGCTAGTTAAAACTTTCTTTGCTATGTCAGGTATGTCAAGGTTCAGTTTTCTACTCCTGAACTCAATTAAATGGTAATAGCAGGAGTTAAAAATAAACTTTATATTTTCAGTGTAGCTTTATAAACATGTGGGCCCTCATAGACAAAATGTTCTAAACCTTCTGTAATAACTCCTATTCTCAATATATGTTGCTGTGCCGAATCTCCTGATACAACCTATGACTGACTAAGAAATATCCATCATTTTATGATTTAATTTACTAATTTCATGGCTAAAAAAGTACGTCAAAGGGGTTCTAGTAGAGAGAAAGCAATGTGCCAACGCTAGTTTTGATACAAGCATACTCACATTGTAATTTGCATGTATTATAAGTAGTAAATATGGCAGACTTTCTTCTATCAGGGAACACATAGATCTCACCCATGTCTGCTAACTGTGTTAAATTTGTTTCAGGGGAGGGGAATGGGAAGCAGACATCTTCCAGAAGACAGTGCGCATGCCCCCTTATGTCCTTGGGTTCAGCGTTCACCAGTTTGATTACATAGAGAGCCACACAAGCAAAGGTGTCAAGGTATGCAATTAATCCAGCTCCAAAATATTTAGAGGATGTGATAGTGAAAAGGATTCTTTGTAAACATCTTTGTAAAACTTTGAAAATGGTTATTTCAGTGTGATTCTTAGCCAAGGGTATTCAGTACAGGAGTACTGTGCAGAGTTCCTTCAGATTTCAATTTTTGGGGCATGTGGGCTTTAAAAAGAATTAAAGTTATTGTTGATGATGGGAAATTAGATCGAATCAAAAGATTGCAAATAGGTATTAGTTTTATAAAATCTTTTAGAATCATATCTGATTCTGCAATTAGAGTGTTTAGCAGTACATGCTATAGAGTCTCTAATTATCTTTAAGATTCTTTTACATAGTTTGGCCTGATTTTAAACTAAATGGGCTGTACAATTAGTTCAGATGCAAATTAAGGAAATAGACACCTCAAATTAAATAGACCAATGACATTGATATGCCTCATTCATATACTGGTACTCCTCTGCATCTGGGTAAACTAATTAATCTCAATTGTGTGTAGATGGGGTCTAGACTCTGACCCTGAGGTTACCACAGTATGTAGTAAATACAAGCTCGATACAAATGGATGAGTTATCACTTTTCCGCTGATACATTGTGTCAGACAATAGAAACCTATTCAAACCAAAAAATGTATACACTATAAATCCTCTAATGTGTAGAATGCAGGTTTCTTTCTAAATTTGAGTCAACTCCAGGCTTCAGAAGTAAGGACTACATGCTAGGTGTCTTAAAAATCATTTATTATCCTCTCACTCATTTCAGATGCGGATCTACGCCCAGCCTTCTATGCTAAAATATGCTGCATACGCAAACAGTATTGCAGCTAGAATACTAGAGTCTTATGAGAACTGGACTGGTATTGCATATCCTCTACCCAAACTAGGTAATGATTTATTTACTGAAAAACTGTAATGCTGAAGCAATCAATTTAAATTGTGCTCAATATCTAAAAAAACATGGATGAGCAATAACTCCCCTGCAAACAAAATCTCAAGCAGAACTTGTGCCATTGTCGTGTCTTAACTTCAGAATTTCAGAATGTATTTTGAATGTTTTTTCAATGTTTCTGGAAATTTTCTTGTGTTATATTCCCTGTTATTCTTTCTAGCAAAACTCATGAAATACAGGTCTTCATTCTACTTTTGGAATTTCTTGTTTTTCTGCACAAATATAACTCAGGAAAAACACATTGCCATTGAACATGTCACAAGGTTTCTGGAGAAATACGAATGTTTCTAACTTGTGTCATTCTTGAGTACTGATTGGAGGGCAGAATCTATAAAAGAAATTGATGAGCAATAACTATATGCGATACTCTATATTCTCGCTGCCTGCACCCTGTGGATGAACCCTTATTGGGAAACTTTAATCATATTTCTTTGTGTTTATTTTATGTCATTATTAATCATATTTGTTTAAATTTCCACTTAATTGATCTGAAAAAGCTTTATGTTGAATTCATCAATTTTAATCTAAAGGAGAGAGTATGTGTAAAATACCAGAATGGGACTGCCGTTTTCACTATGGAATAGTATTCCTGTATTAATATAATTGCTCATCCCTCAGATTAAAAAAACAACTAAGGCAGTGGTGATTTATTAACAATGGGTAAGGGCATAGTGACTTTTTATGTGAACACACGGTCAGTCTTTCCATCCCCTGCGACAGGGCTTTGATTTTCCCGGCCGATTACTTCTTTTACAAAATAAATCGGATATGCAGCCTTGTTTCTGTAAAATAAGTGAAATCCCTGCAAAAAAAATCTCAAGCAGAACTTGTGCCATTCTTGAGTTTTGAATCCTGATCCCCGGGTGATTTTGGAGTGTTTTGTGAACGTTTTGTGGCATATTCCCGGAATTCTCGTGTTTTGAACAACTTTTATGAGCAAGCTTTAACTTGTCACCCAAGGTGCGAACATTGAATACCTGTGTTCATTTTGTGAATATGACACGTTCTCAATTCTTGGGAATATCTCGTGTCTTTCTTGTGTTATGGTGACTTCCGCAGATTCTCCCCAGTCGTGAACATTCAATTCCTGAGTTCCCGACGTCCCCCCCTATAAACCCACCAACCTCTCACCCTCTACAAGGTCTTTTCACTATCCCTGTTTCAGACCACCTGGTGGTTCCTGACTTTTACTTTGGGGCGATGGAGAACTGGGGTTTGGTGACGTACAAGGAGAAGGCACTGCTCTACAACCCTGAGTACTCTGACATCGACCAGAGACGGATTATTGTCTATGTCATGGCCCATGAGCTGGCCCATCAGGTAAGGCCAAAGAAAAAGTTTGTTTCAGGTTACCCGACCGACCCGTTCAAAACAGGGACAACCCTACATTTTTTTTATGCAATTTTGAAGACATTTTCATATTTATTGGTTCAATTTGAGGGGCTTTGGAGAGGCTGGCTAGTACTTTCATATTAAGAAAAAGACAAATCAATAAAAAAAATCCGACCTACAGACCCTACATTTTCTAGCCATGTTACCTGAAACATACCTTTTCTTTGGCCTAAATATGCCTGTAGTAACTAAATGTACAGGCAATATACGGCTCAAACTCCTGACTTATGTTGTTTTAGGATAGAGGAAGGACAAATCAGAAAGTTCTTAATATGTTTAAACAAGTTTAGTATATTGAAAGGTATATATCTTGGCTCCTTGGAACACTTTTTGATACATTTCTAACCCTAGGGGTTCAGTTTTTATCGCCTCATGAAGTTTATTGTCCTTTTTTCAGGTGACTCCGTGACCAAAAATCCATGATCATGAACATTATGTTTTAAATACATCACAGCAACTAATAATTTTGTTTACAAGCTGGGCCAACATATATCTTGAAGCATACCAAGAATGGATATCCTCTGAGTAATAGTTTTTGAGATACAGCCCGATGAATTTTGAACATTTATCAGAAATATGAACATTTCAACTACATACTCTCAACTTTACCCTAGTTTCCTCAAAATGGTCCCACTATTGGTTAAATTCACTCTACAATGTCCTGATCATGTGTACTTTAAGAAATATGAAGCATCATGATATCTGGTTAGACCAAATTTGCACAGTATAGGCCTAAAGTACCCCTATTAACCTATTTCACGTCACGGAGTCACCCGGGTGACTCCGTGACGGAAATTATTTCTTGTATAAATGAGCATAAAAATGGTGGATTTTTGCATTAGAACATTAGAGGGAGTGGGTAGGACACAGGAAAACCAGAGATAACTTAAATATATTGGGTATTAACAATTTTATGAGGGTTTAAATTTTCATCAGGGTGGCTGGTGACTCCGTGACGAATATTCCGGGTGACTCCGTGACGGAAAATATGTATCCCAATAGACATATGCTCCTGGAGGCAAGATTATTGGGTATTTTTCAAAATTTCTTTTTTCCAGCAGAAGACACAAGAGTTACCTCACAGTCTGGGATACAATAGAGACTGTGTGGATCTTCTTTATTTACTATATAGAGGTATCAACCTGAAATGACATTTGAATATTTTGCTCACAAAACACACTTAAATGACTGTGGAGAAAAAAATACGGAACATATCTAGTGAAATCCTCCTGAATCAATTGACTATACCATAGATCTAATAGAAAATGATATTAGGAATAAGCTGTTACTGCCTCAGTACACATGGGAGGCATGTAAAACATGTCATTTTTAGCATTTTTGAGTTTTTTAGGGTTTTTTGGGCCTTTGGAGGGCCAGAAAACAGGAAATATTGGGCCAACACACAAAAAATAGAGATTTCCCGAATTATTAGGATGTTTTTTCACATATACCAAAAATTTGAATAAATTGGTGCAAAACTGGTTATTCTGTAGGGGTATAAGCCTTAAAAGGGCCAGAAATAGCCAAAACAACATAAGTGGGGAGTTTATGCCGTACAGATGTCCCTGACAATGAAATGTATCTTAAAGATTTTCGAATATTTGAGTGGAAATTAATCCAAATAACTCATTTTGTAAAATCAAATCAACTAGGCCTAGTTCTCATTGGTAAGTAGACAGTAGATATGCCTGTTCTGTGGTCATATTAGTGTTTATAATAATTTCTTAGCTACATGTGGTCTTTTTTAATACGGTGCATGTTGTCAGTGGTTTGGTAACCTGGTGACACCTAGCTGGTGGGTTGACAACTTCCTGAAGGAGGCCTTTGCTAACTACCTGGGCTACAACGTAGGTGTCAAAGCTGCAGAACCTGACTGGGAAGTGGTACGTCTTGATCTTCTTGATTAATTTAAAAAATAATTCTGGAAAGTCCATCATTAATTTTTCTTCATGTTGAATTTGACAATATTATCACCAGACTGTTTTTTTGGGCCAACTTTCTCACTTCTGGCATGGAGCAGATATTATGTCATGTCAGAAACTAATTACCTTAGGCTGCCTGACTCTCTCTACAGAGTCTGGTTGACTCTGTCCCCAGAGTCTGCCAGATGCTGTCCCCAGAGTCTGCCTGACTCTCTCCCCAGAGTTTGGCTGACTCTCTCCCCAGAGTCTGGCTGACTCTCTCATCAGAGTCTGGTGGACTCTCTCCCCAGAGGATGGCTGACTCTCTCCTCAGAGGATGGCTGACTCTCTCCTCAGAGGATGGCTGACTCTCTCCCCAGAGGCTGTATCACTCTCTCCCCAGAGTCTGCCTGACTCTCTCCCAGAGTCTGCTGGATTCTAACCCCCGTGCCTGCCAGCCTCCGTCCCCCAGAGTCTGCATTTCAACACTCTTTTGTCTGCTAGGGCTGCATTCATGTACCTGAACAACAAAGGACATAGCACATTAAAGCCATATGTAACCTTAAAAGAAAAACTCGATCCTATTTTCTTTTTGTTTTCTGTTGATAGTCTTGGTAATAATAAACACGTTTTTGCGATTCTTAGTAAATCATGTGCTATTAGAAGGTAAAACAGCAGGCTTATCCCCTGCATAATATGACATCACCAGGAGAGATTGGTTTTCTTATTTTGCTAAAAGTTGACATTTGTTGTCATGATGCACCAATGCAGCCCCAGCAAGTAACTCACCGGTGCTGCACTGATGTGCTCATCAAACGGACCTTCTGGGAGTGTCTCAACCTCATAGGGTCGGTATGATACTTGATTGCAGCACTGGCAAGTTACTCGCCAGGGCTGCATTCATGCATCATGACGACCGAGGGAATGTTTGATTCATTGATGTATCATTCTGTCCTTAAAGAGTTAAGGAGTCAATCACCCTTTGAATTCCTGTTGCAGGATGAGTTCTATATGCAGTTGGTACAAGGAGTCATGGAGCAGGACGGCTGGCACCACAGCCAGCCGATCCGTGTACCCAACCTGGAGGACCATGATGGGCTCATGGCTGCTTTTAGCGGGATCACCTACAGAAAGGTAGACCCTATACTGAATCTGGCATCTGCTGGTGAGGCCGGCAAAGGGCCTGGCTAACGTGTTGTCCGTGGGGGTCTTATAGCTGTGGTCAGTGGTTACATTGATAACTCAAATAAACCAGACTTCACTTCGTTTAGACCCCATACCCCAATGTATTTAATTGAAGTGTTAATGAATCCCTCCATCCTGTCCCAAAGGTTTTATGGCCTATAATGACACCACCAAAGGGATGAGACTAGCCTCTCCCTGGAGGTGTTAAAATTATCAGTAATAAAGGTACTAATACCCTCACAGTCAGGGGGCTCACCAGGAGATGCCAGATTGAGTAGATGTACATGTTGTGGCCAGTACACTGATAATCTAAATGCTCCAGGCCTTAGTCTGTAGTGGCTATCCCAGGTTAATCATAGGAATATTGGATGGTAAACATGATGACCTGATATTCAAAAATGACTAAGGCAAAACAAATAATTATGGCTAAGGCCTACTGCTCATGGAATGGAATGACTAAGGTGGGTCAGTCACTACTGGATATACCTGATAGTATTAACTATAACCATGATTGTTCATATAGGGAGCCAAAAAATAACCAATTAGCTTTGTCGCTATTGACTAATTTGGTAATCAATATCAGCTCTACAGATCAGCTTTATCATTATCAGTTATACAGAAATCCATGTGAGTTTATGGTATTTCTCTTTTGGAGTGTATGTTTGTGTATTCAATCTTGGCATGATTATACTACATGATTAACAAATTTAGTCAATTTTAGATAATAGTGAATAGTTAGTGTTTAAATATATTGGTTTTTGAATGGTATGCTTATCTTCTCATAATGTCATTGTGGATCTTTGGCTAAGATAACCTGGTATCCATTTTCCCTAGGGAGGAGCTATCGTTAGGATGACCGAGAACTTCCTTGGTGCCAGCACCTTTCAGAAAGGAGTGCAGGTTAGGAAACTATTCTCAATATTAAAAGCCCAATCAGCAATAAATTTCTATATTCTATGATCCCCAATTATTCCTTGAAACTATGATCACTATAATGTAATTGACAATGGCGAATGGGTTCTCCTTCTCCCTGTGGACACTCATTCAGCATCCTTTTTGCTTGGCTGTTTATTCAAAAATATCTACCTTTGAATTTCCTAGGGAGATAATTAGCGGAGGTTCAACAACTTTGCCCAACCCCACATAGATAATTAGAATGGTGGCAGCATATATATTTCAGGAGTGATGGATTTGGGAACAGGATATAAGTCATTAAACCCAGTAATATCTTCCTAGTGTTCTTAGATCTTTAGTACTACTTAGATTGGTAACTTTTGCTTACTTTACAGAGATACCTGCGTCAACATCAGTACCAGGCGGCCGTTGCTGCTGACCTCTACCGGGCGCTGCAGGAGGTAAGGGCTGAGTCAGTTTTTACCAGATAAGGCCAAAAAAAATAAATAGTCGTGTTCAGGTAACATGGCCCAAAAAAAAGGGGTAGGTAGGTCGATTTTATTTATTTTTTTTACCTATTTTTTTAAAGGATTTTGAGGCAGATTTCCTCCCATTTCCGTATAATTTTTTGGGAAAAAAATATTTCAGGAAAAAAATGTATTTTTTTGGGGAGAAAAAACACAAAAATGCCTTCCAAAAAAAAAAAAACGAAAAAAAAGGGAAGGGCAAGGTTTATTTCTCAGTACATCATTTTGTCTCACCTCTGCCCCCCCCCCCCCCACCGGGGAGTATTATGCATATTACATATGGACATAACTATAAACTACCGTAAAACTTTGTGTTTAGGCCGCGGCTAGTACGCAAATCAAATCGTCAGTGCAGCTTATACACTGAAAACCCAGAGCAAGGAGCCTAGTCATTATCACGACCTAGGTAGTCATAATGAATAATGGCAGATGGAGTGGAGAATGGTGTGTGAATATAGTCTCTAATTAGTTCACTTCTTAATGACAGACATCCTTTTCACATATTTGGTGTAGTCTTGATTGAACTAAGTAGCATTACTTGTTATAAATAAGTTGCCAATGGGTGAGAATGATGGCCCCAAAGGTAAAGAGACCACTCTGCTCCCTGTCACCAGTGTATATCTCACGACAGATATAGTAAATGCAAATATTAAAACCAGGTGGCAGTAGTGTGCCATAAGTAGCAAGTGAGGAATAGAATTATGTACCATAGGGTAGTCATTGGGACAACCTAGGACTTGAGAGTTGTCAATACTGATGACTTTAGGTCTTCAAATGGACAACACCTAAATTAACAACCTTAAGGTAGTCATTCTGACTACCTAATCATTGTGACTACCTAAGGTCGTCATTATGACAACTTTGGTCTGAATGGCTCAGATGGGTAGTCACAATGACGACCTAAGGTGGTCACTTTGACTACCTAAAGTTGTCAGTTTTGGCATTGTCAGAATAATGACCCTGAGGTTTTCAGTGTAGGATCAGGACAGGCTTTTAGTATACGAGAGGTTTTAAGGTTGTGCATGATTATATTTTAATCTTAGTTATATTCAATATGAATGACCATTTATGTTAGCCTTATTGGGGTTCATCAAATGGATAAAGCAGCTGGTTTTGACACTTATGAACTTAAAGTTAAGGGACATATAATGCATGAAATCTCTGATAACCATTGCTCCCATAGCAAGCTGAGGAGGACAATTCAGTGACATGGGACACCCAGAAAACCAACTTGTCCAGCATCCTCTCATCTTGGATGGACCAACAGAACTTCCCACTCGTTTCAGCAACTGACCTTGGGGATGGGAGCCTCAAGGTCACTCAGTCCCACTTCCTGTTTGAGCCGGATCAGAACATCAGCTTTCCAACACCACTAGGGTGAGTTCTCATTCCATTTTAGTCCATTTCTACCAAGGTTTACATAATTGAAATTTTCAATACCTTAGGGCAGCACCAAAGCAGACCAATATTAATTATCCTATGTTATCAATATGTTACTTCTAGGTAGTAAAAGAAGCATTCTCTTTTTTCATGTATCGGTAGCTACGGCTGTGCAAACTTGATTCAGTTAATGACAATTTATAGCTATTGTGTTATGCCTTAAACGACCACAGGATATAGACAACAAGAATTTTTTGTTGATGATGGTTGATTTGATTTTAATTATCTAAAGGTCTGAGTTTCTTTGGGATATTCCATTGACCTATTGCGATACCAGTATGCAGCCTGAAGAAAAATGGATCCTGAGAGAAAAAGAAAGTAGGTCTTATTTGTTTATGAGTAATTAATTTTCAAATCATATGTTTCAAAAATTACAACCCCACAGTTGTGTCCATAAGAATATATGCTGTCCAAGCTGGGTTGAGAATTTTGGCTTCAAATGCAGGACGATTTTTTTTAAAGTTTTGTGAAGAATGGTACAGCGCTTTTCATCGTGATACGTCTTCATATACAAATTGAATACAAACAGTTGTAAATAAACATGCATTTAGGAATGATGCACTCCTTATCCTAATGAAGCTGCATCAATCAAGGGAAACACTTATTGAACATCAAAGTTACTTACACGAAATATTGTCTCATGTGAAATAGAGATATAATAGATAATATGGGAATACAATTCCCAGGTCGAGTTGAAGGCTTGGCTACAAATGGCTGGAAGATGTTGAATGTTGACATGGTGGGTTTCTATCGTACACGGTACAGCGCAGAGAACTGGAATAAGATAATCCTGCAGCTACTTTCAAACCACACGGTAAATAGCTTATAGGCTTCTCCAGGAAGCTTTATGTCTATAGCTTCATTTTGAATTGGAATTAATAACGTTTTCATTAAACCATCGAAAATAATATATAAATGTCATATTACCAATAACATCAAATATATGACATTCTATTATACACTCTACTTTCAGGTATTCTCAGTGCAGAATCGGGCAGGATTCCTTGATGACGCGTTCAATATTGCAAAGTAACCTTTTTCTTGACGAGTAAATTACTGACACAATAGCAGGTTATAGACTTTAAATAGCAAAGTGTCTTGTGTGCCTCTCAAAATTTCTACAGTGTTATGTTAAATAGCAATATGTCGTTCCTAATAAGTGCAAAATTAATAATGAAAATTTAAAGAGAATATCACACTTGTACCTATAGAGAAAAGCTGTTGACATTTTCTCGGGCACAATTCTTATAAGGATTACAATTCATGACACAAGAAAGTTTCTCTCACGATCTAGATGCAGTGTTTACAATGATAAAGCTACTTATGGTGCATATCACAGATGTATTGGTATCCCATATAACTCAAATTTTGTAGCTTTAAAGTCTAATATTGGTGAGGCTATTTATTTTGATCTATTTTTTTGTACATATATTTTCACACCTCCAGAGCTGGAGAGTTCCCAGAGGTTGATGCTCTGAGGGCCACACAGTACCTGGGGCATGAGCGGCGGTGGTTACCTTGGTATTCTGGTGTCAAACCTCGTGTACCATACTACCTGGACATGTTCTTTGGGAAGCCTGTCTACGATCAACTGGAGGTCAGTTACATTGTTTGACTCGGGTGATGAATTCCCACTCAAACCTCATGTACAAGGTGGTTATGAAATAAATGCACAAACTTTGGTAGTTATGTTTCTTTTTAATTAAATCCAATGTGATTTTAAGTCATGCTAAATAATATTGTTTGGCTCAGTCTGGTATAGTTATTTAAATACTTCTCTGAAGCTCACGGCCGGGAATTACCTTTCCCTCAGTCTAACTATAACTGGATTCAAGTTGTGACTGTTTTATATAGAACCTAAGCAGTTTAAAATTGTACTTTGAAGGATATTCAAACAAATGTTACTAGGGAAGACTGAGTATTTTCAAAGGACTGTAGTCCAACCAACACACATAAACTACCACTGAAGAATCAATTGTTCCAGTGGCCTAAGAATGAAATGTGTTGTTTTGTCTCATTCATAATAATAAGTGGTTCTTGTATCCATGTCAAGGATGCACCTGTGGCAGTTACAGTGGTTTAGATACTATGCCATAATAAAGGTACTTGAAGCACAGTACCTTATTTTCAGAAATACTTGGTTGACCTTGTAAAACCTGCTTATGAAGCCAGTGGTTGGACTGTGGAGTCTGATGAGAGCAATGCGTTCAGCTCTAGGTGAGTCATCTCTTAGTCTTCACTCTCTTATTGACCCTGTAGGGATAATCAGGGGTAGACACTAACTTTCTCAGCTGGGAGCCATCCGGGCCCGTAGCTGCGGAAATCTATGGGCCGGCATCAAAGGCTATGGGCCCAGGAATACATTACACTTTTCTCAATAAAAAAGTCCATGAATATTCCTAATTCATCTTTGTTACAATGGGACCAAAATGCTTAATTTCCACACATTTTTCCCTTTCCGACGAGATACTACAAGACTATGTATTCATCTGTGTATTCCACTCAAATATTTTGTAGAATTTCCTGTGGGCCACCCAGGCCCATGGGAAGGCAATCCTGGAGAAAACTGCGGGTCCGGACCCAAAATTACGGGCCATTGGCTCCCGGGCCAGCGTTAGTGTCTACCCCTGCGGGATGAGATGATGCCTCGAGGTGTCAAGCTTATTCATTGTTAGGATACATACCGTGTTTGTGTATCATAACAAGCAAAGGAAGATTTCAAGCTGGGCGTGACCCTGCAAACAAAACCTCAAGCGGAACTCATGCCATTCTCGTGTCAAAATTCAAGAATTTTGGGATGTTTTTGGCACGTTTTTGGAAGTTTTTTTTAAATTTTCTTGTGTTATATTCCGTGTTATTTCTTGTAGTGAAACTCGAAAAATACAGGTCTTCATTTTACTTGTGGAATTTCTGGTTATTTACATGAGTAAAACTTAGGAAATATATATAACCATTGAACATGTCACTAGGAAAGTTTACTATTCTCGAGAATCTCCCATGTCTATCTTGTACATACAGCTTGTGTGTTTCCCAGAAAATATGAATGTTTCTAACTTGTGACATTCTTGAGTTCTGTTTGGAGAGAAGCAAAGGAATAAAAGGAGAAGGGTGCATTGTTCATTGAAGAACTATGCCGTTATCAAAAGGTTAAGCAGTGTACTTCCTGGATTCCATGAATACTTTCCAGTATTACTGCTTTAATATGTTCTTGATATTTGCCTTCAATTGAAAAGAAGTAGTCTAACAACTTAACTTTATAAAAGGTAGTGGTCAACCATGAATGGGGTTTACTATACTATAATTTCCCAATTATTAAAGATCATCTAGAGTATTGGCAGACCTCTTTCTTCATACTACTAACAATGAATAAAGTGTTATATACTCTTAGCTAATATATTATCTTTTTATGTACCTTATAAGGTACAAAAGAAGCTTGCTAGGCCTTAAACTATATGGAATATCCCTAATTTTATGTGATTTTTGAGTACCGTAAAACCTCGCGTATAAGCCGCGGCTAGTACGTGAATCAGACTCAGCTTTCTTTTGATACCAAACATGCCTATATAGGGTGTGGCTTATACGAGAGTTTTTATAAGTATACTACAGTACCAAATTAACAATTTTCAGACCCCCTCTGCGGCTTATATAATCTGTCAAAGTTAGGGGTGTGGCTTATACACGAGTTAGGCTTATACGCGAGGTTTTACGGTAAATGAAGTTTTTGTCATCCCTCAGGTATGCCCGTCAAGTAATCCTAGACACAGCGTGTAAGATGAACTACAAACCCTGTGTGGACCAGGCACAGGCCCTGTTTGAACAGTTCATCAACGACCCGTCCAACAACCCGTAAATGAGTTTACACCAGTCTATTTCTTCTACTAATTGCCAGTTTTTCGAATGTACTCAGTCATTTACTGTCTCCTTGTCCAATGCATTGTGTTGGATAGGAACTTTGCATTAGCCTTGATATTCCTCTGTCTATGAGGAGCTCTCAACATATTGTTATGTGAGTTAAGATTAGATTATTTACATAAAGGTACACATCTTTTATGTATAATTCATCATTGTCAAGGATGGCATGCTATTTTGAGTTTTACGTTTTTCATGAGTTCTGGATGTTTTATTTTCATACCGTCTTCATGTTATTACAATATAATGGAGTGGTCAGGGGGGGGTCGGTGGATTTTCGCGCTAGCGGGTCGAAATTTTTTTGGTCCCCCCCACGGGAGGGGTCGAAATATTTTTGGTCCCCCCTCAGGCAAGTTGAAATTGAGCGCGGCCGACCCCTTTGAGCTATAGTAACGCGCAGGCTTTTCCACTAAAAAGGGGTGCAGTTTTTTTGGTCCCCCCCTCAAGAGGTGTCCAATTTTTTTAGTCCTCCCCCTTCAAGGGGTCCAAATTTTTTTGGTCCCCCCCCCAAATCCACCGACCCCCCCTGTTGTTAAAAAATGACCACTCCCTAATATTATTTCTACTTTCCAAAAGTTTCACAAGTACAATTATGCTCCTTGATCCAACTACTTTGTTGCTTTTATTTCCTCCCCCCAGCATCCACCCTGACCTGCGTGCTGTGGTGTACTGTACAGCTGTTTCCCGTGGGGGCGTCCGTGAATGGGAACTTCTACGCAGTCGTTATGAATTTGATTATGGCGATGTTTTCCTCGCATATGAGAACAGCACTGTGAAAGCTGCACTGGCCTGTGCTTCTACACCTAACATCATTCGCAAGTAAGCGTCTTTGCCACACATACTTTCTATAAACCTTATTATGTATCTGGAAAGGGATACGTACCTTTATAGGATATAATTCGTGGCAGGAAGATGACCGGGGCCATGGGGTCACATGGTACGCACATGCGTCAGATTGTCTAGCTTCCGGGAAGAACGGATATCTGTCATTACGGCCCAAGAACTAATGGAGGAAGGTGTTGGCATGAATAACTGTCGAATTGTCATTATTATGATTTTTTCTCAGGTACTATTGAGTTGATAATTGATTTATCAACTTCCATTAAATAGGTACCTAGACTATGCCCTGCAACAGAACTCCACTTCCCTGTTCTCAACTATCGCTAAGAAGCGGGAAGCACGGGACACTGTATGGAACTACATCACTGAACACTGGGACGACTTCATGGATGGCAACAAAACAAGGTCAAACTCGCCTTTTATTTGTTCGATTTGATAGGCAACAAAACATGGTGAAACTCATTTTTTATTTGGTATATATTTTACTGCTAGTCTACTGTTGTATCATATATTGTTGTGTCATTTCCCTCAATATCTATCTATTTACAATTGTGTTATCATCAACTTTATTTCTCATCCTCGTAAAATTATTTGTGTCAAAACCTGTACCAGGGACTGTTATTTAATTGATGAAGTTTATTTATGTCAATGAAGGATTCACTGCATGAGTCGTCAACTTTCTCCTACTTTAATTCTAGCTTAGAGTTGACTGAAAGATGCTTAAAGTAGGACGAGCAACTTTCCTGCAGCTTTAAGCAACTTTCAGCGACTTTAAGATTTCCAGAAACTTTAATCTGCCACAACTTGCTTAAAGTAGGATGAGCAGCTTTCCTGCAGATTTAAGCAACTTTTTATGGCACTAATATTTCCTTTAAACTTTAAAGGTGGTGGTGGTTGGGGGGGGGGGTGTGAGGCCGGGAGTGTGGGGGTTGTGAGACCGGGAGTGTGGGGGTTGTGAGGCCGGGAGTGTGGGGGTTGTGAGGCCGGGAGTGTGGGGGTTGTGAGGCCGGGAGTGTGTGGTTTGTGAGGCCGGGAGTGTGGGGGTTGTGGCGGTCTGTGTGGCACTATAGAGCCGCCTGGAGGTAGCATATGACACCTTGTACGCGCCCTGGAAGTGCAGGTAGCCGGGGGAGAGGTGTGGCCGTGTTTGTGACACTGTAGAGCCGCCAGTAGGTAGCATATGACACCTTGTCCGCGCCCTGGAAGTGCAGGTAGCCGGGGGAGAGGTGTGGCCGTGTTTGTGACACTGTAGAGCCGCCAGTAGGTAGCATATGACACCTTGTACGCGCCCTGGAAGTGCAGGTAGCCGGGGGAGAGGTGTGGCCGTGTTTGTGGCACTGTAGAGCCGCCAGTAGGTAGCATATGACACCTTGTCCGCGCCCTGGAAGTGCAGGTAGCCGGGGCAGAGGTGTGGCCGTGTTTGTGGCACTGTAGAGCCGCCAGTAGGTAGCATATGACATCTTGTATGCGCCCTGGAAGTGCAGGTAGCCGGGGGAGAGGTGTGGCCGTGTTTGTGGCACTGTAGAGCCGCCAGTAGGTAGCATATGACACCTTGTATGCGCCCTGGAAGTGCAGGTAGCTGGGGGAGAGGTGTGGCTACAGTCTGCACCCAATGACTGCCAAAACAAGACTGATCCGCTTCAGTGAACATAAGAGGTCATGTGACCTCCCTAGCCAATCAGAGGGAGGTCTCGCGGAGGTCACGTGACCATGAGGGAACCCCCTATATAATGGGGGTGCTGCTGTAGTGATACCCACTTCAACACTGCCTGCACTACTGGACACACCTGCTGCTACAACCTACCTGCTGCCTGCCTAACCTCTGCCCGACTGACTGCCCAGCTGCCCACCTGACTGCCCATCTAACAGGACCCAGCCCCAGGCCCCAGCACTCGGTCCCAGCCTCCAGCACCCGGCCATAGCCTCCCTTATTCCCAGAAATATCCCCAAAAAGATGACCCCCCCCCCTTGAATAAAATACAAAAACCCCTATTCATATTTCAAAAAAAAATATATATGACTAGGTATCATGAGATCGATGCATTTCCCGTTCCTGTCCGGCTAACAAAAATGTTGTTTGATCGCTTAACAAATTTGCATGTACACTGTAGACATTGTTATGCGTTGCACTGTATTTTGTTTTTTTCTTAAATACAATTTTTTCTATGTTTTTGATGTAGACAGACTGGTCTGATCCCGTTCCTGTCCGACTACAGCCATATGCGTAATAAATTTGTCTAATTTGATGTTCAGCTGAATACTTGCCTGAAATATAAAACATATATCTGCATTTTATCATACAATGCTAAAGATTTACCCTTATTCCCTTTTTTTGTCTCTCCTTGTCCCATGGAATGTCACTTATTGTCACCGTTTCATACAGCCCAACTTTGCAGTTTTTTCATGCAGACCGCTTCATTTGTATTTTAATGCTAGATACTTTCTACATCGTGGAAAGACCTTCCCCTTCCCCCCATCATGTTGTACATGTCGTATTTAGATATTTGCATTATATTATAACCATATTGCTGGCGGACAGGAACGGGATTGGCTGGACAGGAACGGGATTGGTTGGACAGGAACGGGATGAAAAACAAGTGAAGTCGTTTAATTGCACAAGAAATTGGATTTTATTCGGTAATGTTGAGCTGATTTGCTCTCTATGCATGTGCAGTTGTTTAAATGAACAAAGTTATCACCAACTCTTGTTATGTTGTCACTTTGTGAAAAAAGCTTTTTTCTAAAAACCCGGATATTTCCACTTTATGGAGGCACAGCTTTTCCAAATGGACAAACAAAGGCTAATGCCGACACATACAAGTACCCTAACATGTTTTACATTGATTCCATGCACTATAGTCATCAGTTCAAGAGTTCATGACACGCATATAACACTTCACAGTAGGCATGGTGGGTCGGACAGGAACGGGACGCGAGCACCAGCGGCTCCAATATACTATACAACTAGGTCGGGGCCCCAGCACACCCCTCACACATGCCTCCTGCAAGCTCTTTCTCATTCTCACCATACATGAGGCCCTTCTCAGCGCTCTCATGTGTTCACAGCTCACTTCAAAAAAAAATGTCACCATAATTTTTTCCAATTTTAATGGCGGAACATGAAAAAATATAAAAAATCCACTTTGTGGAGGCACAGCTTTTCCAAATAGACAAACAAAGGCTAATGCCGACACATACAAGTACCCTTACATGTTTTACATAGATTCCATGCACTATAGTCGTCAGTTCAAGGGTTCATGACACGCATATAACACTTCACAGTAGGCATGGTTGGTCGGACAGGAACGGGACGCAAGCACCAGCGGCTCCAATATACTGTATACCTAGGTCGGGGCCCCAGCACACCCCTCCAACTACACTGACGGCTAGCCTGTCTCACTTTTTGCTACCCTTGGGCCTTCCTCACCCCTGTTGCATCTTTCTGCCCAACGTGCATGCTTATTTTCCCCCCAACTTGTCCCTTTTACCAGGCCCAGTGGTACAAAATGGTAAAGTTTTAACTTTGTGCACACATAAAGGAGCCTACATGTACAAAAGAAGCAGCACCACTCCTCATACACACCGCCACACATCTTGTCTACTGGTGTGGCCCACCTCCCATTAAAATGGCATGGTGCATCATACAGGTATGACACCCCGTATTAGGCAGGGTTGGGCCGGACAGGAACGGGAAACATGTCTCACTGCACTGTGCAATAGCATGCCCTGGGATGGAGCCCCCAACACCCCTCAGACATGCCTCCTGCAAGCTCTTTCTGATTCTCACCATACATGAGGCCCTTCTCAACCCTCTCATGCATTCACAGCTCACTTCAACAAATTTTTCACCAATTTTTTTTTCCAAATTTACTGGCGGAACATGAAAAAAAAAAAAAAAATCCACTTTGTGGAGGCACAGCATTTCCAAATGGGCAAACAAAGGCTAATGCCCACACATACAAGTACCCTTACATGTTTTACATAGATTCCATGCACTATAGTCGTCAGTTCAAGGGTTCATGACACGCATATAACACTTCACAGTAGGCATGGTGGGTCGGACAGGAACGGGACGCAAGCACCAGCGGCTCCAAAATACTGTATACCTAGGTCGGGGCCCCAGCACACCCCTCCAACTACACTGACTGCTAGCCTGTCTCACTTTTTGCTACCCTTGGGCCTTCCTCACCCCTGTTGCATCTTTCTGCCCAACGTGCATGCTTATTTTCCCCCCAACTTGTCCCTTTTACCAGGCCCAGTGGTACAAAATGGTAAAGTTTTAACTTTGTGCACACATAAAGGAGCCTACATGTACAAAAGAAGCAGCACCACTCCTCATACACACCGCCACACATCTTGTCTACTGGTGTGGCCCACCTCCCATTAAAATGGCATGGTGCATCATACAGGTTTGACACCCCGTATCAGGCAGGGTTGGGCCGGACAGGAACGGGAAACATGTCTCACTGCACTGTACAATAGCATGGCCTGGGATGGAGCCCCCAATACCCCTCACACATGCCTCCTGCAAGCTCTTTCTCATTCTTACCATACATGAGGCCCTTCTCAACGCTCTCATGCGTTCACAGCTCACTTCAACAAAAATTTCATTATAATTTTTTCCAAATTTAATGGCGGAACATGAAATTTAAAAAAAAAATCCACTTTGTGGAGGCACAGCATTTCCAAATGGACAAACAAAGGCTAATGCCGACACATACAAGTACCCTAACATGTTTTACATTAATTCCATGCACTATAGTTGTCAGTTTAAGGGTTCATGACACGCATATAACACTTCACAGTAGGCATGGTGGGTCGGACAGGAACGGGACGCGAGCACCAGCGGCTCCAATATACTATACACCTAGGTCGGGGTCCCAGCACACCCCTCCAACTGAACTGACGGCTAGCCTGTCTCACTTTTTGCTACCCTTGGGCCTTCCTAGCCCCTGTTGCACCTTTCTGCCAAACGTGCATGCTTATTGTCCCCCCAACTTGTCCCTTTTACCAGGCCCAGTGGTACAAAATGGTAAAGTTTTAACTTTGTGCACACATAAAGGAGCCTACATGTACAAAAGAAGCAGCACCACTCCTCATACACACCGCCACACATCTTGTCTACTGGTGTGGCCCACCTCCCATTGAAATGGCATGGTGCATGAATCAAGTTTGACTCCCCGTATCAGGCAGGGTTGGGCCGGACAGGAACGGGAAACATGTCTCACTGCACTGTACAATAGCATGGCCTGGGATGGAGCCCCCAACACCCCTCAGACATGCCTCCTGCAAGCTCTTTCTCATTCTTACCATACATGAGGCCCTTCTCAACGCTCTCATGTGTTCACAGCTCACTTCAAAAAAAAATTTCACCATAATTTTTTCCAATTTTAATGGCGGAACATGGAAAAAATAGAAAAAATCCACTTTGTGGAGGCACAGCTTTTCCAAATGGACAAACAAAGGCTAATGCCGACACATACAAGTACCCTAACATGTTTTACATTAATTCCATGCACTATAGTTGTCAGTTTAAGGGTTCATGACACGCATATAACACTTCACAGTAGGCATGGTGGGTCGGACAGGAACGGGACGCAAGCACCAGCGGCTCCAAAATACTGTATACCTAGGTCGGGGTCCCAGCACACCCCTCCAACTGAACTGACGGCTAGCCTGTCTCACTTTTTGCTACCCTTGGGCCTTTCTAGCCCCTGTTGCACCTTTCTGCCCAACGTGCATGCTTATTGTCCCCCCAACTTGTCCCTTTTACCAGGCCCAGTGGTACAAAATGGTAAAGTTTTAACTTTGTGCACACATAAAGGAGCCTACATGTACAAAAGAAGCAGCACCACTCCTCATACACACCGCCACACATCTTGTCTACTGGTGTGGCCCACCTCCCATTAAAATGGCATGGTGCATGAATCAAGTTTGACTCCCCGTATCAGGCAGGGTTGGGCCGGACAGGAACGGGAAACATGTCTCACTGCACTGTACAATAGCATGGCCTGGGATGGAGCCCCCAACACCCCTCAGACATGCCTCCTGCAAGCTCTTTCTCATTCTTACCATACATGAGGCCCTTCTCAACGCTCTCATGTGTTCACAGCTCACTTCAAAAAAAAATTTCACCATAATTTTTTCCAATTTTAATGGCGGAACATGGAAAAAATAGAAAAAATCCACTTTGTGGAGGCACAGCTTTTCCAAATGGACAAACAAAGGCTAATGCCGACACATACAAGTACCCTAACATGTTTTACATTAATTCCATGCACTATAGTTGTCAGTTTAAGGGTTCATGACACGCATATAACACTTCACAGTAGGCATGGTGGGTCGGACAGGAACGGGACGCGAGCACCAGCGGCTCCAATATACTGTATACCTAGGTCGGGGCCCCAGCACACCCCTCCAACTACACTGACGGCTAGCCTGTCTCACTTTTTGCTATCCTTGGGCCTTCCTCACCCCTGTTGCATCTTTCTGCCCAACGTGCATGCTTGTTGTCCCCCCAACTTGTCCCTTTTACCTGGCCCAGTGGTACAAAATGGTAAAGTTTTAACTTTGTGCACACATAAAGGAGCCTACATGTACAAAAGAAGCAGCACCACTCCTCATACACACCGCCACACATCTTGTCTACTGGTGTGGCCCACCTCCCATTGAAATGGCATGGTGCATCATACAAGTTTGACACCCCGTATCAGGCAGGGTTGGGCTGGACGGGAAAGGGAAACATGTCTCACTGCACTGTACAATAGCATGGCCTGGGATGGAACCCCAACACCCCTCACACATGCCTCTTGCAAACTTTTATTGTTGCAGAACAGGAACAGGATGTACTTTTCTGATAGATGTACAAAGCCTGACGACGAAAAATATACCTCGTCAACGGGTACATTTTTGGGCCCAGAGTGATTTCTGTGCCAGGGTGATTTTTGGGGCCAGGCGTAATTTATTGGGCCAGGCATAATTGTTTTGGCCAGGCATAATTGCTTGGAACAGGCATTATTTTTGGGGCCAGGCATTATTTTTTGGGCCAGACATAATTTTTTGGGCCGGGAATAATTGTTTGGACCAGGCATAATTTTTGGGCCAGGCATAAATTTTTGGGCCAGGCATAAATTTTTGGGCCAGGCATACTTTTTAGGACCAGGCATACTATTTTGGGCCAGGCATGATTTTTTGGGGCCAGGCATACTTTTTTGGGCCAGGCATGATTTTTGGGTTCAGGCAGGATTTTTTGGGCCAGGCATAATTTTTTGGGCCAGGCATAAATTTTTGGGCCAGGCATATTTTTGGGCCAGGCATACTTTTTCGGGCCAGGCATACTTTTTTGGACCAGGCATACTATTTTGGGCCAGGCTTGATTTTTTTGGGGCCAGGCATATTTTTTGGCCAGGCATGCTTTTTTGGGCCAGGCATGATTTTTGGGTTCAGGCATGATTTCTTGGGCCAGGCATAATTTTTTGGGCCAGGCATAAATTTTTGGGCCAGGCATATATTTTGGGCTCAGGCATAATTTTTTGGGCCAGGCATAATTTTAGGGCAAGGCATACTTTTTTGGGCCAGGCATGATTTTTTGGTTCAGGCATAATTTTTTAGGCCAGGCATAATTTTTGGGCCAGGCATAATTTTTTGGGCCAGGCATAATTTTTGGGTTCAGGCATAATTTTTTGGGGCAGGGTGATTTTTGAGCCAGGCATACTTTTTGGGCAAGGCATGATTTTTTGGGCCAGTCATAACGTTTTTGGCTAGACATAACTTTATGGGCCAGGCATAATTTTTTCGGGCCAGGGTGATGTAAATTTGTGGCCAAAGTTAACATTTTGCACGGGTTATAGTGCCAGTAACATGCACACATAGTAGGTTGGCTGGACAGAAGCGGGAAACATGTAAAAGCACTGATCTACTGATCCGACCCATCCCCCATTAGCTATGGTGCATTATACAGGTTCGGCCAGACGGGAACAGGAACCCTAAGATGTTTAACATTGATTCCATGCACTATAATCATCAGTTCAAGGGTTCATGACACACATATAACACTTGATAGTAGGCATGGTGGGTCGGACAGGAACGGGACGCGGGCACCAGCGGCTCCAATATACTACACACCTAGGTCGGGGCCCCAGCACACCCCTCAGACATGCCTCCTGCAAGCTCTTTCTCATTCTCATCATACATGAGGCCCTTCTCAACCCTCTCATGCGTTCATAGCTCACTTCAACCAACTTTTCACCCAAATTTTTTCCAAATTTAATGGCGGAACATGAAAAAAAAAAAAAAATCCACTTTGTGGAGGCACAGCATTTCCAAATGGGCAAACAAAGGCTAATGCCCACACATACAAGTACCCTTACATGTTTTACATAGATTCCATGCACTATAGTCATCAGTTCAAGGGTTCATGACACGCATATAACACTTCACAGTAGGCATGGTGGGTCGGACAGGAACGGGACGCGAGCACCAGCGGCTCCAATATACTATACACCTAGGTCGGGGTCCCAGCATACCCCTCCAACTGCACTGACGGCTAGCCTGTCTCACTTTTTGCTACCCTTGGGCCTTCCTAACCCCTGTTGCACCTTTCTGCCCAACGTGCATGCTTATTGTCCCCCCAACTTGTCCCTTTTACCAGGCCCAGTGGTACAAAATGGTAAAGTTTTAACTTTGTGCACACATAAAGTAGCCTACATGTACAAAAGAAGCAGCACCACTCCTCATACACACCGCCACACATCTTGTCTACTGGTGTGGCCCACCTCCCATTAAAATGGCATGGTGCATCATAAAGGTTTGACACCCCGTATTAGGCAGGGTTGGGCCGGACAGGAACGGGAAACATGTCTCACTGCACTGTGCAATAGCATGCCCTGGGATGGAGCCCCCAACACCCCTCAGACATGCCTCCTGCAAGCTCTTTCTGATTCTCACCATACATGAGGCCCTTCTAAACCCTCTCATGCATTCACAGCTCACTTCAACAAATTTTTCACCAATTTTTTTTTCCAAATTTACTGGCGGAACATGGAAAAAATAGAAAAAATCCACTTTGTGGAGGCACAGCATTTCCAAATGGGCAAACAAAGGCTAATGCCGACACATACAAGTACCCTAACATGTTTTACATTGATTCCATGCACTATAGTCATTAGTTCAAGGGTACATGACCCACTTATAACACTTCACAGAAGGCATGGTGGGTCGGACAGGAACGGGAAGCGGGCACCAGCGGCTCCAATATACTATACACCTAGGTCGGGGCCCCAGCACACCCCTCACACATGCCTCCTGCAAGCTCTTTCTCATTCTCATCATACATGAGGCCCTTCTCAACTCTCTCATGCGTTCATAGCTCACTTCAACAAATTTTTCACCAAATTTTTTTCCAATTTTAATGGCGGAACATGAAAAAAATAGAAAAAAATCCACTTTGTGGAGGCACAGCATTTCCAAATGGGCAAACAAAGGCTAATGCCGACACATACAAGTACCCTAACATGTTTTACATAGGTTCCATGCACTATAGTCATCAGTTCAAGGGTTGATGACACACATATATAACACTTCACAGTAGGCATGGTGGGTCGGACAGGAACGGGACGCGAGCACCAGCGGCTCCAATATACTATACACCTAGGTCGGGGTCCCAGCACACCCCTCCAACTGCACTAACGGCTAGCCTGTCTCACTTTTTGCTACCCTTGGGCCTTCCTAACCCCTGTTGCACCTTTCTGCCCAACGTGCATGCTTATTGTCCCCCCAACTTGTCCCTTTTACCAGGCCCAGTGGTACAAAATGGTAAAGTTTTAACTTTGTGCACACATAAAGTAGCCTACATGTACAAAAGAAGCAGCACCACTCCTCATACACACCGCCACACATCTTGTCTACTGGTGTGGCCCACCTCCCATTAAAATGGCATGGTGCATCATAAAGGTTTGACACCCCGTATTAGGCAGGGTTGGGCCGGACAGGAACGGGAAACATGTCTCACTGCACTGTGCAATAGCATGCCCTGGGATGGAGCCCCCAACACCCCTCAGACATGCCTCCTGCAAGCTCTTTCTGATTCTCACCATACATGAGGCCCTTCTAAACCCTCTCATGCATTCACAGCTCACTTCAACAAATTTTTCACCAATTTTTTTTTCCAAATTTACTGGCGGAACATGGAAAAAATAGAAAAAATCCACTTTGTGGAGGCACAGCATTTCCAAATGGGCAAACAAAGGCTAATGCCGACACATACAAGTACCCTAACATGTTTTACATTGATTCCATGCACTATAGTCATTAGTTCAAGGGTACATGACCCACTTATAACACTTCACAGAAGGCATGGTGGGTCGGACAGGAACGGGAAGCGGGCACCAGCGGCTCCAATATACTATACACCTAGGTCGGGGCCCCAGCACACCCCTCACACATGCCTCCTGCAAGCTCTTTCTCATTCTCATCATACATGAGGCCCTTCTCAACTCTCTCATGCGTTCATAGCTCACTTCAACAAATTTTTCACCAAATTTTTTTCCAATTTTAATGGCGGAACATGAAAAAAATAGAAAAAAATCCACTTTGTGGAGGCACAGCATTTCCAAATGGGCAAACAAAGGCTAATGCCGACACATACAAGTACCCTAACATGTTTTACATAGGTTCCATGCACTATAGTCATCAGTTCAAGGGTTGATGACACACATATATAACACTTCACAGTAGGCATGGTGGGTCGGACAGGAACGGGACGCGAGCACCAGCGGCTCCAATATACTATACACCTAGGTCGGGGTCCCAGCACACCCCTCCAACTGCACTAACGGCTAGCCTGTCTCACTTTTTGCTACCCTTGGGCCTTCCTAACCCCTGTTGCACCTTTCTGCCCAACGTGCATGCTTATTGTCCCCCCAACTTGTCCCTTTTACCAGGCCCAGTGGTACAAAATGGTAAAGTTTTAACTTTGTGCACACATAAAGTAGCCTACATGTACAAAAGAAGCAGCACCACTCCTCATACACACCGCCACACATCTTGTCTACTGGTGTGGCCCACCTCCCATTAAAATGGCATGGTGCATCATAAAGGTTTGACACCCCGTATTAGGCAGGGTTGGGCCGGACAGGAACGGGAAACATGTCTCACTGCACTGTGCAATAGCATGCCCTGGGATGGAGCCCCCAACACCCCTCAGACATGCCTCCTGCAAGCTCTTTCTGATTCTCACCATACATGAGGCCCTTCTAAACCCTCTCATGCATTCACAGCTCACTTCAACAAATTTTTCACCAATTTTTTTTTCCAAATTTACTGGCGGAACATGGAAAAAATAGAAAAAATCCACTTTGTGGAGGCACAGCATTTCCAAATGGGCAAACAAAGGCTAATGCCGACACATACAAGTACCCTAACATGTTTTACATTGATTCCATGCACTATAGTCATTAGTTCAAGGGTACATGACCCACTTATAACACTTCACAGAAGGCATGGTGGGTCGGACAGGAACGGGAAGCGGGCACCAGCGGCTCCAATATACTATACACCTAGGTCGGGGCCCCAGCACACCCCTCACACATGCCTCCTGCAAGCTCTTTCTCATTCTCATCATACATGAGGCCCTTCTCAACTCTCTCATGCGTTCATAGCTCACTTCAACAAATTTTTCACCAAATTTTTTTCCAATTTTAATGGCGGAACATGAAAAAAATAGAAAAAAATCCACTTTGTGGAGGCACAGCATTTCCAAATGGGCAAACAAAGGCTAATGCCGACACATACAAGTACCCTAACATGTTTTACATAGGTTCCATGCACTATAGTCATCAGTTCAAGGGTTGATGACACACATATATAACACTTCACAGTAGGCATGGTGGGTCGGACAGGAACGGGACGCGAGCACCAGCGGCTCCAATATACTATACACCTAGGTCGGGGTCCCAGCACACCCCTCCAACTGCACTAACGGCTAGCCTGTCTCACTTTTTGCTACCCTTGGGCCTTCCTAACCCCTGTTGCACCTTTCTGCCCAACGTGCATGCTTATTGTCCCCCCAACTTGTCCCTTTTACCAGGCCCAGTGGTACAAAATGGTAAAGTTTTAACTTTGTGCACACATAAAGTAGCCTACATGTACAAAAGAAGCAGCACCACTCCTCATACACACCGCCACACATCTTGTCTACTGGTGTGGCCCACCTCCCATTAAAATGGCATGGTGCATCATAAAGGTTTGACACCCCGTATTAGGCAGGGTTGGGCCGGACAGGAACGGGAAACATGTCTCACTGCACTGTGCAATAGCATGCCCTGGGATGGAGCCCCCAACACCCCTCAGACATGCCTCCTGCAAGCTCTTTCTGATTCTCACCATACATGAGGCCCTTCTAAACCCTCTCATGCATTCACAGCTCACTTCAACAAATTTTTCACCAATTTTTTTTTCCAAATTTACTGGCGGAACATGGAAAAAATAGAAAAAATCCACTTTGTGGAGGCACAGCATTTCCAAATGGGCAAACAAAGGCTAATGCCGACACATACAAGTACCCTAACATGTTTTACATTGATTCCATGCACTATAGTCGTTAGTTCAAGGGTACATGACCCACTTATAACACTTCACAGAAGGCATGGTGGGTCGGACAGGAACGGGACGCGAGCACCAGCGGCTCCAATATACTACACACCTAGGTCGGGGCCCCAGCACACCCCTCACACATGCCTCCTGCAAGCTCTTTCTCATTCTCATCATACATGAGGCCCTTCTCAACTCTCTCATGCGTTCATAGCTCACTTCAACAAATTTTTCACCAAATTTTTTTCCAATTTTAATGGCGGAACATGAAAAAAATAGAAAAAAATCCACTTTGTGGAGGCACAGCATTTCCAAATGGGCAAACAAAGGCTAATGCCGACACATACAAGTACCCTAACATGTTTTACATAGGTTCCATGCACTATAGTCATCAGTTCAAGGGTTGATGACACACATATAACACTTCACAGTAGGCATGGTGGGTCGGACAGGAACGGGACGCGAGCACCAGCGGCTCCAATATATACAATACACACCCCTCACACATGCCTCCTGCAAGCTGTTTCTCATTCTCACCATACATGAGGCCCTTCTCAACCCTTACATGCGTTCACAGCTCATTTCAACAAAATTTTCCCCCAAATTTTTTTCCATTTTCAATGGCAGAATGTGAAAAAAGTATAAAAGATCCACTTTGTGGAGGCACAGCTTTTCCAAATGGGCAAACAAAGGCTAATGACGACACATACAAGTACCCTAACATGTTTTACATAGATTCCATGCACAATAGTGATCAGTTCACGGGTCCATGACACACAATTAACACTTTACAGTAGGCATGGTGGGTCGGACAGGAACGGGACGCAAGCACGTAGGTGACTTGTCGTGGTACTGAGATATTAAAGACTGTAGGCTGTCTGGTCTTGACACCTATAGAAGAACACTAACTATCCATGGAATGGAGGAGTTGACTTGTCACAGTTCTGAGATATCAAAGACTGTAGGCTGTCTGGTCTTGACACCTATAAAAGAACACTAACTATCCTTGGATTGGAGTACAGGTGACTTGTCGTGGTACTGAGATATCAAAGACTGTAGGCTGTCTGGTCTTGACACCTATAAAAGAACACTAACTATCCATGGAATGGAGGAGTTGACTTGTCACAGTTCTGAGATATCAAAGACTGTAGGCTGTCTGGTCTTGACACCTATAAAAGAACACTAACTATCCTTGGATTGGAGTACAGGTGACTTGTCGTGGTACTGAGATATCAAAGACTGTAGGCTGTCTGGTCTTGACAGCATTAAAAGAACACTAACTATCCTTGGAATGGAGGAGTTGACTTGTCACATTTCTGACATATCAAAGGATGTAGGCTGTCTGGCCTTGACACCTATAAAAGAACACTAACTATCCTTGGAATGGAGAAGTTCACTTGTCACAGTTCTGAGATATCAAAGACTGTAGGCTGTCTGGTCTTGACACCTATAAAGAACACTAACGATCCTTGGATTGGAGTACAGGTGACTTGTCGTGGTACTGAGATATCAAAGACTGTAGGTTGTCTGGTCTTGACAGCAATAAAAGAACACTAACTATCCTTGGAATGGAGTACAGGTGACTTGTCGTGGTACTGAGATATCAAAGGCTGTGGTTTGTTTGGTTTTTTTTGGGGTCCATCTTTTTCATGTGCACTGGACAGCACTAAAAGAAAAAAAAATTTAAGTCCATCTTTTTCATGTGCACTGGAAAGCACAGGTTCTGGAATCGGTGTTCAAGTTCATGTTGTGGGATGGTCAGTAGTCAGATAGGGTTACAACCGTTTTTATAGTGGTGGGTCCCCCCACTTTACTCCTTTAGTTGAAGTAGCCAGAATCTTTGAAGGTTCGAAGAGGCAAGTTCCATGTAATAGGGATGTCATCGAGAGCAGAGCCATCGTCCTCAATCACTTCGTTAACAAACTCCCCTCTCCGGATTTTCCTTTTGATGTTCTTTGTGTGAGTTCTTGCCTTGATCTTTTCGGCTGCTTCCTCTTCCGTTTCAGGTGAATAATCAGGATCACTGTCCGAGTCGCTTTGCTCACCATCTCCGTCGTTTTCAGTGTAAAGCAAAGCCTTAGTCTTCTTGACTCGGTCACAGGCTCTGTTTCTCAGCTTCCGATGTACAGGCTCTACAACTTGAGCCACCTCGTCGTCACTACTGAAGACTGGTGCCAAGCTGCCTGGCTCGTTAGCTTCCAAAACATCCTCTTCCTCCAAGTCAAGATTTATCGCTGATGTTTCGGGAGTTGTAGACGTGGTCGGGACTTCCAACGCAGTACTGGGGTTCGCTTTTGGTCTAGGGCCAAACTTTGCCTTTGTCCAAGAGGGGCATTCCGGGGTGAGGTCCTGGTCTTCCGCAAAACAGCACTCGTCGTAACATGAGGTTGGCCGGAGGTACAGTTTTTCTTTATACACCGTGGCCTGGTGGTACTTCGTTATGTCGATAACTGCTCGAGACAGCCACGAATCCACCAGAGAGGTCAGCTCATCGATAGTGGATTTTGTCACTTTAAGTAGGGTGACCTTCTCTGTCTCGGGGGAAACAAGCTCGACAAACTCATCAGCAGTGACGATGGAATCTGCCCTCTTAACTACTCTGTCGGCCAGACTCTTCAGTGCACCACCGACACCGTCGCACGGACCCTTCCCATGCCCCGCCTCAAGCCAATTCCACGTGATGCGGACCCCAAAAATGCTTACAGCCCTGCTCAGCATCTCACACGCAAATCGGTTCCGATACTGAGAGGTGGGGGAGTCCGTCACCATGTGGATGTGCTTGAGAGCGGGGTTGGCATCCTTCATCCGTTTGACGAGGTCCATCATGAAGGCCAGGGTGGTAGGGAAGGTGTGGTCTGTGACAGAGGTCACCCCAACGTAGCATTTATGCTGCAGTTTCTCTCCCTCCTTGGTGTACACCACCATGGGATGCAGTGTTACCTGATCCTTCCCGTAGAAGGCAGCCTGGATCTCCCTCATATAGCTTGCACTCCAATTCTCGGAGTAGTCCATGTGGATTATGGCATGGTCAGCAGGCAGGTTCTCCTTCAAGGTCCTCACCGCAGAGTACTGCTCGTGTACTCTCTGGGAGTGAGCCAGGAACTCTGGGAGGTCTTCTTTAAAAGTCTCCTTGAATTCCTCCCCTGTGACATTCATTTTCTTTAGCTCCACATGGTAGACATATTTCTTCCTTTCAGGTGCACCATATGGCACCCTGTCCTTGGTCCATCGCTTGTACCTGACCATTACATCATCAGGTATCCTATCTATACGCGCTTGTATTTCGTCAGCAGTCAGTGCTACAAGTTGTGACGTTGACTGTGGAAAGAATGGAAATGCAGCCAACATATAGCTCATATTAGCATGAGGGGTACACAAACAAACAGACTTTTTGAGAAAGCGGCATGTCTTTATGGTCAACCTGTCTCGGGCCTTGGTGAATGTTGAGTATGAAATACTCATGCCCGTCTCAGTCACAAATTTCCGGTGCAGGTTACGGAGGGTATCAATGAGGGCAACAACGCCAATGAACTCTCCTCTGTCTTTCTTATAGTACTTTTTATCAGGCAGTACCATGCCATTGTCTGCACGCCGCAGAAATTCGTCCACAGCCTTAACTTTAGTTTCAGCCATCTGGCGTCGGGTGGTAGCCTTCTTGGGTGAGCGATGTTTGGGGAAAATAGAATTTCTGGACATTTTTATGGCTCTGGCTATGGCCGACTTTTGGCCATGCCGCTTTGGTACTGACGTACTGTATGACCGCATGACTGCCTCCTTCACCTCGATTGTGGCTTGACTTAGTTGCTCCTTGATTTCAATCAGAGGTACTACAAGATTGACTATTTTTGTGGGGTCGTCTTCACAAGACTGGACTAGTAGCGTTGCCTGTGAGTAAGCACTTACTGAGAGGTCTACCTTGTCTGCAGGAGGCGGGGGATCAGCCTGAGGGGCGACCTGAGCTGCCTCATCTACTTGAGGGACACCTGCCAGTTGGTGCCCAGGGTCCATAGGCTGAATATGTTTGGTCTTACCGCGAGGGAAGGCAATTGGTGCAGACCTGCGTAGTCTCTTGTACCTATACCGCGACCTCGGAGTGTCAATAGGTCTGGACAAAGGCCTCCTAGGTTCCCATGTTGGGTCAGTTGGGGTGTGACATATAGGCGTAGACCTCCCCCGCTTAAGACTGACAGGTGTGCAGGTGGAGCTAGGGGCTGAGTTGGGCCTCGGCCTAAGCCTTGGTGTGGTACCGCTGTCCTCCTCCATGTCCTCCTCGCTCTCCTCTACCTCAGGGAGCTGGTTTTCATGTGGTAGACTGCGTCTCGGCCTGCACCTTGGCATGCTACCATCCCCTGTGAATGAGTGAGTCCTTGGGTCTACCCAGTGTGGGCAAAGGTGTTCCTCCACCGGATGAAGCTGGTAGTTTGTAGGCTCAAGGCTCTGTTGCGACTCAACCTCATAGGGCTGCTGCTCGTCTTCTACATCCACCACTGGCTGCACAAGCTGGGGCTGTACCGCTACCGGTGGGATCTTCTGACGTCATTGGCTGTTCTCAGAAGAGCAGCTGCTTTCAGAATCCGAGTCAGAGCTGCTCTCTGAAGAGGAGCTGCTGTCTTCAGAGTACACAGGGTCAAACACGATGACAGGATGTTCATCCTCCTCACTGCTGCTTTCTGACGAGCTAGTGCAGTAGGCAGTTGTAGACTCGGCACCTGAAGAAGCAATTAGTGCAAAATAAATTACATTGTAACCTAATGATTAAACAATATTAGCCGGACAGGAACGGGAAATGACCAACAAAATGATACCTCATAACATACAGCATTAGAAATATATAATTTATAATATGGTTTTGCATTAAAACAGTATTTGCAACAGCTGGACAGGAACGGGAAATGCACCAACAGCATGATACCTCATAACATACAGCATTACAAATATATTTATTATACCTAGCATATGACATTGCTATTCCTGCAACATAGGAGCGGAAGATTAACTACGTGTGTAATACACACTTCTGTATTGCGACATGTGCGATACGGAAAATGGTGCGTAAACAGACAGGGTGGTGCGCAAAACAGGGCTATTCGGAAATGTGTGTTTCAGGATGTCTATCGTAATTTCTATCGCAATTTCTATTGTAAGCTCTTGTTATCTTCCCAATATCATATGCTAGGTATAATAAAACAAAAAAAGAACTTGTAAAGATACAACTGGATGTACGACGACTCATGTGCACCATGCGATACGGACCCCCAAACTCGTCGTCGTACATCCAGTTGTATCTTTACTCGTTCATTTTTATGTTAATATATATAATATAGTATGTTCCAATAAAACAGTATTTTGAGCAGCCGGACAGGAACGGGAAATGCGCTAATAACATGATACCCAGTGAATTATAATTTAGAGAGATAATCTGTGTTAAGTCACTCACCTTCTTCATCTTCCTGCAGAACATAACTTGTAATAGAAGTTTGTTTAGTGCTGTGTCGTGTGTGGGAAGATCCCTGGTTATCGGGTACTTTATGCTCCTGGTCACCTGAGGAATAATTGCATGCATTTAGAAATTCATGTATCGAAGATGTTTCAGAAGATGATAGTGTTATTGTAACTTGTATGTTAAAATTTAAATTTAACATTGTGTCCTTTTTGCACCCCGGAATACTTTATAAATTCTAATTATAGTACATTTTTGCTGGCACTCGTGGAGATAATGTAGTTAGTTAATTTATAGATTTATAAATTTATGCTCACTTTTAGGAGAAGGGAGGGGTATATCATGCGACCACTCGCTGCAGCCAATATCCTGGAGAAGCAGGTCAACCTCCGGCGTGTGAAGGTCGTCCTCTATATCCTGCAGTGTACTGTGGTGCGACCAGCCCAGAGAAAGCCACTCTGCATTATGGAGCGGCTGCCTAGGAAGATTGTCCTGTTCCATATCCTCCCCTACATCCTCCAGAGTGGGAGTCGGGGAGTTGTTGCGGGATTGTGACGCGTCCTCCTCCATATCCTGCAGTGTACTGTGGTCACCTGAGGAATAATTGTATGCATTTAGAAATTCATGTATCGAAGATGTTTCAGAAGATGATAGTGTTATTGTCACTTGTATGTTAAAATTTAAATTTAACATTGTGTCCTTTTTGCACCCCGGAATACTTTATAAATTCTAATTATAGTACATCTTTGCTGGCACTCGTGGAGATAATGTAGTTAGTTAATTTATAGATTTATAAATTTATGCTCACTTTTAGGAGAAGGGAGGGGTATATCATGCGACCACTCGCTGCAGCTAATATCCTGGAGAAGCAGGTCAACCTCCGGCGTGTGAAGGTCGTCCTCTATATCCTGCAGTGTACTGTGGTGCGACCAGCCCAGAGATAGCCACTCTGCATTATGGAGCGGCTGCCTAGGAAGATTGTCCTGCTCCATATCCTCCCCTACATCCTCCAGAGTGGGAGTCGGGGAGTTGTTGTGGGATTGTGACGCGTCCTCCTCCATATCCTGCAGTGTACTGTGGTCACCTGAGGAATAATTGTATGCATTTAGAAATTCATGTATCGAAGATGTTTCAGAAGATGATTGTGTTATTGTTACTTGTATGTTAAAATTTAAATTTAACATTGTGTCCTTTTTGCACCCCGGAATACTTTATAAATTCTAATTATAGTACATTTTTGCTGGCACTCGTGGAGATAATGTAGTTAGTTAATTTATAGATTTATAAATTTATGCTCACTTTTAGGAGAAGGGAGGGGTATATCATGCGACCACTCGCTGCAGCTAATATCCTGGAGAAGCAGGTCAACCTCCGGCGTGTGAAGGTCGTCCTCTATATCCTGCAGTGTACTGTGGTGCGACCAGCCCAGAGAAAGCCACTCTGCATTAGGCAGCAGCTGCCTAGGAAGATTGTCCTGCTCCATATCCTCCCCTACATCCTCCAGAGTGGGAGTCGGGGAGTTGTTGTGGGATTGTGACACGTCCTCCTCCATATCCTGCAGTGTACTGTGGTGCGACCAGCCCAGAGAAAGCCACTCTGCATTTGGCAGCAGCTGCCTAGGAAGATTGTCCTGCTCCATATCCTCCCCTACATCCTCCAGAGTGGGAGTCGGGGAGTTGTTGCGGGATTGTGACACGTCCTCCTCCATATCCTGCAGTGTACTGTGGTGCGACCAGCCCAGAGAAAGCCACTCTGCATTAGGCAGCAGCTGCCTAGGAAGATTGTCCTGCTCCATATCCTCCCCTACATCCTCCAGAGTGGGAGTCGGGGAGTTGTTGCGGGATTGTGACGCGTCCTCCTCCATATCCTGCAGTGTACTGTGGTGCGACCAGCCCAGAGAAAGCCACTCTGATTTAGGCCGCAGCTTCCTAGGAAGATTGTCCTGCTCCATATCCTCCCCTACATCCTCCAGAGTGGGAGTCGGGGAGTTGTTGCGGGATTGTGACGCTTCCTCCTCCATATCCTGCAGTGTACTGTGGTGCGACCAGCCCAGAGAAAGCCACTCTGCATTAGGCAGCAGCTGCCTAGGAAGATTGTCCTGCTCCATATCCTCCCCTACATCCTCCAGAGTGGGAGTCGGGGAGTTGTTGCGGGATTGTGACGCGTCCTCCTCCATATCCTGCAGTGTATGGAGGTGGTGTGACTGATTTTGTCGTGTGTCTGAAAGCAGCTGCACATCGGCTTCCTCCAGAGTGGGAATCGGGGAGGTATTAGTGAACTCGGACAAGTTATCCTTAATAAACGAGTCTATGTAAACCTCGTGCAGAGGGGAAACAATTCCTGGAGGAAGAGGGAACTCAGGCTCCTGCACTAGGGTGACATGTCGACGGGTTCTGTTCAGCAGCTTTATCCGGGCCATGTCTCCCCTGCTGATGACTACTTTTCTGTAACTGTGTAGATAAGTGTTGAGGTAGGTGAGTTAATATCCATCACACAATATGGTAAATGGAAAGTTCTAAATTATGGTAAATCAAATACTGTATAAAAAATATCTCATATGATGCTTTGTCTTGCCCTAATCCAATTTTACTGTAGGTCAGGAAATACAATTATAAGAATGTAATGGACATTTTTTACTGGTAAAACTTTATGGAAATATGGGTACAATTGTAACCCAATCACGTGAGTATCTTGATGTTAATTTTTTATATCATCAAACTATATTTCTGACAGCCGCATAGGAACTGGCAATGTATCTCATCAAATATCTAGATACTGTGTACATATTTTAAGTAATCCAAATGTAAATTTTACGTCCAAACACATTAAACATAAATGAGAGTTGCTAGTTTGTTATCAGTGTTAAATAGAGAGAAAGAGAAACAACAAGTAGAACATAACGTGAAAATATATATATTTATTATTTGGAATGACTGTACTTCAGTCAATCAACATTGAAATGAAATGTTGGAAACATACACACACCAATAATGTAGATTATAAACATATTTATGCGCACACGTTGATATACATAGATCTATAGAATATATATGTTATCACTCTACGTCAATAGCCCTGCTACAGCCTTAATTTTAAAGCAGTAACATACATCTATCAGTATAATATTTATAACCTTCCGGCAGGCTTCATCTTAAAGCAGTAGTTTTACATACATGTATACATGTGTATAAAAAATAGTGTTCTATCATGAACTCAATTCATGAATATTTATAACCAAAACTAAAGTCATTATAATGTCAGATCTGTCGTCAAAACTGGAGATCAGACTACTTCAGTAAGATAAAATGTACATCTATACGAAGATGGGAATAAATATGACGTTACTTTAGTCAAAATAAAATGTTATAATATACCTTAGCCCTAGTACAACTTTTACGTATATATATTATATATATATTAAATTAATATGTTCCAATTGCTCTTTTCTCTCTGAGCAGCTTTTGCAGAATAGTATAAAAAAATAATACATGTAGTATACATAGTAATTAGAACATTAGACCAAGGAATACACGAGAGGCTCAAGCCCCCTTGTTAAAATACGACCATATTATTTTAACATCCTATGAGAAGTCGGTTGAGGTGTTCGTAGCTCAGACTTGGAATGAACTTGACAAGAAGTACCGAAATATTGTACACATATCCTCCTTCAAGATCGAAATGAAAAAGCTACTGAGCGAAAAGGTCGCTGCATACATAGATTGATGTTATTTTACATTTATACATAATTCCTCTTTTACCGGTAGTTTTGGTATTTTATCAGTCTGTGAATCTATATATTACTCTACATGAACATAGGCATATAATTTTTCATCATCGTAGGTATTTGCTGTCTAATTGCTACCATCATCTGTGAGACTCTACTAGCCTTAGGTACATCATGAATAGGTGCTCTATATTTACTACCGGGAAATATGGATATATATTATAGGAACAATGATTAGTTCAAGCCGCACCATCTAGGGGGCGCTGCAGTATCACTATATTAGGAAGGAGGAAAGTATTGATCGTGCACGATCTTGACCACCGCTGCAATCTCGTCGTCGGATGTTGCTTCTGCACGGGCGGCAGCAGCAGCAGCGGGTGGGCGATTCCTTGAACGTGTACTGTAAAAAAGGTTTTATTATGTTATGTTAATGAAAATCAAACAAGTTAGTCAACTGCAAAATGAACATGGCTCCTGTCCTGCGTCTGCTTGCAATCAATAATTTGGAAAATGCAGTCAATTCATGAAATGAATTGAGGAACTTTTAACTATACGTACCATTTTGGGAATGAATCTTTACGATCAGAGTAGCTTCCCAGGATTTAGTTTGTTGAATTATATTAAACATAAAATGTAACACAGTGGATTGAATGAACTTTTATGTAATACATACTTTGGCCTTTGAGGAGGACCCTCCTCCTGCTCGGCATGGGAGTCCTGCGATTCCTCCCCTGTTGATGTCTCCTCGAGCTGCGAGGATGGGATCGACGTGAGCTCTCCCTCATCCTGTTCAGATTCTGATTCCGGGGCATAGCCCGTGGACTCCGAGACCAGCGTACTGTCAGTTGTCTCAGTCATAGTCGTCTCTTGGTCCCCCAGGTCAGAATCTACAACCTCATTCTGTGTAACCTCCTCATCGGACGACTCTGTTAAAATAAAGTACAATAACAAAGACGACTAAATATTAGTACCAGACAAACGTCACTGTATCATATTGAATTAATATGGAGCGGGTGTAGGATTAAAGTTATTGGTCGGACAGGAACGGGAAATACTGTTCCTCATGAATATTTATAAATGGGAGCATCTTCTGGTAACATGATCATGTTTTAATTATAGCAGATGAAGCGGGTCAAGTACACACCTGGCACTTCTTCCTGGGTCTCGGTCACGGTGGTCTGTTGGTCCCCAAGGTCATAATCTCCCTCACACAGTATAGTTTCCTCATCGGACGACTCTGTTAAAATAAAGTACAACAACAAAGACGAGTAAATATTAGTACCAGACAAACGTCACTGTATCATATTGAATTAATATGGAGCGGGTGTAGGATTAAAGTTATTGGTCGGACAGGAACGGGAAATACTGTTCCTCATGAATATAAATGGGAGCATCTTCTGGTAACATGATCATGTTTTAATTATAGCAGATGAAGCGGGTCAAGTACACACCTGGCACTTCTTCCTGGGTCTTTGGACTGGGTCGTGGCTCACTTGACGACTCTGTTAAAATATAGTACAATAACAAAGATGACTAAATAGTAGTACCAGACAAACGTCACTGTATCATATTTAATTGATATGGAGCAGGGTGTAGGATTAGAGTTATTGGTCGGACAGGAACGGGAAATAATGTTCTTATGAATAAATGAAAAAGGTGATAGCTTGAGTCAAAATACTTAATATTGAAACACCGTAGGATTTGAACTTATTGGTCGGACAGGAACGGGAAATACTGCTGAAGGCGGGGGGGAGACGTGTTTCTTTTGCTTCTTCTACTTCGTTTCTCATCAGGGAGACGGGCCATCTGGGTCTGCTTCCTCTGCTACCTGCCTACGGGCATAATTTTTTGGGCCAGGCCTAATTTTTTGGGCCAGGCCTAATTTTCTGGGCCAGGCATAATATTTTGGGCCAGGCATAATATTTTGGGCCAGGCATAATTTTTTGGGCCAGGCATAATATTTTGGGCCAGGCATAATATTTTGGGCCAGGCATGATTTTTGGGTTGAGGCATGATTTTTGGGGCCAGGCATAATATTTTGGGCCAGGCATAATATTTTGGGCCAGGCATAATATTTTGGGCCAGGCATAATATTTTGGGTTAAGGCATGATTTTTGGGTTCAGGCATAATTTTTGGACCAGGCATAATTTTTTGGGCCAGGCATAATATTTTGGGCCAGGCATAATATTTTGGGCCAGGCATGATTTTTGGGTTCAGGCATGATTTTTTGGGCCAGGCATAATATTTTGGGCCAGGCATAATATTTTGGGCCAGGCATAATATTTTGGGCCAGGCATGATTTTTGGGTTCAGACATGATTTTTTGGGCCAGGCATAATATTTTGGGCCAGGCATAATATTTTGGGCCAGGCATAATATTTTGGGCCAGGCATAATATTTTGGGCCAGGCATAATATTTTGGGCAGGCATGATTTTTGGGTTCAGACATGATTTTTTGGGCCAGGCATAATTTTTTGGGCCAGGCATAATATTTTGGGCCAGGCATAATTTTGGGGCCAGGCATGATTTTTGGGGCTAGGGTGATGTTAATTTGTGGCCAAAGTTGACATTGCAGTAGGCATGGTGGGTCGGACAGGAACGGGACGCGAGCACCAGCGGCTCCAACATATACTAGATACACCTAGGTGATAGCTTGAGTCAAAATACTTGATATAGAAACAGCGTAGGATTGAACTTATTGGTCGGACAGGAACGGGAAATACTGTTCCCATGAATTTATAAATATGAAAAAGGTGATAGGTTGAATAACAATACTTGATAGAGAAACAGCGTAGGATTGAAGTTATTGGTCGGACAGGAACGGGAAATACTATTCCTATTTAGAACTAAACAAGGTAACAACTGGAATCATTGTACTAGTTACAGAAAAGGCCTAAGATTGCAGTTATTGGTCGGACAGGAACGGGACGCGAGCACCAGCGGCTCCAACATATACTAGATACACCTAGGTGATAGCTTGAGTCAAAATACTTGATATAGAAACAGCGTAGGATTGAACTTATTGGTCGGACAGGAACGGGAAATACTGTTCCCATGAATTTATAAATATGAAAAAGGTGATAGGTTGAATAACAATACTTGATAGAGAAACAGCGTAGGATTGAAGTTATTGGTCGGACAGGAACGGGAAATACTGTTCCTATTTAGAACTAAACAAGGTAATAACTGGGATCATTGTACTAGTTACAGAAAAGGCCTAAGATTGCAGTTATTGGTCGGACAGGAACGGGACATGCTGTTCCTTTTAATTTAGAACCAAACAAAGTGAAATTTGGGAGAAAGTTTCTGAGATGTACTGCTGGTTATTTTACGTACGGGACAAGGTTTGGAGGGCAGGTTGCCTTCTCAAATGGTACACCGCGCACCGAGCTGACCCAGCTGGCGAGCCAAATAACTCGCCAGCTTCCTCCTCTGATGCATCAGACCCCGCTTCTGTACCGTCCTGCTCGGGCGTTACCGCAACGGCACGCCGCAGCACTTTCATAGGGGACAGCTGCTTCCTTCCACGCCTCCTCTTTGCTGTGTGGAAAATTCACAAAATATGTTAGGAATTAACGTGACTACTGTAGTAGGATTAAAATACAAACTGTAATACTTTTTAAAGTAACGAGGAAAAATCGTCATAGAGCAGCTTACACCAGTGAAAAATACTCAGAGTGGATGTGCTCTAGTGGTTAAGGAGGGCTGCTTGGATACAGAATGCCTAGGTTGATAAAGTATTACATGGATATTAATTTCACTCACTTGGTTGATGGAGCACTTCCTCCCAATGGAACTCGCCAGATGTATCGGCTACTACTTGCTCACCATCACTCTCTCCTATTGGCAGAATAGGAATATTTATAAATTTAAGCATCTATCTATAGATAGATCCAATTTCATTTTGTACAGTCCAGATTGGGGGGGTGTATGGATTCTCCTTTTGCATTAATTTGTCCCAGGCCTGCATTGCCCAGAATGCGAGTGCAGTGGAAGTTGGTGAGATGTGGGACCAGTATCATATAAAAAAGGTTATCAGAGAAAGTTGACATTCTTGTATGATTCAAATGGAAATGACACGTTCAAATATCTATAGATACAGACGACTATAATAGAACTAGTTTAAAAATTCAGTATTATCTAAATGCATATTTAGACATACCGGACGAAGACACCCTTTTCCTTTTCTTGTTCTTCTTGTTCTTTTTTTTTTTCTTTTTCTTTTTCTTTTCTACATCTGTTGCCACTGTGTCATCTTGCGACCCGGTGTCAGCATCTTGGGAGCTGCTGTCACCCTGTTGCGACCTAGTGTTACCGTGCTCTTGGGCATCACCGTCTGCTTTTTCAGGGTCTTCTGCATTACACAAAGATCACATCTTCATGTTATAATAAATTAATTAATTAATTAATAAATAGTAATAATTAATTAATTAATAAATAATATTCATGAATGACGCCCTGGCTCTCTTTTATGAAGATGTACAAGTGCCTGATAAAGAAGAGAGTGATGCACCGGAACACAGTGACACATCGTCCCCAGGTGTGACTGGGTTGCAAGAGGGTGACAGCGGCTCGCTAGATGGTGACACCGGGTCGGAAGATGCTGACATGGCGGCAAAAGATGGAGAAAAGAACAAGAAAAGCCAACAGGTGTATTTGTCGGGTATTTTTTTAAACACTTAAAAAGGCAAATAGTGCGATTTATAAATGAATCGTCTGTATCTAGATATTTGGACGTGTCATTGCCATTTGAATCATACAAAAATATCAACTTTCTCTCATAACCTTTTAAAATGATACTGGTCCCATATCTGACCCGCCTCCACTACACTTGGATACTGGGCAAGGCAGGCCTGGGACAGAGTAACACAAAATGTACAGAATCCCTACACCCCCCCCCCAATCTGCTCTGTACAAAATGAGATTAGATCTATCTAGATAGAGATAGATGCTTTTAAAATTTCTATATATTCCTATTCTGCAAAATAGCACAGAGTGACGGTGAGCAACGGATGGCTGAGACATCTGACGAGTTTCATTGGGAAGAAGTCTACCACCCACCAAGTAAGTGAAGTTAATATCCCTGTAATACTGTATCAACCTAGGCATTCTGTATCCTTAAACACTAGAGCACATCCACTCTGAATATCTTTCACTGGTGAAAGCTGCTTTATGGCGATTTCTCCTCGTTACTTTAAAAAGTATTCACAGTTTGTATTTTACCCTACTACAGTAGTCACGTTAATTCCTAACATAATTTGTCAATTTTCCACACAGCAAAGAGGAGGCTAAAAAGGGCGAGTTATTTGGTTATCCAGCTGGGTCAGCGCAGTTGTTTAGTTCTAAATAGGAGTAGTATCTCCCATTCCTGTCCGACCGATAGTTGAGTGTGTACACACCTGGCACTTCTTGCTGGGTTTGGTTTCCCTGGCTGCTCTCTTCAGAGGGTTGTGGCTCTTCTGCGTAATTAAAATAAGTCAATTTAGTATTAAATTGTATTATAAAATTTATATTTGCTGAAAGATCTTGAAATATAATAATGCATGATAAGTACCGGTTATTCATCCATTTAAAGTAAACTGCAGTCAGTGTTTGTTGGGGTTTAATGGCCTACAGAAATTTGACTTTGCCATTTAGTTCCTGTGTAGCTGATGGGAGCATCTTCTGGTGACATGATCATGCATTTATTATAGCAGATGAAGCGTGTCATGTACTGGCGGCTTACCGTGGTACTGAAATAAAAATGGCTGTGTAGGCTGATAATTTCTCACTACTTTGAAAGTTTGTTATACCGATAGTGAAATAATTTATGTCGTGTGTACACACCTGGCACTGGTTTCTCCGTTTTCTTTCCCTTTCCCTTGCCTTTCTTGCCACGGCTGGTTTCTTCCCAGGGTTCTGGCTCTTCTGTGTAAAAAAAAATGTAAATTTAGTAGTTGTAATATTCAAATTTGCTGAAAGATCTTGAAATATAATAAGGCATGATAAGTACCGGTTCTTCTTTGATTTAAAGTAAACTACAGTCAGTGTTTATTGGCGTTAAATGGCCTTCAGAAATTTGACTTTGCCATTTAGTTCCTGTGTAGCTGATGGGAGCGTGTCATGTACTGGCGGCTTACTGTGGTACTGATATAAAAATGTTGTTATACAGATCGTGAAATAATTTATGTCATGTGTACATACCTGGCACTGGTTTCTCCGTTTTCTTTCCCTTTCCCTTGCCTTTCTTGCCACGGCTGGTTTCTTCCCAGGGTTCTGGCTCTTCTGTGTTGTAAAGAAATGTAAATTTAGTATAAATTGTAATAAGGCATGATAAGTACCGGTTACTCATTGATTTAAAGTAATCTGCAGTCGGTGTATATATATATAGCTTTACTGATAAAATTGGTATCTAGACCCCTAAATGCGACATGGCCATTTCTTTTTGTATGTATGCAACATGGGGACCCCCCCCATCTACCCCCCTTAATTCTGGTATCAATGAGTCCCGTTCATGCAATTTTCTGTGGTATATGTACAGAGATATTAATTTAACCCTTCATGAACGGATGTCTGTAACATTTGTCGTCATGATACATGAATGCAGCTCCAGTAACTCGCCAGTGCTGCATATAAATAAACACAAGGTATCCTAATAATTTCTGATTAAATAAATTTAATATGATAGTTTGTGAAAGAATTTAAATCTAATGTGTACACACCTGGGACTGGTTGGGATTGCGTTTTCTTTGCCTTCTTTTTAGGGGCCCTCCTTTCCTCCCAGGGCACTTCGGCTTGTTCCCAGGGAACACCGAAGTTCTCTTCTTCGTTTACTTCCTGCTCCCTCTCCTCCTCCAACGACAGCTGGGAGGATCGTCTTGTGGCAGCTGTGCGAAAAAGAGGGTAGATTTAAAGATACATGTTAGATTGAAAGACATGTGAGTCGCCATAACGTGAAGATGACTTGGATAAAAACCCGAGTTAGCGGGTATCCTATAAGCCGCAGAGACCATTGGAGTTGTCATGGCAAAAACTCGCGTATTAGCCGCACTCCGACTTTGGGCTGATCCTTATAAGCCGCAATGGCGATCTGACTCACGTACTAGCAGCGGCTTCTACGCGAGGTTTTACGGTAGAGTATAATGCTAAATCAGTTAAAGTAGAACTATTAAATATATATATATGCAGGGAAAAGTAATGCATGCCATTCATTTCAACAAGCATGTAGACATTAATTATGAATTGTAATCATGACAAGAATTGTAATCATGACAATATAGTTTAGTACATACCTGACGGGGTTCTCCTTCTCTCGGCAGGAGGGGCAGGGTCAGGGTCCGTGTCAGATTCCGTTGAAGCTGTTTGGAATGTGTGAGTAAAGAAGTTAAGTTCCAGGTAGAACTGGCGAGTTAGTATGCAAGATCCATTATTATCTTTTAACTGAAATAGGGCTGAATTAATAGAAATGAACATGTATACATACAATGTATGTATTTTGACAAATGCCAGCGCCCATAGATACCATGTCTGTTGTATTTCACGAGTGGGGGCTGGGGCCATATACATGTACATGTGTTTGATAAAAGGATTGAATTATGATTCAAGTCCTTGGTCGGACAGGAACGGGATTGGTGCTGCATTTCCATGATGATGACAAAGGGCAGAATACCGCTCTTCAGTGTAGATCTATACATGTATATACTAGGGAGTGTAATTGGCATTACGTGATAACCCGAACACATACCTGGCTTCCTCCTCTTAGCACTGCTGGAGGCGGGGGGAGAGGTTTTTCGTTTGCCGCGTCGACGCTTTGCATCCGGGAGAGCCCCGCTGGTAGACGGGCCATCTGGGTCTGTGTCTTCTACCTGCCTACGGGCAGACCGCGTAGAAGAGGCCACGCCCACTGGAGGAGGCCGATCTCCCTGCCCATCTCCCTTCCTTGAGTGCAGCCTTTTGTTGCCTGTATTTAGTAATTTTCGCCGATCCCACTTTGTGGTGTTGGGTGTAGGCCGATGTTTCTGTTGTTAAAGAAAGTTGTTGAAAATTTATAATTATGACAGGTTTCTTTACGAGTATGATTGTATGAGATGAGGCAGACCCAATGCGAGCTAATGCACAATGAGTGAAGAAAGCGGATTGATTAGAGTGCATCTAGATGTTTATTATACCTAGGACAACAAAGCATACAGGATCGCTATCTCTTAACTATAGAAGCGGCCGACGGCGTATTTATGGCATAAACTCTGTTGTACGCCACTCCCAAGCCCTGAGAGTGGCGTACAGCCTGTGAGAGTGGCGTACAGCCTGTGAGAGTGGCGTACAGCCTGTGAGAGTGGTGTACAGCCTGTGAGAGTGGCGTACGGGCCTCCAAATATGACAAGGGATAGCTCTCATAGCGAGCAATAGCGGCAGTGCTAAGTATAAGGGGTACCGTAAAAGCCCTCCTTTTAGACGACCCCGCCTTTAAGACGACCCCCTAATTTGAGATAAAAATCCGTCTTGTAGGAAAAAGACTTTAAAATGGTTCTTTCTTTGATCCTATATAATAAAACCCCACCTTTAAGACGACCCCCTATTTTGAGATGAAAATCGGTCTTGTAGGAAAAATAAGTACCAAAATAAATCCGTCTTAAAGGCGAGGTTTTACGGTACTCTTTCAGCAGCTGTTAGAAACTGGCTAATTTTCGCCAAAAAATAATAATACTACATTGTGCCGTCGGCAGGTTCTATAGTTAAGAGATAGGGATCCTGTATGCTTTGTTGTCCTAGGTATAATAAATCTAAAACAACACACGGTTTGCATACTTGTGTTTTTATTCAACTCGTGTACAGCTTATGAAGCCAACTTGTGGCTTACTGTGGCATACACTCATTGAATAAAAACACTTGTATGCAACCGCCGTGCCGTTTTAGCTTAGTATAATTTATTTCATATGTACATGTATCTAAGTCTTGATTAGTTTTTATTACCATAAAACCTCACGTATACATAAGCCTCATCGAGAAGTGATTGAATGCTTTATTTGGGAATTTAAAAAGTGATGTAGTGCTTTGTTTGGCCACAAAGTAAGATAGAGCAGATTAGTTAATAGAGTGAAATAATTTGAATTACTTACAGCTGCTTTCTTGCAGAAGGCCTGGCGCACTGGAGCGCCAGTTGGCTGACCGTCCGTCTTTTTGTGATATTCCTTACCAGAGTTCTTGCGCTTGCGCATTCTCTGATATACCCTGTCATCCTCACTGTTGAAATAGGGCTGGTACGGCATGCGCAGCTCAACCCAGGCGGCAATTTCCTCCCTTGGCCGTCTGGGAGGCAGGGCGACCAACGGCATGGGAAATGGATAGACCATTTCATCCTCACTCTCTGCCTCTTGCTCACTCTCTTCCGTCGACAACATATCTTCCTGTACTTGTTTATCAGACATCTGAAACAGAGAAATAAATACTTGAAGGGTACCGCATTAAAATGGGTTAGAGCGGGTAAGAGAGAGAAGACATGATAGGCCTAGGTCCAGTTGTACCTCCATTTTTGTTATGTTTTTTAAAATTTTGTTTTTGGGGGGGGGGGGGGGGATACACGATGAAAGTACAGTTTAGAGGGTGTTCAATTTAAAAAATTAAATACAGGGGGTCGTAATAATATTTTACTGCCCCGGTCCCCCTGGAGGAGGATGCATATTTTGTATTTTTTTATACGCCCCTCCTCCAAGTAAAAAGTGGCCCCCCCATAGAACTTTTTTAGCCCCCCCCTTGAACTATAGTAGCGATAGTAGCGTGTGTTTTTTTTTGCTAAAAAGGGGCTTAAAATTTTATGGTCTAAAAAAAACGACTTAGTGAACTGGAGCCCTTACATTGGGCGACTTGTTGACCTGTGGGGGGGGGGGGGACTCCTATGCACAACCTCTAACTCTTTTGAAAGTTGGTCGGACAGGAACGGGATCGGCTAAAATCCAGTATTTTTGCTAAAAAGGGGCTTAATTTTTTACGCCCCCCCCCTCAACAGGGGTCAGAGGGGTCAGCAAATTTTTTACCCCCCCCCCCAACCCACCACCCCCCTGGGTTGTTTAACAGGCGACCTGGTACCATATTTTAAGGGACCTGGCGATCAAAATGGTCTAAAAAACCGACTTAGTGGACTGGAGCCCTTACATTGGGCGACTTGTTGACCTGTGTGGGGGGGGGGGGGGGGGGGACTCCTATGCACAACCTCTAACTCTTTTGAAAGTTATCATATAGAGAGTATGGGATGAAGAAATAGGTCGGACAGGAACGGGATCGGCTAAAAATCCAGTATTTTTGCAAAAAAGGGGCTTAAATTTTTACGCCCCCCCCCTCAACAGGGGTCAGAGGGGTCAGCAATTTTTTATGCCCCCCCCCCCCCAAACCCACCACCCCCCTGGGTTGTTTAACAGGCGACCTGGGATGAAGGAATTGGTCGGACAGGAACGGGATCCCGTTCCTGTCCGAGGGTAAAGTTTGCAAGATACCGCCGAAAGTTTCATAGATTGAGTAATTTTGAGTTTTACAATGTAGCGGGGATACCGCTGTATCATAAACCATGCGTAGTAATGCCATGACATGTGGTATACGTCTGTTATTACACTTGACATGATATTTTCATTGAAAAGCGAGTTTTTTTAATATTTTTTCGGAGCAAAAAACAAAACAACTTACCGCGGAAAAGACCGGATACGGACGCTCGGGATGCACAGTGTTCGCGGGTACCAGCAGACGCTGTTTTAGTTCACCTGTGAACCGCTAGTCGGCAGTACGCGGGAAATTGGTTGCGGTTTCCCGCCTCGGAAAGGGGGATAGCCGGACAGGAACGGACAGGAACGGGAAAAAAAGGGGGCAGTTGGGCACCATATGAGGGTTTAGAAATAGATAGGAGGGTACATATTTAGTGTGATATAAGGAATCTTTTTAAGTAATATGCTCTATATAGTCTAAATGATTAAATGTGTTAACTTTTTAAAAATTAATGAATATGATGGATCGGACAGGAACGGGATACGCCAAGAAAAAAGGTTGAATATGGAAAAATGGTTTAGCCATATAAAACAAAAATGAGGTGTATGGGAAGGAGAATCTTATCCTCACAATCGATTATATTTATAGTAGAAAAAGATATGTGAAAAGGGAAATACAGTGTGTTATATGTGTTTTATGCCGGACAGGAACCACTTTGGTGAGATGAAAAATACAGAAAAATTATAAAATTGAAAAAAATAAAAGTGCAGTTCAATACTACGTGAGCAGCACTATATGCATGAGAGTTATGAGTTTGATTTGAGAATATTTTTGACAAGTCGGACAGGAACGGGAAATGCATCGATCTCATGATACCTAGTCATATATGTATATAGTCGGATTCTTTCTTCTTCTTTTTGCTATAAACACAGAGGAAGTCTTTCATTTAATAACAAAAATTCATTGGTGAGCAATAGTTATAGTCAAACTAAGGACACAATCAGAGTGTCATCAAGATGTCCTCCCTGCAAACGAAATCTCAAGCAGAACTCATGCCATTCTTGAGTCTTAACCTGTGATCCCCAGGAGATTTTTGAACGTTTTGTGAACGTTTTGTGGCATATTCCCAGGAATTTCTTGTTTTTTGAACAAGTTTTTTGAACAAGTTTTAAATTGTGTCATTCACCCAAGTCGCGAACATTCAATTCCTGAGTTCATTTTGTGAATAGGACACGTTCACAGTTCTTGGGAATATCTCGTGTCTTTCTTGTGTTATGGTGACTTCCCCAGATTCTCCCTGGTCGCGAACGTTCAATTCCCGAGTTCTGTTTGGAGGGCTACCAGGCACTCTTTAAAGTGTCGTCAAGTTACTTTCAGTGGTCATCCATACATTGGACATCAAACAGATTCCATCAGATTACTTTTGTCATAGACTTCCTTCTTTGAGCGTATATCTTTATCTATATAATCTTTATCTATATGGGACTAGCATATGACAGGTTTTTTTTTTCATGCACCAAGGGGTCCAAATATAATGTAGGAGTATGCTTAAAAACGTTTGTGTCCATATACCTTAGGGGGTGGGCCATATACATCAGGAATATTAGGGCAGGTTAAATATATATAGCAAATGTATGGTAGAGGGGCAAATTTGTATAGTCATATAGCATAGCTTCACGCCTAACGCCCTTTTCCCCTCAAGAAGGAGACCCTCTTGCCATGTATAAGGGCATTTCTTTCATTAATATTATGTTTAAATAAGAAAACATCTTAACCTGGGGTAGGAATAGCTACTCGATGGTCATTTCCATGGTTTCTTGGCCCCGGAAACATGATGGTATGTCTTAAAAACTCCTGAAATCTGTACATTACTCATTGTCAAAGAAAATAATTCTGTGGTAACAGGCTATATATGGTTTATTTGTCCATAACACATTAGAAAACA